>CM077115.1:332473249-333073249 GCA_039619475.1 Icerya purchasi | reverse complement strand
GCCTAAGACCATTAAAATACTTTAACTATGTCTATGCAGACAGTGTGATTTATTGCGCTATTTTTATTGTTTTATGGTCATTTACATTACAATACCGGCATAACCTGTTGCGACGCGTCTATTATTGGAGTGATACTTTCTTCCGGTTTTGTATATTTCCGTTTTTTTCTCTATTTTTTTCTTTTTTTTCATACTTTTTGTTTATTTTCCGGTTTTTTGTTTTTATGTTTTCGTTTTTTTGCGTTTTCGCGTTTTTTTAAAATTTTTCACGAAGTTATGCGACACGCCGTGTAATCTCCCACATTTTATCAACTGATTAGATTTATGGAAGAATAAATTATTCAGTTTTATATTCGCTATTGTATCTTTTTGCATTTCAGCTGAATTTCATTTTTGTATGTTTCTTTCAGCTACGAATTTTTCTTCAATTTAATACCGTTTAAATTTTTTTTTTTTTTTTGAAAAATATAGTTTGTTAAATACGAAATTTTAGTTCATACAGCGAATATCAAAATCCCGACAAATATATCAATTTTTTAACACCGCCGCAAAAATGTGTCTGGTTTACTAAAGTATGTAAATTTACTATATTTATTTAATATGCTGCGTTCTTAAAATTAACAATTATTTATTTTTATCTTATTTTAACATTATTTCCAAATTTTCTCTTCGTTATTTTACTTTTTTTTCGCGCGAACTTTAATATCTTCGTTATTTTTTTTTATGTTCGATTTTTTTTCGCGCCAATTTCATTTTTGGTTGAAATTTTGCCTCGTTCATTTTCGCTCTTATTCATAGTTTGTGTTAGTTCACGCGCTATGAATAAGACCAAAAATGAACGAACTGAAAATTACGACCAAAAATGAACTGAAGACGCTGTTCTGCACGCTTACCGCTGAAAAATTTCTTTCGCATCCAGCTGAGCTGACTGGAAGCACGATTGCAACTTGTAACAGTTTGTAAAGATTAGGGCAAAGGTCTTTCTTAACCTCTTTCACAATGGTCTCTAATGTGATATCAACCCCTTTGGTTACCATCATATTTCGTATTATCATTTGCTCAGCATGTAAAAAAGTAAGATCAATGCCGAGGACATCTTTGTAATTTTCAATCAAATAATTGCCACTTTCGCGTTCTAATTTTGTAAATGCATCAGCTGATTGTGCCATGGGCAGATTAACAAACTTGTCTTTCATATTCATTATTACATTATCCATTATTTGCAAATAAATATTAATCTTCCAATATTGGTCACTGCAGCTTCGGTCAGATAATAGATCGTTCCAACTTCCTTTCCCAAGTGTAGTCTCAATTAAAAATTCCTTTTTCTATCATTCTGCTGAGAGCGTTTTCTTTTGCTTACTCTTATGGGTTCTAAAGAAATTTCATGATTTTTAACAAATTCTTCAGATTGTGTCAAATTGATTTTGGGTTTCTTCAAAACTCTTAATGATGCCCTCAGTAAAATCGCTTGCTTGTTTCTCATTAAAAATATAAAAAAAATCTCTCCCCCCCAAGAACATAAATTGCCTCCCCCCCAAACATATTCCTGAATTCATCATTGGTTCCAGACAGATAATGAAACTCCATATACGGTTTTTTTTTTCAGTTTTCATAACATAATCATTTGAGAAAATTTTATAAAATTAATTAAAATTTTGTTTTACCTACCCTGTGCCTAGTGTTAAGTTGAAGTTAGAAAACTAATATTTCATTGATAAAAAATTCAGATTATTCTTGTTCCGGAACAAAACTAAAACTCACTATCATTTCAAAAATGATTATTAATATTTTTCAGCAGTTTTTAGCGAATTAATCGATAATTTTTAAAAGCGTAGCGAAATTAACTAATTTACGAGAGGGTTTATTAAAATTTCACATAAATAAATAATCACGAATACGTTATATTAATATCGTAACAACTTTCCTCCATCGCTGTAATAGTTGACCTTTCAACCTGTTGTACTAGGTCAGATAACACAACTTGTATAGATAATAACTAGAAATCTGCATACAAGGTAAAAACGTATTATAATCCGTAGTACGAAAACCGGCTTTGACGTATTTTAATCCTTTACCTTCATTATTTAATACGTAACAAATAAATACTATAAATAAGGAAGTCGTAAACAGAACACGGTTATTGGAAAACACTTTCATGATTCTTGAACTACAAATGAAACGGTGGACAACGCGAGTGATTTATGTATATAGCATGGAGAATTGTTTTTAATTAAGTATTAACTGTATACGTTTATATTGCAGTGTTTTATTCCATTTATTTTAGCAAGTTTCGAAAAATTTGAATAATGTACGACTTAAACTTTTTCGAAATCTGAAAAATGAATATAATTTCATTTTATACGAAACAATTTTTGTTTCATTTATTGCATGTGGTCGTAATTTCGGTTAAATATGGTCAATAATGAAACTTTCAATTTTGCGATAAAAACACGATTGGTGAGTTATTTTTGAGAAATAAATGAAGTTAAAATCATGCTAACGATTTTTAAGTACTATTTTACGACCTTTTTATTTACAGAGAATAAACTGTAAAATATCAGTAAAATCAATGAAAAATAAATCCGAGAACGAATTACAAGATATATGAAAGGGGTGATGCAAAAATCCAACTATTCTATTGAATAGGGTTAAAATTTTTCGTATAATGAATATATTTTCGTTTGCAGCTAATGGCAGCTCGTATCTAGACGTTCCATTGGTTGTAGATTCGAAATACAATTTAATCATATATAGGGAGCACGGGCCTGTGTTCAAATATTGCATATACAATAATTGATTATAAGGCTTTAGTGTACCATTTATAAATAAACATATTTCATGATAATACACACACACACGCAATATATATATATATATATATATATATATATGTATAATTATAAAAATATTTTCGTAACCCCCTCCGAAATTTTGGTTTAGATACGGCTCTGATCGTATATATAAATGCTTAGTTCAAACGTTAGCGCATATAGATGCATATTTTAGACATACGTATTTTTAATAATCGTAAACAGAGAAAATCACCATACGCACACAATTATATATTTGAAATTATTGGAAAAATCACAGAGCACGTGTTATATTAAATTTATAACTCCGCTATAGAAAAAACGATTTTGAAGAAAAGTGATTTTCATTTTTGTTTTTTGTGCAAACTATGCTCTATTGAATAAAAATAAAATCTCTTATACTCCATTGAAGCGGTCCCATTTAAATATTTTCAGATTTAGTGGTTGTTTTTTTATACTGAAAACAATTTTAACAGATACAAGACTTAATTTTGGTGATGAAAATTTGGAAAAAGTCCCATTTTATTGCTAAATGTAATCATTTTTAAAATTTTAGATTTATAATTTAATGTACTTTTAAAATATTATTTAATAGGAGAAAATTCAGTATGCTAGTATAAATTTTAGACGAAAAATACAAATTTTTTCTTAATTTTTAAATATATATATCTCTTTTTTCACTTTTTAATAATATCTTACACGTGTATATGAATAACAAAAATGAATACGCCTATTCTAATTAAATTTATAGGGCACTACTAATCGTGTTTTACCTTATGCATAAACATCAGTATAATTGTTAAATTTAATTATTTCATAATCCTATTAATGTAAATGTACATTATTTTACGATGTTCTACTTCCTGTTTTATGGAATTGTTAAAATTATTAAATTGTTACTAGTTGCTCTATACCACAGTTAAAAATTGTGTTATTATCACAGCCTTGTAAAATATGATACACGCTATCTTGAAAATTGATCCTTGCCTTGTTTTCTGACTCTGCGATATTATATTTATGTAAATAAACTTTAAGTTTTCGTGTTCAATATAAATTGTACGTTGAAAAATTTTTTGATTGTTTCTTTCGAATATATTTGAGAAATACTGATAAGCCAAGCGCTTATAATTATTCGGGACATGTTGAAATTTATTTACATAATAACACTGCAAAATATTTTCTAATTTTTAACATTAATTTGATGGTGAAGCGTATTTTTATAAATATATTTTACGTTATTAAACATACTATTTACCTGAATATTATTTTAAATACTGATAAGGTAATGTTTTTCAATTTTCAACAACTACTACTGCTAGATATAGTCTCGTACGATTGAATTAATTTAATTACAATTCACTAATTGTTATATAACTTCTTTTTAAATTTTTAATCTTTAACATATCAGTAGGGGAAGATCGGGACCCTTCGTAAGCTTTTTACATTTTATTTTTTTTTAACTGATTACATCTAGCAACAGTATATTTATCTGGGATCAATATGAAAAATTGCCAGATGATTATATCTTGTATTTATTGCATAATAGTAACTTAAGTTCAATTTGGAATTCGTATGAATCTTCCCCACATGCGGGGCACTTTCATACAGCATAAGGGGCACCTTCAGACCCAGTGAGGTGTAGTTTCATACAAGAAATTAAAATCGCAAATAGAATCAAAAATCTTTTATTTAGCAATAAAAATAATCGCACAAAATTAACAAAAATTAAAAGACTTCTTTTTTAGTCAACAAAAGTTAAAACTTCTTTGAGAAAAATAAACGATTTGTGCTTATTCATAACCCATTAATTCTACTTAATAAGAAAATACCTCAAATTAAGAGATCAATCATATTTTTACAATCTTTGCCGCAGACTAGCGCACTAGAAATAGATTGCCGTTTAACAACAAGGTGGTAATATAGACATTATTGAACATTAAAATTAGATAAGTCGATAGAGAAAGTGAACGGTTTAGGAGTTCTAGAAGTACAAAATGATGGTCGTTTTGAAGTGTTCCTTTAATAATTAAAATCTGCAGCGTAATGTAAATTTACCATAAAAAGCTAAATTTGGGGGTGTAAAACTCTTGATTTATATGTAGAAAAAAAGTTATTGAACCTTAAAATTTATAAAACCAAAGTCCCGAATGAGTCAAAATTTCTAAATTTTTAATTTTTTTTATGAAAGTCAAAGTACACAACAATAAATAAGAGGGATGGTAAACTGAAATATGGTAAAACATTTCTACTATGCCTCATGTTTTAATTGATGAGCCACAAAAAGGGGCACCTAATAAAAAATAATAAATCTTTTCGTTTAGACGTAAAACTAGAAGAGTGGACTAAAAAATAAACAAAAATAACTGTATAAAGCTAGATATCGAATTCGTAAAATTAAGTTTTTTTTTTTTTTTAATATCAGACCATGTCGATGCCTAATTGTGAAGAAAAGAAAAATAATGCTATATCTGCTTTTCTTCAGAATATTTTTAGCATTTACTAATTCTAATAATTGCCGCACTCATTCGGAGAGACGGACATTCAAAGAAAATATAGTTAGGGTCGCAGATGGCTTCGTCGTCAGGATAAAGAGGACAATTAAAGGAAAGTGCGAAAAGAAAACAAAAACGTGAGAAAGGAAGGAGAGTATGATTAAGACGTAAACGAATAATAGAAGGAGCAACGGAACGGTGAAGCAAAGGAAAATCGTAAAACCAAGGCCAAAGAGGAAAATTAGGTTGAATGGATACGTAGAAGGAAAGTTGGTTGGAAAAGGAAGAGGCACAAATATCTTACCAGAATCTATTATGAAACTTTTGACATAGAAGAAAGTTAGAAATAGGAATTTTTGCAAAATAAAAGCGGAAAGACGCAGTAATCTGAACGAAAGAATCTGTCATTTCATTACCCTCTATCCCCATATGGCTAGAAACCCAGAGCAGAACGGTGTGGATAGAATAAAATGAGGAAAGAGAATGCATAAGAGATCGAATACGGATGACAAGAAATCAAAGGAGTGAGAGGGGAAATGTAAAGAAATAGCTTTAAGAACAATAAAACGTAAGATAGCGATTAGCTCGACGGAGAAGATAGTAAAGAGAGAAGGAAGACAAAAAGACCGAGAGAAATTTATGTCCGAAAGGATGAAAGAGGCCTTAACTCCAATAGGCCCCTTTTAACAATCCGTAAAAGAAACGGTCTTGTGAGAAGCAAATCGTAATTTTATAAAACTGAGGAATTCCTGCATAACTGTTGTATTGGGAAGGGATTTTGGGGAAAGTGAAAAAAAAATACGTTGAGGGGATCGGAAAGAGTTGCAAAATTGAAGGAAAAGTAAGGAAGGTTATAGTAAGAAATTGTATAGGGTAAAAATTTAATTTAACCGCAAAGTAATGTGGCCTATGATAGAAATTTTCTTAAGAGCAAAGCGTCAGTTTCGTAGAATAGAAAGGTATGGAAGAATAAGTTAGAGGATGATAGCGGTAGGTGTTTACACAGGAAACAATATCCTAAATAGGATCTGCGGATGAAAAGAGGAGGCGAGTTTGACTCAGCAAGAACTAACGGTATTAGAGAGGATATAGGAGCACCAAGGCAAAGACGAATACAAGAATTTTGGATTATATCGAGCTTGGAAAGAAGTGATTTTGAGGCACAGTTATAGATGAAGGAGCAGTAATCGAGTTTAGAACGAATAATGAATTTATACAGAGATTTGAGAAGAAGAGACTCGCCTCCCCCTTTTTTTGGAGAAAAAACTTTCAACGGGTTCGGTCTTTTAAGAGCAGAAGAGACAAGAAAATTAACATGCCCGTAAAAAGATAGACGACTGTTAAGGAATACACCGAGATAACGAATGCAATTTTTACGAGGGATAAGTGTGAAGCTTAAGGAAGCA
Organism: Icerya purchasi; assembly: GCA_039619475.1. NCBI lineage: Eukaryota > Metazoa > Arthropoda > Insecta > Hemiptera > Monophlebidae > Icerya > Icerya purchasi. The sequence goes on along the minus strand of CM077115.1, from coordinate 333,066,538 downwards.
GGATTGAAAGGACGAAGAGAAAGGTCAACACATGAAGATTTTGAAGGAGAAATAGAAAGATTCAAAGAGGAAAGAGATTGATCCAATGTAGCTAGGGATGAACTAACTTTTTCGTTCGCGTCTACAATATCGTGGGATGAGGAAAAGAGAAGAATGCCATCAGCAAAGAACAATGAAGAGGATAAATTAAACAAATAATGTAAATAAAATAAAGTATTATTAGATCTCAGCTACGAAATAACACTGTACTGCTACATTTTTCATTGCTTACTTCCTAATTTTTTGCTGTTCAGTCGTGATCCAGTGCTCGTGGCACTTTGGTCACGATATGACCAGTTTATAGTTTTACTTATCATATATCGGCATCTATGGGTCGTGTGATCCACGATGACCATGGTTGTTGCAAAAGTCTGCTACAAAAAGCAAATTCCACAATTTTTTTTTATGTTTTCATAATGGCATGACAGATCCTTAAATAGCATCATAATGATAATAATAACAATAATAATGAGAAAAGAAAATGGTTGAAGGAAAAAAACTGAAATTAATACAAGATAAAAGGGCAGTTAATATAAATGAACAGTTTGGTTGAGTAGAAAGAAAAGCAACAGACATAGTTTAAATATTAAAAGGAGTAGAACTAAGGCAGGAACCTTGAGGAGGACCACGTGGAATAATTGCTGTAGCTCGAAACGATGGTGAAGAGAGGAGAATAACACGACTCAACATCAGATTGGTAAGAAAAGAAAAATGCATTGGGATGTTAGTTGCTATCATTCTATATCGAAGTGTAAGGAGGTGAACATTATGAAAAGCACTGAAAACATCAATAAAAGTAGCTAATGTATATTGATGAAAGATTTGTAGATATGAGAGACAAAAACGCTGACGTAGTCAACAGGACCTCAGACTGGACACGAAAACCAAACATATTGGTAGGAAAAATGTTATTGTGTTCGAGCCACCAGACCTGATGCTTGTTAAGCATGTCTCCAAATAATTTTCTGAGGCACGATTCTATGGTCATCGATCGAAGAGAGGAGTTTTTCTTAGAAATAGGAATGATAATAAAGCTGTTCCTGGTAGGAGATGTGACCGCTCGAGGCAGAAAGGAGTTAAATGTACAAAGAAGAATTTTGAGGGCTTTATTGGATATTGAAATATCATCAAGGCTCGGAGTGGGGCTAGAATATTTCTCAAGAATAGATTTTATTTCTTTAATATTGAAGGCGGAGGAAAGGAAATGAGAGTCAGAGTCCTCTGCAAACGGAAATGGACAGGGTTCGTCAACGTTACGAACGTAAGCAGGAGCAACAGCATCAACAAAAGATAATAGATTATCGGAGGAAATGACGTAATGTACGTTCAGAAGAAGGAAATTTGAAAGCTCTCGCTATTTTCCAAATATGGTTAAGTGGAGTGGTTCTTGAAAAGGAAGAGCAGAAGTTTTTCCAAGAGGATTTTTTAAAGGATTTAACTCTTTCATCGCCCATTGTATTTCTAATATATGTTTTTGACACCCTTAAATTGGAAAAACATCTTTCTGGGGTCGTAGTGGACGCTGAAAGTATAGCTAATATGACAAGAAACTTTTTCATCAAAGGAAATAACTGATCATTTCAGTGATCAATAGCTTCTACTGTAATGTCAGGTTTTAGCGTTGTAGATTTCCAACAATTGTGCCATATTCACTCAGAAATATCGCACCTTCCTTTTCACCAAGAAATGTATCTGCTATCTTTTCAGTTTTTCTTGTGTGCTAGAGTCATTACTCATTTTCTGGAGCAGAAGTATTTGAATCCCTGCGGTCGTTTCATTGTGTGGCTTAAAGCGAACATCGAATTTTGTAATAAAATGGTCAACAAAAGGGTAAAATACATTTTGGCGGTAATATATTTCAGCAGTTTTTCCTGATACACTACTACACTAGGTTTGCTTTCCGTTTATTCTTGGAACAACTATGTCATTTGAACTTATCTGCTTTGCTCGTTTGAAAAAGACTGAGAATTAACTTTTATACCGAATATTTTGTAAAATCGTTTTCATAGTTTTTGCAGAACTGCAAACGTTGTCAAATTGATATAATACGGCACCACGTTCCCCTGCAGTCTTTGGTTGGTACCTGCCTCGGCGGTTGCTGCTTTAGACACTTGGTTACTTCCCACAAGTTGTAGCCAGTGATTTTATTCGGGTCGGCTTTCAGTAAAAGGTTGTCGAAGTGTTCTGAACGTGCATCAGTCAGCTTCTATTTAAGGACCGCAATTTTTCTCCATGCGCGTTTGTCGGTTTCGTTTCGAGTTCGCATAAATCCCCGACTTAGATATCGTTTATATCTAACCAGCTCCAGAATCTGTATTCTTAGGGGTAGGATGCTGAGTAGACGACCTGGTTGTGGTGAAGGCAGCGGCTGCATAAAGGTTTCTCGTAAAGAGTTCTACAGCATCGTCGATGTCCTCGAAGGAAAAAATGTCCATGTTGAGGTTCACAAGTTCTTCTATCTTGTCCCGGTAGCAGGATAAGTTCGCATGCTTTGGCAGCATTCTGGGCTTACTAAGATATAAGTTAGCTGCTACCATCATAGTTGTAATAAGTGCCTTGTGATGCGAACTAAAATCAGCTAATTCTGTGATAGTGAGGCGATTAGGATCTAGTCCGGCAAAGATTGCAAAGTCAACTGCATCAGGGTGTCGAGTGGGATTGTACGGATAAATTATTGGAGTTTCTGTAGCTAGAACTTCGTAATTTGTGTGAGCGATTGAATTAAATAATTCCCTTCCTTTAGGAGTCATCGTCCGAGATCCCCACGGCTTGTGCTTAGCATTCTAGTCGCCACCTACAAGGCATTTATGGCCAGTTCGTTCAAGAAACTATTAAATTGCCTCTCGGAAATGTTCAACCGAGGAGGGCAGTAAACTGATGAAATTGTAATCTCCCTGTAATCAGTTCAGATTTTGATAGCAACAGCTTGGATCTCAGGATGACGAACTGGATTGAGAAAATAGTGTTTCAGCGCAGAACGAATAAGGGGATCGCTGCATCATCGCGCATGCGATTATCATCGGGGTGACTGGTTGTGTAAAGTCCATATCCATGTACCTTGAAGTATGCTCAACGGCATTCTCTTTCAGTTCCACGATATTTCCTTTAATACTCCTTCTGGTCCTAATCAGCCTAATATTCTACGCATGTCCATTCCTTCCAAATTAGCTCGTCCGTTCAAGATAATTTCCATCTATGTTTCTCCTTATTTTTCAGGTCTATTCCTGATCCATTTATCATTAGTGAGGACTGATGTCCGGTCTCCCTCTTAGGGTTGCTCAAAACATAACAACAACGGCACTGTTCTTGAAAATCTCATCGTTTCTGACCATGTAGTTCTCCTCAATGATCTCTCCCCTATCTATTAGAAGATTCCATCTAGTTATAGTTCTCTCGAATTAACATTTTCATCTCCCACTATTGGTTTTGACTTCAATTAGTTAACCATTATGGAATCTTGTGGTAGTATTCTAATTACTTCCCAGAATCCTCCCTCTCCATCCTATTTCAAACCTCTTTATTATCCTCGATGGAATCTATCTGAAACTAATTGGGCACTTTTCTATTGCTTAGTTGATTCCACGCTCCCTAACCTTCTAGACGGTTCTGATCCTGTATCCCACTACCATCTTTTCTAAATTCTATCGCAAATGTTCTTTCGTCTTCTTCTCCTTCCGTCAAACTTCATCGTCCAACCGTCGTGGAACAGCCTCATCTCTCTGGTGAAACGAGGAATGCAATGCTGCTTTCTATCATTTAGAACTTTCCGGTCAAATCCTATACATGAGAACTTCTTTACTTACAAAAGGGCTAATGTAAGAGTTAGATTTATACACTAAAATCCTTTAAAAAATCCTCTTGGAAAAACTTCTGCTCTTCCTTTTCAAGAACCACTCCACTTAACCATATTTGGAAAATAGCGAGAGCTTTCAAATTTCCTTCTTCTGAACGTACATTACGTCATTTCCTCCGATAATCTATTATCTTTTGTTGATGCTGTTGCTCCTGCTTACGTTCGTAACGTTGACGAACCCTGTCCATTTCCGTTTGCAGAGGACTCTGACTCTCATTTCCTTTCCTCCGCCTTCAATATTAAAGAAATAAAATCTATTCTTGAGAAATATTCTAGCCCCACTCCGAGCCTTGATGATATTTCAATATCCAATAAAGCCCTCAAAATTCTTCTTTGTACATTTAACTCCTTTCTGCCTCGAGCGGTCACATCTCCTACCAGGAACAGCTTTATTATCATTCCTATTTCTAAGAAAAACTCCTCTCTTCGATCGATGACCATAGAATCGTGCCTCAGAAAATTATTTGGAGACATGCTTAACAAGCATCAGGTCTGGTGGCTCGAACACAATAACATTTTTCCTACCAATATGTTTGGTTTTCGTGTCCAGTCTGAGGTCCTGTTGACTACGTCAGCGTTTTTGTCTCTCATATCTACAAATCTTTCATCAATATACATTAGCTACTTTTATTGATGTTTTCAGTGCTTTTCATAATGTTCACCTCCTTACACTTCGATATAGAATGATAGCAACTAACATCCCAATGCATTTTTCTTTTCTTATCAATCTGATGTTGAGTCGTGTTATTCTCCTCTCTTCACCATCGTTTCGAGCTACAGCAATTATTCCACGTGGTCCTCCTCAAGGTTCCTGCCTTAGTTCTACTCCTTTTAATATTTAAACTATGTCTGTTGCTTTTCTTTCTACTCAACCAAACTGTTCATTTATATTAACTGCCCTTTTATCTTGTATTAATTTCAGTTTTTTCCTTCAACCATTTTCTTTTCTCATTATTATTGTTATTATTATCAAGAGATAATCATGCTGATTGGGTGAGTCTTATTTGCAGTGAACAAGGGCCTGGTAAATATTTTTATATGGTCCAACCATCTTTGCCGTTTACCGTATTTGTGTCCCAATTAGTTTGACCCGTAGATTTGTCACCGTTGTATGTAGGATCCGCTCCGGCCATTGCCGATTGGGTTTAAACTTTTCAAACACAGGGCACTGCACGGGTTGTCATACCTATTGTCGTCGGCAATTTGGATTTACTAAGTCCCGTTCCACGGCAACGCTTTTTGGCGAATTATCTAAGCAGATTGAGCGTGCGTTAAGTAAAAAGACTGCGAACGGCCTGCTGACGTTAGATATTAAAGGCGCCTTTGATAACTGTTCGTGGCCAGTCTTATTCCACAAAATTAGAGCACTCAGGCTCGATTATAGAATAATCTCAATTTTAAGACAATACTTAGATTCCAGAACTATTAAATTTATTTACGAACATCAAACATATTTTCGAAATGTTACTCGCGGATGCCCGCAAGGATCAATTTTGGGCCCGTTTTTTTGGAATTTGTATATTTCAGACTTATCGTTGATGGAGTTCCCGTCGGCAGTAACCAGATATTTCTATGCACATGATCTAGCATTCGCGGTCACTTCTAACCATCGTCCCTCCATTTGTAAATACTTCAAGATTACAATCAACAATATTTTAACCTATATGGAAAAACATCTTCTACAGTTGGACGAAAACAAGACTAATTTATTAATCATGCACAGGAAACGAAAAAGGGACTACTACAATTCGCTACATCTCTCTATACCGAACTTTAAAATTAATATCGTCGAATCACTGAAATATCTTGGTATTACATTAGACTGTCGCTACAGTTTTAATCAACATTTCAAAAATTTGTCCAGTAAAGCTACAACGGTTCTAAATAAATTGCACTCCGTGTCTGGACGCACGTATGGGATGAGCACTAAACATCGTTTAATAATTTATAATATGCTAGTTGTTCCATTATTCACGTACTGCGTATTTATGTTTGAAGAGGTTTTAAAGCGTAAAAGCATTCAGGAAGTACTAGTTAAATCCCAAAGGAAATTTCTTTTGTTTATTCTCCGCGCGCATAGAACTACTTCCGGTGATGCGTTGCGAACAATAGCAGGACAATTGCTACTGCATTCCGTATTGCAGCATAAAATTTTGTATTTCAAAGGGTTAAATAATCTCAATTTGGAGTTGGATCTAAACAATAGATTTATTGAAATGCAAAATAGCTGGAACAATAGCTCAACTGGAAGATTAACATTTAGTTTCGTCCCCGAGGTTAAAACCAATCCAATCAAAATTAATAATATTAATACGTATGTGACGCAATTTCTTACTGGACATGGTAGATTTCAAAGTTATCTGCACCGTTTTCATTTAGCAGACACCAATTTGTGTTCCTGTGGAGATGCTCCTGAAACTGTCACCCATATCGTTAATGAGTGCGCCAAATGGAAATTCTTGTTTAAAGACGTAAATTGTTTTCCATTAAACAACGATAATTTATCAAAATTCCTGCACGCGGCGAATTTTATCATGGCTTCCAAATATTCGGATGTTGAAGATTTTTCATTTAATGTATAATTTTATTTAATTTTTATATTGGTTAATTTTTGTCTCTTTCATTTTCTTTTTATTGTTTCCAATCCATGAGGTGTTCATTCAACTGAGATACTCATGGCTATGTTTCAATTACTATGTATTTATGTTATTATTCACCAAATAAATAAATAAAAAAAAAAAAAAAATACCTATTGTCGAAAAAATTTCAGAGAAGACACTAACCACCTGTTATTTAATTGCATCTAGTTTGAAAACAAGAGATTTGTATTTTCTCAAGACTTCATGCCCTGCGGTATTTATCCTCCATTGTGTATATTTTATCTTCTTTATTCTAGTGATAAGATTTTCTTTTTTCTCTTTAGGTTTATTGAAGGAAACAGGATTGTTATTTAATTTTTGTGCTATTTAATTTTTTTTTCTTTCCTTATTCATTAGAGTTCATTTTTTTAATGTAAAGAGCTAGTTTTATTTTATTCTATTTTTTATCCATTTACTGGTTATTATATAATTTTTTCAGGTTTTCATTATATGTTATTCGGGTGTTGTTGATTGTGGGGAATTATTTATTTTTTTTTTTTTTTAATGGGTTTGTTAACATGGACATTGGCCCAAGAACAGTGGAACAGAGGGGAAAGAGAGACTCAGATCCTTACACGATCAGAGATAGCCAACAGAAAGGAATCAAGAGCTAGAATAACTGAAGGAGAAAGAAGTGAAGCACAGTATGAAGCGGGAATACCGGTTTGTAAGAGGAAGGAATATAAAGAAGCTTGTTCAGTTGAAAACTACGAACAACTGAACATTATGTGATCGGGATCACAAATACATTGATTGTTGGGAGGATGCAATGAACAATAAGGAGAAGACACGAGAGAATAGCGGAACAATGAGGAAGGGAGCAAACTATGCCCAAAACGTAGGCGGCAAATCGCAGAGAGGTTGAAATGGCGCATAGAAGGAAAGTTAATAAACCAGGGGAACCGTGGAATGGAAGGTTGAATAGACAAGAAAAAGAAGTTCGGGTTGGAGAATGAGGAGACGTAGGAGTCAAACCACAGTCTGGAATGAGCAGCTGCAGACAGAAGGGTAATATTAGAAGCTGAAAAGGCAGGAAGGAACCTACCAGTAGAAGAAGATAATCGAGCGAATGAGTCAAACAACTCATTTCCCTCGATTCCGGCATGGCCAGGAATCCAAAGGAAATCCGTTTGGATTAAGTGGGAAAGGAAAAGATCATGGATCAAGGAACGAATAAGAAGAATGACGTAGTCGATTGAGTGAGAAGGGAGAGGAAATGTGATAGTCTGCAGCACGCTTTGAGCATCCAACAGGATAAGGAGATTACGAGAGGCCGGTGGAGATTTGATAAAAAGAAGGGCACGCAGAATAGCAGTAGGCTCAACATAAAAGATTGAACAGAAGGAGGGAAGTTTAAAGGACTCGAAGTAATTAAGAGAAGGACAGAAGAAAGCTGCACCAACACAGCCTTCCGTGAAGATCAAAAAATGGTTGGGGGAAAAGAGCTAAGTTTCTGTCGAAATTCTGATCTAACAACGTGATGAAGAAGAGGTTTGGGAGGAATAGGTGAATAAAAGCAGTTAATAGGATGAAGCAGAGAGGAAAAATTGAAGGAGAAATAAGGGAGTTTATCGTAAGTATAGATAGACGGAGAAAACTGGATAACACGGCCAGCGATAAGAGATAGAATAGGAGTCTTGTTAGCAGAAAAGCGTCAGGAACGCAAGATGAAGGAATAAGAGAGCAAGAGGAAATAGGCAACCGTTTGATGAAGAAACGATAACCCAGGAAGGAGCGTCGAAGGAAAAGGGGAGGAATGTGATACTCTGCGTGCAGAGCTGGGATAGGAGTAGACTTTCGGGCTCCAAGGCAGAGGCGGAGACATGTATTTTGGACCCGGTCGAGCTTAGACAGAAGGGATCTAGAAGAATTACCATAAATATAGGAACAGTAATCAGATTTGTAAAACATAAGCAGGATTACAGGATCACCTCCCCAGACAGTGTGCGAAAGGGATTTAATGAGGTTGAGCCTTTTAAGGGAGGACACGTATAGACGGGTGATATGGACATGGAAGGAAAGTCGGCTATCTAGAAAAACACCAAAATAAAGAAAAGAGGAAGTAAGAGGAATTGGGCCATTATTTAAGACGAGGCCGACTGAAGAAGGAATAAAAGGGCGCAGTGTAAAGACAACAGTAGAAGACTTAGAAGAAGAGATGAAAAGATGGATGTTGGATAAGGCATTTTCTAATGAAATTGAGGAGATTTGAAGTTGGGATTTGGCTTGCGAGATGTTGCGATGAGAGGAAGAGGAGGAGGAGACTTGATTCACTGAAATAATAATAGAAACGTGGTCACTTCCAAAGGTACCATCTAAAGTACACCATGGACAACTGAGACCAAGATTAGGAGAGGTAAGGGATAGATCAATAGAGCTAAGAGAGGAGTGACTTCTGGTACACATAGGAGAACCATCATTGAGAAGTAATAAATCATTCTGAAGATGAAATTCTCTAAGATCGTGCCATTACTATTGTAGTTGGAACAACCACACAAAGGCGAGTGGGCGTTCCAATCACCAACTATGAGAAAAGGAGAGGAAAGGGAGTTGATTAAAGTTAGAAAATCACGGTCAGAGAAATGTAGGCAGAAATGAAATGAAAGGGCCTGGAAGAATAGTTAGGAATGGAGAGATGTACTAAGCTGGGATAAGGAGGATTAGGAGGAAACAAGGGTTGAGAAACATGGGCTAAAAACTGGACATCATTCCTTACTAAAACAGCTGAACCACCTTGCCATCGCTGTGGTTGGAACAGATCAGAGAGAATCTGTTAAAACTGATGTTAGAAGCGTGATGCTAATGTCATATTCATCCAACAGCCGTTCAAACGATTTCCTGTTGGCCTTAATGCTGCGATAGTTCCATTGTAGAACCTTAAGATGACGAGGCATAATGAATACTTACATACGCGATAGTTGCAAGAAGAAATAGAACAAGAGAAAGTGAAAACAAGCAATAGGCCAAAGAAGGAGGGAAGGTGAAAAGGAAGAAGAGAAAATAACCACTATTCCATTTCCATAGACCAACGAAATAAAAATAAAAATTTCGAGGAAAGAGGAAAAGATAAAAAAGAACAAGATAAAGAAAAATACAAAACAATAAAGCACCCTCCGCTCAGATAAATCATTGCGCGAGGGTTGTGGTATGCCATCAACCAACCTAGTTAAAGGCAGCAAGTAATACCGACGCGCTGTAAGAAGGACGTTACAGAAACAGGAGATAAGACAATGAAAAAGAAAAAAGGTGTAAATAGTGAAAAATACCATAAAGGTGGCTCCCATCGCTCAAAAAATTCATTGCGTTTGGGTCCCCATATGCTATCAATCAACTTAGTTAAAGGAGGCAAGCAACACTGAAAGAGCGCCCTATAAAAATGTAAAAGCGGCTGCATAATGCCAAAGTAATAACAGGAGAAAAACTATGGCGTTGGTTTTACGGAAATGGAACGAAATTGTACGTGAAGGGAGGACAACACTTAGAGAAGAGGAAAAAAGGAAAGAGAGAAGAAAATAGAAGTTAGAAATAGAAAAAAAGACAACATCCACTATATCTAAGATTGCAAAACTTGACAGATGGATAATATTTTATTCTCCAAATTTGGAATATCAAATTTACTGAGAGCGGTTAGCAAAGTAGTGGGTAAGACATTATTAGAGGATAGGGAGGAAGAGTTACTAGGAGAAACATTATTAATAACTGGAGCCGACTCGGCATTTGCGGAAATAGAGGAAGATTGACATATGGGAGATTTGGAAGGATGGAAAGGAATAATGGAATGGCATCCTTTAGTGCCAGCGTTTAGAGTAAGTTTGGAGTAATAAGAATTGAGAGGATTGGGTGCTTTCGAAGAAGAATGGTGTTTTCGAGATGGAATCCTAACATAAGAGGAAGAAGAACTGCTAGAATAGTTCTGACGCCTCCTCTTGATAGTAGATGCAGAATTCGGTAAGGCTGGGAAATTAGCGGGATTTGAAACTTCTGCAAAGGTAAAAGCGGGAGAAACTATTGAGCCCTCGCTGATGTTTCTGGCTTCGGAGCAGGAGACATTTTCTAAACTCATTATCTTATGAATTTTAACTTGCTCCTTATAAGTCGGGCAAGAAGGGTCGAATGCGGAATGGTTGCCGCCGCAGGGGACGTAAAGATATGAAGAGAGATTATTTTGTTTAGCTTTGGGACATTCTGAAGAGGAGTGATTATCAGCGCAAGTGGAACAACTAGTTTTACTGCGGCGTGAAGCACTGAAGTGATCAAAACGGAGGAAATTGTGACATAGTTTGGGTTTACGAATCATAGGTTCAACTCTAACTCGATAAGAATCATAAAAAAGAATAGAAGACGGGAGAATAGAGCTCATAAATTTAAATTCAACAACTGGGATGGGAATGAGAGAACTAACAGGAGTACGTTTGTGCAGACGACGAATATTAGCGATCGGGATATCGGAAGAACAGTAACGATAAAGTTCTTTCACAGAAAGATCGACAGGAATATCTCGGACTACACCAAAACGGAATAAAAGGGATTGCGGGATGAAGGATCGAATATTGAGTTCTTTATGGACGCCGTCGGAAAGTAAAAATTTATTAGCTGCCTCGGTTGATGTAAAATTAAGTTTAATTAAATTTTTACCGGAACGAGAGATTAGCGAAATACCACTAACTCTATTGTGAATTTTTTTAGCTAAAGACATCGGATGTAAATAAGCGATATTTTTTTTCCAAGCTTTTGACCAAGCCGACGATTTGACCAACGTAGTGATCGGAGAAAGTAACAGAGGAAAGGCTAGACTTGATAGGAAAAGCGGGAGGATTGCTGATAACATTATTAATGGAACCGACCGAAATATCCATGTCGACGGACTCGTTGATATTTTGAACGGGAGCATTATTGTCTTTCATAGCAGAAGAAGCAGACGCGGACGAAGCAGATAATTGTTGGGCAGTTTTGTTTATTTTATTCATAGATTTAACCGGTGCGGTCACATTACTGACGCTCTTGGTAGCCGGGAGAATCGAATGAGGCGGAGGTTTACCTCCTCCGTCAGACGAATCCGGCATAAATATAAATTAAACAACAGATAAAGTAAATCGAAAAATCAGATAACGACGAAGCGAGAAAAGAAAAAGATTAGCGCGAACGAAATAAAATAAAAGAATAAGGAAATAAAAATAAAAATAAGTAAAAGAGATAAATAGATCGAGATAAATAAATGTAACGATCTCACCAAGCTCTTCAGAAACAATTAAACGCAACGCGAATAGTTGGCTAGAAAAACTTTGTAATTTGGTCCGGGCCAAAAAAAAAAAAAAAACAAAAGAAAAACTGCTTATCTTAGAGTTTAGGACTGAGTAATTTGCTGTAATAATATAACATTTTTGGTGACATTTCGTTATTTTTGTTCCACCAAGTGATGTTAGCTAATGTGTCCGTCTTACTCTCGTTGTGTAAGACCAGGTTTAAACATTTTTTTTGCAATTTGTTGATTTTCCTCATTTCTGTAATTTTCGCCTCACCCCAAATTCCGATTCCGTATTTAATTCTGGACATTATTACAGCTTCGAAATATAACCTTAGGCTTTTGTATGTCATACCTTGTTTTAATTTATATAGTGCTGGAATAGTTGGTCTAACTTTCCTCGCAATATTGTCAATATGGTTTCCCCATGTTAGACCGTTATCTAATGTTATTCCAAGATATTTAAATTCATTTATATTTTCTAACTTTTCATAACCACATATTTCCTTACTATGTAAACACTTTGTATTATGTAAATTAATTTGGGAACGAACGTTCTAAACCGACTTGGCGTTCTTATATGCATCACTTTTGTTTTTTTAGCACTAATTAATAATTTTTTGTCATACGCTTATTTACATACATTATTGAGATCTTCTTGTAACATTTTTTCAGCACTTTCAATGTCAGAGTGTTCAATAACTAGTGCGATATCATGTGCATAAATATACACTTTAGTGTTCTTTACATATCGATAGAGCGAATTCGTATATATCAAAATAAGTATTGGTGCCAATATTGTCCCTTGTCCAACTCCGTAATTCATTATTTCTTTTCTACTATGTTCATTCCCGATCTTTACTAAAAATTCTCTTCCTCTTATGTAACTCCGAAAGATACCTCCCTTTTACATCCATTTTTCTTATGTCTTCAGTTAGTATTTCTTGGTCCACTAGGTCAAAAGACTTAGTAAGGTCTAAAAAAACTAACAGAAATTGTTTACCCACTGCTATTCCTTTATTTATATCTGATATTAGTGTTCTAAGTAGTAATATCGTCGATTTTCCCTCTCTAAAACCAAATTGATTACTATTTATCAACTTATTTTCCTCGAAGTAGTTTTTCAAATGTTTTCCCACGTAGTGCTTAATTATTTTTGCTATGACTGAAATTAATGTGATCGGTCTGTAGTTTTCACACGGTTTTCTATCTCCACTTTTGTAAATTGGCCGCACCATACCGATTTTTTAACTCTCTGGGAAATATTTCTTCTTTCAAGGAGTAATTAATCATTTTCGTTAGTAATTTGGTTAGTAGTTTTGAGTGTCTTCTGATATCCTTCACCCTTATTCCGTCGTACGTTTGGGCTTTATCCGGATTAATTTTTTTTTATTATAGATTTTATTATGTCCTCCGTAGCTCTTGGAATGTATAAGGATATACTAGTTTTATCATCTATTTCAGTATTCAAGAATTTATTATCACAAAAGTGTTTCATTTTCCCTGTAATGGACAAGTAATAATTTAGGAATGCGTTAACTGCATTGTCATAACTAGCAAAATTCCTGAGTATATCCTCATCTATTATTACTTTTTTCTTTTTGCAGACTATTTTATTTATTATTCTCTAAGTTTTCTTCATGTGGTTGCCTGCTTTTTGTAATTCCTATATGTAATATTTTTCTTTTGCTTGCCTTATTTCGTATTTAACTAGATTTCTGTATCTCTTATATAATTCTTTATATCGTCTGTTTGAGTTGTTTCCTTTACAACTTTTATAATATAGATCTCTTATATGAATGTAATTTAATATTTTCCTGTTCATCCATTCATTCCTAAGGCAATTTCTCGTTTTCGCAATTGTTTGTTTTATATACCTGCATTCCTCGTAGCAATTTTTGAAAGCGTTTGCTATGTTTATTGAAATTTGCTAGGCACCTACATTCTGATGCATGCTCTGACTATCATATTTTTTTACTTTATCATTTATCATAATTTCGTTTAAATAACTACAGTTTGTTAAAGTGCCTGCAATACATTTGTTACTATTAATCTTAAACGCGCAGTTAACCGGGTAGTGGTCTGAGATTTTTGTCTTTATAATACCAGCTACCACTTCATCAGCTGTATATTTTATAAAAATATTATCAATACAAGATTTTGTAAGACTATTTCCTCTTATCTCTTCCTCTGTAGTTCCCTTAATTAACTTAATTAATCTTATCCCTTGTGTTTTACTATAATATTTAAGAAATTCGCTGCCGCAGCATTTCTTAATTCAAGATTAATATTAAAGTCGCCACATACTATATATTCTGTTTCCTGGCCCAACTTTTTGAGAACCTCATCGATTCCTCTTATGAAGTCGCCGATTCCCTTACTCGGTGACCAATATATAGCTAACAGAGTGATTTTTAATTTATTAAATAAGCTAATTTCTATCGCTCTATTATCGTAAGCATCACTTTCAGTAAATACTATTTTAGAATTTCATTCCTTTGCAACAAATACTAATATACCGCCGTTGAAGTTTTTTGGCTTCCCTAGGGCATATTTATGATATCCATCTATCTCATATAGTTTTAATTCCTCGTCGCTTAAATTTACTTCAGGGAGCACAATAGCCGTAAACGGTTGATTTTGAATGTGTGCTAAGAATTCATCCCAGTTTTGTCTCAGTCTTTAATATTCAAGTGCGTTTTATTAAAAATATCGTTATTAATTCCTTCTACTCTGTTCCAAGTCTTCGCAATCTCTGCTGTCCATTCTGTCATGCGTTCGTAGGTGCCACAATTAATTTTGTGGCAGAATTGTATTAACGACGTCATAGGGTTTTTTTAGTTTTCTTCGCTGTTTAATTATCAAATGCCTGTAATATGTAATTTGTAATCTACACTTTAACTATGTCATGTTGTGCACTGATCTCGTCTATTTAAGTTGCTATTAATACAATAGAGATTTGCGTAATTAGACGATACCTATATACATTAAATTCGTACTTTTACACATACTTATTATCTAAAACCGAGATATTGCTATCAACACGGAAGAAAGAAACAATGATTATAACAAATTACCATCACCAGAAGAATACCCTTAACCTGAGTTCCGGTCAGCCTTTACACATGCAGGATGTGTACACTTCCTCTCACCTTTCATATCCCGTTGCATTTTGACTTAATTTTTCTCACCTCGTTTCTAAGAATTCGTAACAGAACCTCGTATCTTTCATTCAATAATTCGAAAACCACCTCATACGACAAAGCACTATGCAGTAAACATCGTAGCCGACAACACTAACGTCTTACACAGCTCGGTTCACGAGAAGCACTACTTTACACCCTTTTTTACTTCTCCGATTACTCAGCTCTACCTCTAACTCTGCACACAAAACCTGCCCGGCCGGAAATGTAAAACGGAAAGCGCACGCTCGCCAAAGCCGTGTCCACGGGGGATGGGATGGGGGGTGGGGGTTAACCACCCCATGAGAACTGAAATAGTTATTATAAATACACAAAAATTTGAAAAAAATCACGAATTTAAAATAAATATTGATGATTTTTTAGGGTATTTTTACCTACTTTTAAAAGAAAAATTATGCAAAATTTTTTATTACGAGTATAATTAATAACATATGTAATTTTTATTAATGTTCATAAACGGGGTAATTCATTTATGTGAATTATTAATATATAAATCAGAATGGTGGAAATTATTAATAGTACGAATATTAGTGAAAAATGTATTGTTATTTATAAAATAAATATGCAAAGAAAATTTTCACCCCCCCCCCCCCCCCCCACACAATTCTGGGCACGGGCCTGACGCTCGCACACACTTATTCCTACACACACATAAATCCTTTATCGTACTAAATGAACCACAAGCATTCTTCCCAGTTTTTATCACATTTATTCTTATCAATAACGCTATCGGTCTATCAATGTAATCGCCAATAATACTACCGCTGCGAATTATATTTGTTTACTCGTAAGTATATCGTTTTACTGTTAGCTGAGTTTCCGACTAACTGAAATTATAATAGTTTATTTAAGACTTCTTCAGATTGCCTTTCTAAATTTTCCCCTTTTGTTATTTCCCATCACAAGCTTCCATTCTTTTCTTACATCTATTCCAAATTGTTAAAGCCACCAAATATCATCTTCATGCTATGCTTTCTTAAATCCTCTTCCTCTCATATCGTCAGTGTGGAATTTAATAATACAATAAATTCTCTATTCCATGATCACTCTTTAATTTTTACTACGGATCGAAGAGCACGAGCGGAGTTAGGGCGTCATTCTTGTGCCCCCAGTTCAGTCATTCGCAGTCCTTTAGAATTTCGCCCTTTTGTTCTGTCTTTATTGCAGAATCTCTAGTTTATCTCATGAGCGTGGGTTACTTTATTATCATCTTTTAAAGCTTGGTCTTCCTGCTCCTTTCAACGCCTCTTATGTTCTTTCTCTACCTATTCTCTCAGTTGTTCCTGTTCTAGGGGTGTTTCTTGATTCCATTGTTAATAAAATAAAAATATAATTTTTATTCAGTTCCATGCATCTATTCCATTTTGCTGCGCTAAATGCTCTCTGGTAGCAAACCTAAGGTGAGTATAAAAGAAAAAAAAATGTTTTTCTGGATTTCCAACATAGCCCACCACTAGAAAAAATATGAAAAAATTTTGTTGTACATTTTCCGGTTCTACAAGAAAATAAAATAATACTGAACGTTCCAACATCAAAACGTGGTCAAAATCGCATTTTAAATATTAAATAATCTTTTCTGAGGTCATGTTGATATTTGATCGTTCTAAAAAAAATTCCACCTAAAAGTTATTAGTTGAAGAGTACTCATTAATTTTTTCAGATTTTTTTAATCATTAGAACATGAGAAAAAAATGAAACTTAAAAATCGATGTTTTTGGGTCCTTAAGGCCCAAATTTTTTTTCTGGTACCTACAACCTAGTTCATCCTTCATTTTGTGCCCCAACAAATACTTTATCACACAAAAAAAAATGAAGGGCATTTCACCATTGTTAACAGAGGATACCCTTTATTTTTTAATTTTGAAACTTTTAAATTACTGCTTCAAAAACATCTACAAAATTTTTTACTAATAAAAACGTGTTGATTTAATTTAAATTTTAATTATACATTTAAATTTAAAAAAGTTCACACACCATGAATAAGACCAAAAATGAACTCAAAAAAAAAAAAACAAATATTATTTGTATTTTTAAAAATATTCTATCAAATATTTTATAAACCTTAATTTCAATTTTTTGTACCTTATTACCCGAGACGTAAGAAATATTATTTAAAATAAATCAAAAATTTGATTTTTTAAAACCAATTTTTAGGGGTACACAAATTTAAAAGTTAATTTATAATGGTAAATAAAAATTTATTTAATGTACTTTTATAAATAAAATTTCCAGTGTAATATTATAGATAGTGAAATTAGCTATTTACATTATTTACATCATAATTAGTTTAGCTACTCAAAATTTAAATTTTATTTTCTTAATTTTTATAAAATGAAGTATCGATATATCATAAACCGCTGGCTTTATCAAGTGATAAATTTCCAGTTTTATTTTGCAGTTTTGTTCTGTAACTGATACCGTATGAAAAGTTTTATTTTTTCCGGGTTTTATAACTGAAATTTTTGTTTTCTTTAAATTCATTAAATCATTAGTAATGCGCTATAAAATCATAAAAAATCATTATATGTATGTGAATCATCGCCAGTTAGTATTTTAAATGAAATTATTTCGCTTTTAATGTATTTTTATTTTTGCTAATTTTTAACATAATAGTCAAGAGGGATGATGCGATTGATTGACTGTTTGATTAATACTATTAAATTAAAATTAAGTCGAATTATTATTTACAAAATATGAAAAAAAAATTGAATCGATTTTCCAAAAATTCGTTACGTTATATTATAATTTAAAGTATTAATCAAAAATATTTTGTGTTTTCTAGGCAATGTGTTTTGCATAATCTATTGCACAAGATCTGTTTTATTACATAATTCAAAATGATTGTGAAGAAGCAAGTTTTATTATTTGGAATTATTCTGACAGGTATTTATTACATTGTTAATTTTATTGGTATAAAATATTTCTCGAATTCTTATTCATATTTTGAATAAAAACGTAATTGTAATTTTAAATAATTTCTTATCAAACACAAATTTCAATTAATAAATGACCTCATACTTTTGCAAAAAAACTATTAATGTAACATCGTTTCTGAAAGGATATACATTTAGTTAATATAAATATCGTTTACTTTTTGTAAGTAAAAATTTTAAATTACAATAATATATAAAAATGTAAAACGACAGATTTTATAACCACAGTCTAAAGGAAATTATTAGTTCATTGCAGTGATCAAATTTTTTATAAACCATAAAATATAAATAATTTATAATTAAAGAAAGAGAAATATTAATCTTCGTTAATCCAATATATATTTATTCATTTATAGTTGAAAAAATTTTAGTTTAATCATAAAATTCACAAAATGAAACACTCAATGGAATAAAAAAATGTTTATTAAACTATTTAAAAAACAGTAAAGTAAATGTAACACCACAATCAGTATTTAATTCCCGTAAAATTTAAAGGAACAAAATATAATAACTAAAAGATTTCGTTATACAGAATCATATGAAGTTATAAAATTAAACGGAATTCCATATCGTAGAAAATAAATTCGAAATATTTCTTTCCCGAAAATGAGAAATCATTTTTTATTGCATTACAAACGGTTATTTCAGTGCGTAGTTACTTTTACGTAATTTTTTTTTCGGGGAATGCTAATCACATATTATAGCACTATATATCAGTTGCGTTAAACACGTATATTCATTTCAAATTAATTACCGAAATGTATCAAAAATAGTAATAACTGTTATTTATAAATGATATTAAATTTAGAATAAACGTTTTATAACAGTACATTGTAAAACATTGAAAGAAAAAAAATATACGTATACATTAACAACGCTATGTATTTTCAATACTTTTGTATGGAGTGGAATCGTGGACATTGGCCGTAGCCATGTCTAAAAAGCTGAAAGCATTTTAGATGTGGTTATATCGTATCTTGAAAATTCCCTGGACAGAAAAGCGAAGTAACAAAGAAGTATTATCGAAGATGAACAAGGAACTAGAACTGTTGAACACAGTAAAATCGAGAAAATTGCAATATTTAGGTCGTATAATGAGGAATAAACAAAGATTTGAGCTACTACAGATAATACTTATCAAGATAATGCGAAGAAGAGGTCTGTGACGGGGAAGAATATCTCGTCTCAAAAATCTAAGAATGTGGTTTGCTACAACAACTATAAAACTCTTCAGAGCAGCAGGAGACAAAATCGTGATAGCCGGTTTGATCGCGAACATCCGTTAACGGATATGCACCGAAAGAAGAACATATGTATATATTAACAAAAGTATCAAAGTATATCAAATAGTAGAATTTCGAATTTGGAGAAAAATATTTCTTATGTGAAATAGCTGTTTAAAGTAAGAAACAGAAATATCAATAAAAATGTTGTTGCAAATCACACATACTGTCACTAGGTAATAAATTAACCGCTTCACAATTTCGATTGTTTCATTACTTTCGTATTTAATTTGACAAAATATATTATTCCATTTGTAGAGGTTTTTTCTACTTGAAGTTTATTCGTTCTCAGAAAACACCGCGTCAGTCGAAATTGTACTAAGCGGGCAACCCATTTTTTTTCTATTATACTCCGCGGAATTTATCACAAAGAAACAGGTACAAAAATGTATAGAAATATTAGTTTTTATACGGAAACTTTTGATAATTTGAGATATTTTTGTATTAAGCTAATTATAAACTTAATTTTAATTACTTGTTAAAAATCACTACATAATGTAGAGTTTATTGTATTAAATCGAATCCAGGAGTGTTAAAATAAACTATATTATTAATTAACGCATCGCATCAGGTTAATAGAAAATTTTGTTCCGTATTGTTTTATGATTATTACCTAATCCTGCTGTATATAAGAAAAATTACCTCTTCCCATTCGCATTTCAAACAATTATTTAAATATAGATTATATAAACGGAAAGTTGAAAATTATAATAAAAGTACTTATACAGTAAGTTATTTGTTTTATATGAGAATATAATAAATTTAAATTATATATTTATATTTACTAACTTCACATATAAGGAATAGGCGAATTAAAGATATACAAATTTCAGACGTTTTTTAGAGGGTGCAAAGTCTTATTACTAGACAAAGTATATCCGAATTATATCTTAACCTTTGCAGCCATGCTTTTTCAATTGAAATCGTTTCCAAACCATAAAAAAAAATTTCTGTTGAATTTACTTCGTTAAAAGTCTGTTCAGTATAAAAAATGATTGCTCAACTGAAGCGGTATCGAAGGGAATTGTTAATATTACAATGTAAGTAATTTGTAAATTTAAGGAAATACATGTTGCGCTCCATGTTTTTTACGAATTCACGCGTTGGCATGTTAAAAATTTAGCACGTTTGTTACAAAAGGTTAATAATGCTTTTAATTCAACAAAGTCGAAAAATGTTTTATAGGTATTTACTTAATAATATTTCTATTTAGAAGTTTAAAAAATTCAGTATCTGTTATTTTATCGAAACAGCCATATATATATTGTATTAGTAATTTCAAAGAATAGTCTTCCGTACACATTATCAGCGTTATCATGAGTTTCAATCGTTGTCTTTTTGATTTTATATTTAAATAAGAATATTTTGATGTTCTACTTTTCCGGGAAATATTAAAATTACTTCTATCCGGACCGAATTCATTTTTAACTGCGTTTATAATTTATATCCAAATTTTTTATTTGTAATACGGTGAGCAATTTTACCGGTAAATATATGAAAACTGAAAAATATCGTTAATAAAAGTTTATTATAGACGGAAATGCTCTATAATTTTGAGCCCGAACTATTTGTGGTTTCCCAAACATCATTATTAATTATATCATCGAAAAAGACTAGTAATAAATTGTGATCATTTTCTGTAGTTAAAAAGTTAACCTTGAACTATAATTCCATTTTGTTAATATGTATTACATTTGGTAAATGTTTTTTCACAGTTTAGTGTTTAACATCTGTTATTAAACGTAAAAAGAGGATTGTTAATACAAAAAGCTGCTTTAAAAAATATGTAACACTTCTATGAAAATCGTTGACTCTTTTAAACTATTAAGAACATATCATAAATAGTATGTAAATAAAGCAGTTGAAATTATAGATCGGAGGTCGTTGAGGTAATTGACCATTATAACAACATCGTAAAATGTTTGTTGACGACTAATTTATTAAGCTAAACTTTTGAACAACGTCTATTTCATGCTAATATGAAACATTAGACGAATGATTAGCGTTAACATGAGTGAAAAAAAGAAAAGCTACCGTTGTTCGTTTTTTACTCATTTTTTGATCAGGTTTCGAAGCTTCGTAGATAACAGTTGTTTTATCTGTTATTATTAATATAAATGGTATTTCATTCATTTCCTTATTAATATCTCGTAACAGTATTTGGCTTTAATTACTTTCTTATAAATAAATATTGGATCATGGTTTAGTCAGGCAGATTTGTTGAAAGTCGGGTAGCGTAATAATATATGAATTAACTGGTGTCGGTGATGACTATCAAAGTTAGTATCACCGCCCCTGCGATAAAGCGATCGAAAATTCATAATTGATTTAAAGTGATCTTCGTCTAGTGCGATATTTCGAATGACAGCAAGTAAGTGGTTTTTACCATCCTTAGTAGCTGATTCCTAGACACCATCGTGATGATGTGGTTATCGAGGGGAAGTAAATTTCCAGTTTATACCAAGTAGCCAATAGCAATGACTGAGTTAATTTTTTATCCCAAAGAAGTTTGTGTCGTTGTTAGATGAAATCGTAATTGTATCCTAGAAATGATAATTATTTTCAACAATGCGGCTTCGGTTTTTGAAGAAATAGTAATTTAATTAACTTCCGAGCTGTTAAATGATTTGAAGTATACAACGGCGCCATATGCTCGATGTCTTGCGTCGCTAAAGTCGAAAAGTTTAAAACTTCCATATTGTTACGAAAAAGAGAATAGGTTCAAATTTTACATGTCTTCACGGAGTTCTCGAAACTTCTTTGTTGAGTTCTTCCGAAATTGGTCACCACATTTTAATTCCTCCGGCCAAAAAAAAATAAGCGGATCCGTAGCCTAGTTTTTAGCGAGCTTCATATGGTCTAATTCGACACAATATTGTTTCGTAAATTTAATATGCAACGAGTATAGCGAATCTTCTAACTTTAATTCATATTGCAAAAATGCTGAGCATGCTGGCCGATAATTATTCGCGAGCGTGCATGTATTTATTTTTGAACGCATAACAGGCTTGAAAACGGCTATCTGGTAATAGTGAAGAATTAGAATAAGCTTCGCATAGTTCTTGTTAACTGTACTTTCGGATAATTTACTTTAGAAACATGCTTTTAACTGCGACATTTAGATGTCGGCAAATATTATTAGCGCTACTGACTTGCGATCAAACGGATCTGCCACAATCAACCGAATTGAGATTCTTCATAATATAATTCACCGATAAATTTTTCGTTGTGTATATGGTTAGCGAACTGGCCTTCTACGAGGGTTGCCTTTTATATTTCGGGATTAGCGAACAAAAACAAATATTAATCATCGAAAATCACTTTATTGTTTTTCAAAATATTCCCCATGAAGATCTATATACTTTTGCATGCGTTTGAACCAATTGTCGAAGCACTTTTTCCACTCTAATTGAGGTATCTCCAAAACATGCATTCTGCATGCAGCAACCGCTTCTTCAGGTGTCGAAAAACGTTGACCTCTCAGTTTGTTTTTTACGTACGGGAATAAAAAGAAGTCATTTGACGAAAGGTCAGGACTATACAGCGGATGACTCATCAAATCGATGTTTTGGGTGCTCAAAAATGCAGTTGTTTGAGCCGATGTGTGAGAGCTCGCATTGTCGTGGTGAAGAGTGATCCGTCTTCGGCGGTTGGTTTTCCTGATTTCTTGGAAGACAACTGGCAAACAAATTGTTGTGTACCACTCAGAATTGACTGTTCTGCGTTGTTCTAGTGGTACGGTTGCGACATGTCCAGTTTTTCCGAAAAAACATGCGACCATTTGCTTGGACGTGCTTCGTGCGCGAACAACTTTTGTTGGATTTGGCTCATCTTGAAACACCCATACAGTCGACTGCTGTTTACTTTCGGGCTCATACGCGTAAATCCACGATTCATCACCTGTCACGATGTCATAGACGTGTTTTGAAGATTTTTTGAGCATTTCTTTAGACCAATCGACACGAGCCTTTTTTTGAGCGATTGACAAATTGTGTGGGATCCAACGCGAACAAATTTTTTTGACAGTTAAAAATATTCATGCAATATTAAGTGTATACGCTGGTCCCACTAATGCCTAAGGTTGTCTCTATCTCACGATAGGTCACATGACGATCTTGCAATATCAGTTCGCGCACAGCATCAATGGTTTTCGGAACAACAACTGATTTTGGACGACCTTCACGAAATTCGTCTTGGAGTGAATTACGACCTCGATTGAATTCGCCATACCATCGATAAACACTGGTCCTTGATGGAGCTTCATCGCCAAAAGTTGAATTAAGTTCATCCATGCACTGTTGCTGCTGAGTTAATCCACGTCGAAAGTTGTAAAGTAATCGCACGAAAATGTTCACGATTTAATTCCATTTTTGGGGGCAGATGAATCTTTTAACTACCCGTAAACAACACAAATAGCGCTCATATGTCAAAACGTTTTTAGTAAGTATAACCTAAAAAACGTCGAACTTTACGATAGAGCTGTCAGTTGCCAGATTGCAACATCGGGGTTGCCAAATCCCGAAATATAAAAGGCAACCCTTGTATCAGTATTTCAATTGTAAAAGAAGGTAGTTTACAATTGGCAAAATTTAAGATATGATTTAGTGACTCAATGTTTTTGATTACTTCAGGATCAACTTCGTTCGGGATTCGGTCCACTAAATTTGCTCCTAATTTAGTGGAATAACTGCTGTAGTGTGACCCGACGAATAATGAAACGAAAATACTTTTTCAAGACCATAAGGCTATACATTGAAAATTTTTCGTGTCGAAAGGCAAGAAATAAGACGATTTATTTTTGCGAACGATTCGGAAACTAAATTAACTTGTGAATACGAATAAATTATCACGCAAATAAGTTCTTATCTTGTTACATCATTTTCACAACAGCACTCGGTAAATAATACATCAAATCTTGTTATTCCAATCGTAAATGATGCTTTAACGTCAATTATTTTTGCCTATTTGTAGGTGAAACTCGTTTTTGGAACGATACTAAATTATTGCCACGATGTAATACAGTATAGTGTAATTTACCGCATGTTTCGTATTTCGATGAATTACAACAATTTACCGTATGCCTTCAATGCAAGCAATTGACCCCGATGCTTATTTTCTGTAATGGACGTGAATCGTTCAGAAACAATTATCGACAAAAATGATGAGCAATTTGGTATCTAATGATGTTTTCGACAAAATCAGATAATTTTACTTTTGTTACCGTAATCAATGTAAATCTCCCTAATTTTTTCTATTTTTCAAATCAATCGTTCGCGGAGTGAATCGACTTGAGCGGAATCGTACGCGGGTCAACGATTGTTCAGAAATGTAATTAAAACATAAAGCGATGAATAATAAGTCTAATAATCATAATTAGAATTCTCTCATCCGATGCGAATTCGTTCTGGTAATTTTCCAGTAACAATCTGTTCGAAAGACGTCGATATTTTTAATGCATCCAGTTCGCGTACCGTATAGCTCGATTCACATAACACTGTAGTCTGATTAACAGGCATTTCAAGTAAATTGCGAATATGTTCTGCAGTAATCAACCGATTATTATGGAATTGATGCTTAATACAACGGAATGTCGTATTATTTTTTCACTTAACGCATAATCTTCCAGTAACGTAGGTTCTCCGACTAATGTTTGCTTAAGAAAATGATATTTTCTGAATCGGTCTTAACGAATTTTTTCGTGCTATTCTACGAAATTCTTCATTTTAGCACAGCCGTGTCGGGTGTTTTAACGAAAACTAGTTGACAAAATTTGTCTCGGTAATTGAGGATTCGGTTTATTCAACTAATACGGTAACTGTACCTTTTGTATTTCCGTAAGAACTTCATTCTGATTATTATTTTCGACGGCAGTTAACGCATTAGTATTTTTCAGTGATGTGCATTTTGATCTGTTCAATTTGTTCGGGCATTTTTTCCATATCCCTCAATAAACAAAAAAAGGTTGTTATCGTTCTCTTCGAGTTTTGAAAGTAGCGCTATTGATCTAGGTAACCTGTTACTTGCTGTTTTCATTTCAAAAAGGTAAACACTGAAGATTTTACACGATTAATTGATTGTTTAATTGATTGTTATAGCTCATTTACTTCGTTCGAGCGTCGATTGAGTTATATCATCCGAAATAAATTGCTTATTCATTAAAACGAATAAAAAGATTATTACAGTCAGCTGAAAAAAGTTCGAAAAAATTTTACGATCCGGATCTTTACTTTCCGCTATCCGGCCCGGGGCCAAATTTGTATATGGAACACTTTATAAACTGTAAAATATTCGATAAATTACCAAATTTAGGAAGTCTTGAAAAGGACTGTTTCAAAATATTACTGAAAAAGCAGAAAAATTAAAAGATCGCGAGAGAAAAATGAGATATAAATACGAATAAAAGCTTATTCAAAAATAATTCAACTTGACGAATTGTATGGCCAGTTAATATTAAAAAATACACCCGAAATAATTTCCAAGAAAACAGCGACATTAATGAATGTAAACGACGACCAACTTTAACCATTGTACGTAAATAATTGAAAATTATGCTTAATTCACTAAATAATAATTCACTAGATGCCAGCATTAAAAATGTCAGAATGAAACGACTTTAAATGGTAAATTTATTTGTAATTTAAACAAAACGTACAAAAAATATCTGTAAAATTTATACATTTTTCACGTACATCTAAAAGCATTTGCAGTTTAACCATGTAAGTGGAGCTTAAAAATGTACAGTTTTAAATCGGCAAATGCTTTTACCAACTTGTCTGAAGAATTATTCTGTTCAAACACTGACAAAATTTTAAATTATCTTGAATTTGCAAAATGAGGCCATTAAAAACAGTTCTGACTTATTTTTTATTCCATAAAATGTTCTGAAATTTCGTGTTGTATTTTTTTTGGCGTACAAGTATTCTATGAAATTTTATAAAATCAGTTTCTCGATTAATTTGTTTTTTTTCCAAAGAACTGAGGATTTCACCAAGCATTAATTTGTTTTTATCATTGTTCACGTATTTAAATGTATTTATCAGTCCACTTAACCTTGTCTATTTCCTATCTCTACACAGAAAGACTGAAAAATAATTTTTTCAATTAAAATTGCAAGTAAAAAGTGTTTTTCAAGCGGTTCTTTTCTCCTTTTTTTTTTTTTTTAACAGTATTTAAATTCAGAAATTATTCAACAATTTCAAGTTCGAATATTAATAGAGAATCAGTTTTGTAAACATAAATTTTGGGATTTGTCGGTTGTGAAAAATGGAACTCAGCTTTCCTTACTTCCGAAATAATGTCTTATTTGGAAATGATTTAATTTTGAGTAGTGCTACTAAGGCGATAGTGGGATATTTGATCGATTTCGCGTACTTTTTTTTCATAATCAAAAATATTGTATCGCGTTTACAGCGGTCTGTTTATTAAGTGGTGGTGATCACGCAGCGAGCGATTTACCTCGGCGGAAAAATCTGTAACGCGACACGACACGGGGTACAGTTGTCCAGTTTTATATTTTCCCTATCCAGTGCTGTTATCACAATGAAGGAAAATAATGAATTGCATATATTTTTATATTAGAAATCCAGAATCATTTTTAAATTTATTTCAGTCGTTATCAATACGAATGACCGTACTTGTAGTTTCTTCCTCATTTATAAAGTAACAAAATCATCATTTCATATTTTGAAATTTTAAAAAACTGTTATTAAACTATTGATTTTGTTTTTTGGTTATATTACTTCGTTATACTATTTATTTGATTGCTGTTAAATTAACGCTATTTAAATAGCGTATACGGATATAAACCTAATGTATATAGATAAGTTGTATTTGTTTGATTTTATAAAAAAACTGGAAAGGTGTCGTCGTGTACATAAAGTTTTTATTTTTTTATACAATATTGCTCCAATGTTTTTTATAATTCTTTCGAACGGAAATATGATTTAAATAGAAATATTTTATTTTCAAATTTGACTTGAAGTACAATTTTATATAATATTTTAAACAATTTAAAAAAATACATATACAATGTAAACAACCTATTGCGCATGACGTTAGTAGTATACGCTGTACGGCGCGATACAGTATCGTGTTTCATGTGTAGTGATGTTAAGTTTACAATTTGTATAAAATTTCTGTCATTATTTTCTAGTAAATTTTCATGGCCACGAAATTACACTAAGCCCTATGTCATTAGTGTTATTTCAGTATCAAACAAAATTTATAAGATATTTTTACATATCTTATACATCTTGTATGTCTTATGGAACATTAAGTTATCGGTAAATTTGCGGAGTTTCAAAACTAATAAACCTCATTTATAGATCAACTAAATCGATTCTTGATGCTTTATAAGATGTAAAATCTACATCATCGACTCGAGAAAAGAGAACTAATTTTTTTTTGTTAAACGGGTAGCATTTTATAAATCTTTTTTCGAATTTGCGTATCCTAATATTCTTCAGTATTACAATTTAAGCGAAATTCTTTCACCGAATATTTGGCAAGGATTAGCTTCTTAAAAAAAAACAAAAAAACAAGGAAGTCAAAATTCGTTTTTATTTTCAACGCGCTCTTTAAATAATTGTAATTTATATTTAAAGTTTATAAAATAGGAAGTTCACTCATTACGCTCCTATTTAAGGTAATTTTCCGTTTATTTATTTTATTTTTTCTTTGAAAATAGGATAGCTAATTTTAAAAATGTTTTTAATGCGTTTTCATTTTTGGATCTCACGATCTTTGAAAAACCATAAAATTAATATTTCTTACCTTTTTCATTATTCAAGTTCATTTAACTTCCATATAGATTTATTGTTACCTTATTTTCTTAGTGTAGGATTTTTTTTGATAAGTTGAAATTAGTTAATTGGAATTTTTTTAGGTGCTTGTTGTTACCTATCGTTTAGCTAAAGAATTCTTTAATATTTTGTTTAATTGTGGTTTCCAAATATGCTCCGTTTTCTTCTGAAATGGAATGGAATTAAACATTTCTTATATAAAAAAAAAATTTGCTTTCTTTTTTTGGTAAACCTAAGCCGGGAATTTCGCTGTTTGTATATTCCGATAGTTGTGGAAAAGTCCCTCTATCCGAAATTTTGCACGCTTTTTTTTAGCGCCGTATTTTACTAGAACTACCTAACCAATCTTAGCGAAATTTTACGTGGTGCTCTCATTGCATATGCAAAAGTGCATATCTCTCGATCCGTACTGATTGGCTAAGTCACGGTTAAATAATTTAAAAAATTATTAGTTTAATTCGAACATAATTGTCTCATTCGATGTTCGCAGGTAAATTGAGCATCTATCAATATCTGTTACAATTCCTTTGAAAAAATAAATTTCGAAATTACCCACACTAAATCTATATCTGCCTTTTCTCTCGGACCATTTGACCACCAACAAATACGCGTTTTGCTTCAAAATCATCCTATTCATTTGACGAAACGTGTGTGCGTGAGGTATTTAGGTTTGTTCTTAGGTTCTAAACTAACATGTACTTTTAACATGCAAGCATTAGCAGAACTTCTGATTAAATTGTATAGAGAGGGTCCTTTAAAGGCCGTTAGTAATTCCTGTTGGGGAAGTGATCTGGTCACCTTAACTCAATTATACAAAAGTTCTATTAGATCGAAATCAGACTATGAAGCCATTTTCTATGGCTTCCAAAGCTTAACTCAGGAAGTTAGATTCATTACGGAATTTTGGTTCGAGAATCAGGTCGTCCTACCTGTCTTCAGATTGAAACTAAATTACATATTAAAAGGAATTATTTAATTGATAAATTTGTATTTAAGTATTGTAATTAAATATCTGCAATTCACAAGTAAAATAGTTCATATTTAAGGGGTTAGGTGGGTTTGAAAATTTCAAAAAATCGATTTTTTTTTTGTCTTACTAAATAATACAATATCTCTAGAATATTCTTCCAAAATTTTAAATCGATTGGAGTAAAATTCTAAGAGATAGAGCCTTCGGAAGTTCCGCCCGTCAGGTCATGTCAGCCTGGCGCGTCGCAGGTATATCGAGGCAGCTGCTTATCTATTGTTTGTCCGTCTTTCTCGCTTGCTTTTAATTTCTAAGGGCAATTAGTTTTTTAAATTTGGATTCGTCCGTAAATAGTACATTATGCCAGAACGATTCGTTGTGCGAAAGTTATTCCTCCGCAAACCGAAAGCGCTTGTTTTGGTTGACTTCACTGATATAAGGTTTACAGCGTGCAGTGCCTGAATTATATCCTAAATTACGAATTGAATTACATACCGTTTGACCACAATCCCGCAGTTGTATAACCAGTTTGGGGGCACTTACCCGGAGGGTTTTCCCCACTTCTCGGTAGATGGAACGCCGGTCATAGGCCGTTAACTTCTCTGCTGCACCTTTATACTTCGTATTTTCATCCCGTTTATAACGTAAAATAATATCGGAAACCGTACTTCTGGGAATGTTCACTAATTTTGAGATCTGCCTGAATGGCTTACCGCGTAAATTACTCAAAATTACTAATTAATGCATTTCACACGCGGTGTTCTTTCCCGAACTAGACATTTTTCATTATTCACCATTTTGATTCGCACACAAAATGAACACATATGCTACAATTCGCGTGTATTGCTGAAAAATGAGTAAACAATGACTGAACGGGATATTATTACTCATATTTTTGAGAAACCCGACCTTACACTGTCTTGTATATGTGTGCATTCGCAACATTTCTGCTGTGTCCGGATTTTAATTTTGCCTACATGCATGCAGCTTTTTTATAATTTTGCTCAGCATTAGGTTTTTTTTTTTGGTTTATTTTCTTAGCATTTCCAATATATTCCGGAATTCTCAATGCCCAAACCTTATGGTGAAAATTTTGTAATAAACAAGAAAGAATACGTAGAACATGTACAAAAGAGGATGGGCACCTGCTTACGCGATTTGGTCAATAAGACATTTGAAGAAATACAGACCAAGACCGGTAAAACAACTAGAAAAAAAATTCTTTCTGGCAAAGGCAAACTTACTGGCAAATTGATCGATAACGATAAGAATCATGACGATAGCCATAACTTTAATAATAACAACGATACTACGAATAATAATAATATAAGTATTAGTGAAGATTCTCGAAAAATGGCCGGGACGAGTAACATTAAAAAATCATTTAATAATCGAAAGGCACGTTAGAAGAGAAACGGGAAAAGTATACAAAAAAATAAGCTATACATAAAATTGGAAAAAATAAAGTACAATAAGGTACATAAAGTTAAGGAAGGGAAAGAACAACCTAAAACAAACAATATTAATCACAGACTTAAAAATCTAAAATATTTTAATATAAATAATTCCTACCATGATGGACGTTGTTCCCGTTGCGGTTTCCGCTGGTGGAGGTATCGGCGTAAAAAAGATTAATATAAATGAAGCGAGCCCAACTCTTCCCGAAAATGACGTTGCCAAAACTAAGTGATAACTAATGTGTTCAAGTTAAAATTTAAACTCGTTCGTCTGGCTCAAATAAATATTATAATATCCTCTAGTCAACAATAAGGTTTAAACGTAATATGTAATGCATTCTAGTCAAATGTAAAATCGAATTAATCAGTAAAAAAAATAAATAAAATTAGTGTAAATCGGACTATGTTAGAGCGAGAGAAGCCGCTCCCCAGCAGTGTGCTAGTTCGAGATCGAGTTAAGCGCGATATCTTTGTATGTATTAGAGTTAGTCATTCCTATTTCGTCCGATACTTACCGTTCTAATTTTGTTCCGTGTTCCTTGCTTGTTTTAACATCTTTGAGTCCTTACCTGCAACTATTGGTCATCTTGAGTCGATACTCGATCAGGTGTTTCCGCAGCTCGTTCGGGCTGGCAAAGAATTATTTTTCTATTTTGGTATGGATTTTGTATATATTTATTTTCCTTTAGCGATATTTTCCGTTTCTATGTTATTCATGTCGTTGTGCGACGCGTCCGCGCGTCATGTGATAATTTCCGACGGTTTCCCGCCGTGCGGTTTTTTTTGGCCGTGCGATATTTGATAGCCGGCGTATAAATATATTTATGTTTCATGCTTTTAGTATTAGCGAGATTTTGTTTTGTGTTTATTTCGTGTTCTAGCGTCAGGTGTTTCGGCGCATATCGTCGAGTGTTGACGTTGGTTTTGCCGCTTGGCGAGTTTTTCCGTCCCTTCCGACGACGAGTTCCCGTCGGGAGAAATCGCAGCGATTTTTTATGTTGTTTGTTATTATTGTTTCATTTTGCTTGTGTGCCTTGTGTTGTTTTGTTTTGTTTACTATGGCGTAATGGCGATGGCTTTCGTCGCCGAACGTTTGGTGCGATCCTTTCGCTCGTGATCACTACGCGATTTTTTAGTCATTTGCGCGATTTCCTGCCGTGCGATTTTTGGCCGTACAGTTGAAATTGTTAGTTTTACATTTTGTTTATTTATTGTATATGTTTTTTTTCCGACTTTAGGCACCGGAAGAGAAGTTGTTTACCTGGCTTGCGGTAGGTAATCCGTAGTCGTTCCTACAATCCCTTTCGTGATCCGTAGGCACTGTGGGCGCTGCTCAGGCAATCGTGGCCGTAGTGTTAGGCGGTAGATCCTTACTTTGTCCTGCTCGTTTTTCGTAGTCCGTCGGTTCCGTGGGCGCTGTTCATGCAGTCGTGGCTATGGGGCTGAACGCGACCTCCTTGAAAGCTTATTTTCGTATTCTTCCTTTATAAGCGGCCGGGTTGGGCGAGTGTCTCGCTTATAAAATTTCGTTTAGGTGCCGCCGTACGGAGTATATATTTTTATGATTTATCTTGCATGCGTTTAGTAAAATATATGCGCAACCGTTTTGTATTCCGGCAGACGATCGGCGAATTTCTGTGTGTGTTAGCATTGGGAGTGTGTGATTACACCAGGTCTAGATGTATTTTATTAATAGTTCTTTTGTTGTTATTTTGCTTTTGCTCCGGTGGCTTGCGCCGTGGGAAGGAAAGCAAGGTTGTTTTATCGCCTTCGGAAGGATAAAAGCTGGCTCATTTCTGATGTCCAGTTATCGTGATGGTTTTCTTTCGGCATTTTCCTAGATTTCCCATTCTGTATTCCAGTTTCGTTTTCCTAATCCTTTTCCTAGTTTTCCTGGTGGGGTGCGTATTCGGCCATATCTTCGTGTTTCTGTGGTGCCCGTTTTGTCGTTTTTTTTTGGTAGTCGAGGCCGCACGTGCTGGGGCCCATGTTGGTTGGATGCGCCTGGGCGTGTTGGTGCTCATGTTTTGGTTTGGTGCGTGGGCACAAACTTTTCGTGGCGGGACCACAATGTTGTTTAGTGTGTTGGTATGGCGAACACGTGCACACTCTTCTCTCTTTTCCTCATTCCTCCACTTTTCTGGTCTGTGCCGTCGAAAATTGTTGTAAGGATGTGTTGTTGGTGTTGTGTTGGTTGCTCGTGTCTCGGACTTCGGTTTCCCTGAGCTTACCTTTGGGTAGATCGTTTTGGCTATTTTGGTCTCGGACTTCGGTGTCCTCGAGTTTTTTGTATTTTGGCGTATTGTTTTCGTTTTATTTGAAGGACCTGGTGTATGTGTGGTCGCCCCAGTGACCAATTATGGAATGTTTGTGGTGTGTGTCGTGTGCAGGCGGATAAGAACGGTAGAGACTTGTATAGGGCTCCGTTGCTCGGCAACGGGTGGTCCGAATCCGTTGGTTCTTGTGCACCTAAGTTCTCATCCAAAACCTTCGTTTTGGATGGAAATGGTGGTGGGGTAGTGATACGGATTCGGTATTTACGGCGCTATCTAGCGATGATGTCGAGCTAGAAATTATTCTCCGATTAAAATCATTAATTTTCGATCTCTCGGCATCATCGTATTGTTCGTTGTCGGCGGAGAATACGTCCGGGATATTTACACGACCGAATAGGTAATTTCCGATTCTCGTCGAATTTCGGTAGTGTTAAGGGGTTGTGTAAGTGTCCTGGTATGTGTGGTCTGCGACAACAGGATAGTGCCTGTCAGCCACGTGAGCCGTGTGTGAAGATCAGCGCTGTAGCGGCTATGTTATTAATTGATAAGGATTCGGTAATGTACCGTTAGATTTAGAATAAAATAGAGAGCGTTTTGTTGCGAAGGTACACATCTAGTCATCGTTGTGATATATGTTAAATCTTGTTGTGCGGTCAAATTACCTGTGTTACCGTTAAAGTCGCGTACTATCTAGTCGTCGTATTTCTTCAAATGACATCAAAATTTCATGTTAACCAATGAAATTTTTTTTATATGTATACAATTTTTTCGTTCTAGTCTAAATCAGTTTGGTACACGTTCGTTCTGTTTGTTGTTGTGTTTTTTTGTAATATACGCGATTTGCAACATCCCGAATACTTTATTGAACGCGTGTTGTTTTTGAAAAATCGTAATATCTCCGTCGCGGAGATATTACCGCCACTTTACGGCGGGCTCGCGAAGTTGTTTTTTATTATAAAAAGTCTAATACTCTGCGCGGTAGAGCGATTCCGGTTGCAACACACCGTGGGCAAGTGTTGCTGGCGCCCGTAATTTGTCCGGTTTAACATTTTTTAAAAAAAATTATTATTACGTACTTTTATCGAAGAAGAGGGAATTATTTAACCCCTCAAAAATCGTAACACTGGTTTCCCGTAACAGGGACCAGACGAAAATCTAGAAATCATAACACTAGCTTCCGAAAGAAGGACCGAAAATCCTCAAGTCGTAACAATATCTAATAAGGCGAGTAAATAGCCGAAAGACTACAAACAAAAATATCATCTTCTTACAGGCCATTTCAAATTCTCACCCAACAGATACTTTGGCATATTCAAATGAAAATATGCCGTAAGTAACATCGACACTCACGAAACTGTAAGGAAATGTGTTACTACTGCCTCATCTCCTTCAAGTCATAGTAAACCTATCCCCGCTGAAAATGTAATTTGGTACGACTGGGCTAGCTATATGAAACAATTTTACCAACCATTAGTTGGAACAACGAGCTTTCATCATTTCATAATTTCCCGAAATTTATGCCGAAAGGGGGAGGTGCGAGGCTTACATGAGGATTTCAGCTGACCGGTTGTTGACCTCCCCCTTCCTGAACTCTTTTACAGCCGATTGTTGACATTGCAAACTGCCTACCTATTATTCTGTCATTCGTTCTGTGAACATCAGTTTCTGCGGAGTAACCTTAATTGTTTTGTTTCAATCGTGTTATGTATTACAAAGTTACCACCGTTGCTAGTGTTTTGTTGAACCTCGTTTTGTTATTTACCGCAATAACTACGTACCTATTTGTTATGATAATTTCGTTTATATTCCGGAGGACCAAATTGTGTTTTCGAATGATTTTTTACCGGTCAATTAATAAATTGTATATTAACTAAATACGATTGAATAAGTCTTAAAAAAGACTGTTTCTAAAACAATTTTAAAAGGGGTAAAAACGAAATAATAACAGCGAAATATCGAGATACGAAGATACGAAAAGACGATACTAAAAAAGTATGTATCGAAGCGACATAATCAACCGGACGAACGAAAGGCGACTATCGAAGATGAAGTACACGTTAACGAGAGCTAGCGAGTAATTTTGTTTACATAACAAAACCGATTTTTGGTATTCTGGTGTTTCTTAGAATTTCAGAACAAAAACATCTAGTTGAATAAAATAAAACATGGACTAACGAACGAATACGCAAGAAATAATAAAATTAATAAATATCGACGTAATATTTATTAACACCCCCCCCCCGCCATGAGCTTAGCGATAGATCTACGTTTGATTCCAGTTTGAGATTTGACATCTACTACACGAACGTAACCATTTGGATCAGTGTAAGTCGTGTCTACTACGCCCATGTTCCAGTCACCAGGACATAATTGATCATCTTTAATTAATACTACATCTCCGACTTTTAGATTATTTTTCCGAGTAAACTATTTAGTACGAACTTGTAAGTCATTTAAGTAATCCTTTCCTCAATTGTGCCAGAATGAGTTTAACATAGCTCTATGGGATTTCCATAATTCCATTAAATCTATTGATTCAGGTGGAACGATTGGATAAGAATCCATAGTTTCGAAAATTAAAGGTTTACCGATCAAAAAATGCGAAGGGGTTAAAATCGCTGGACCGTCATCCGTATGAACTTTGTATGAAATAGGGCGACTATTCAAAATCGATTCTATTGCGGCAAAGATCGTAGAATAATCTTCATAGGACATAGTCGAATTTTTAGTTGCTCGATTCAGATGATACTTTCCTATACGGATAGCAGCTTCCCAAATGCCTCCGTGATGTGGGTTACGAGGTGCTATAAATATCCATTCTATTCCACGGAAACTAGAAAAATTCAGCTAGTCTTCAGTATTCAGACGTAATTGATTTTTCACGCCGACAAAATTTGTAGCGTTGTCAGAATGCACACGAGTAGGTGTGCCTCTTCGTGCAATAAAACAACTGAAACTATGCAGAAATTTTGCACTCGATAAATCCGAAACTATAAAATAAGTTTCATATATAAATCGAATGTATAATTTAAAAATGTGATTTTTTGACGAAAGGATAATCGGATGTTTTACGTTGACGGAAAAATCGAATAGCATTAATCGACCGCCTACACGTAGAATATTATTTTCGTCCAAAAAGGGGCATAACTGTTTCAACGAGCTGTTTTTGACTCGATTGCCAAATACTTTAAATGAATGAATTTCCGTTGCGGAGGTTACTAATTGAGAATTACGAACGAGCGAGACGAACGCCTGTTTTCTTTCAGCAACTGACAATATACTTGACTTAATTCGTTTGTCAGGTGCTACTTTGCAATTCGAATAAAATCTTAATAAATAACCGATAACGTTCAAAACTTTCGAGTACGAAGAAAAATTTTCGAAACATAAACTTATTAACGTTAACTGTATTAGTGCACACTTGGTTAATTCGATATTCGGGCAATCGATCGACTTCTGTTTTAGTATTTAATTTAAGTGCATAAAAATCACTATGATCTTTAATAAAACTAGGTCCTTTTAGCCACAGGACGTTATTTAAAAATTTAGACGGAGAAATTTCTCTTGTACCTAAATCAGCACGGTTTTCGCGTCTATTCATATAAAACCAGCGGTCTACTGAAACTAATTTCGAAATGCTGGAAACACGATTTGCTACGAATTGGTTCCATCTTTCGAGCGGATGGTTTAACCAGTTCAATACGACAGTAGAATCAGAGAATAAAAAAATATTTCTCGAATTAACTTTTAAACTACGCGAAATTTGAACTATTAATTTTGATAATAATAATGCGCTTTGCAGTTCGAGACGAGGTATAGTTATTTGCTTAATCGGTGCAACACGAGTTTTAGCGCAAATTAGCCTGGAAGATGATTCGTGCGAATCGCCAAATCTAACGAGGAAAATTGCAGCACAGTATGCCTTTTCGCTGGCACCACAGAACGCAATTAAACGATCTTCACATTTACTAAGAGATGTAAAGGTGCGTGCAATTTTAAAATCTTTCAAATGAGCTAATTCATTATAATACGAACGAAACTTTTGACTAAACTGTTCAGGAATTGGTTCGTCCCAATTTAGTCCGAGTCTCCACAAATCTTGAAGAAAAATTTTTGAACTAATGGTAACTGGTGACGCCAAACCTAACGGATCAAAAATGCGACTTATTTCACTTAATAAAATTCTTTTGGTAATAAGCTCAGGTAATGTGTTTAAGTTTATCCTTATCTGAAATACGTCATCCAGTGGGTTCCAAGTCAGTCTTAAAACGTGTATGCTGTTTTCAGAAAATTCGAAGTTCTGTGTGGTTTCAACGAATTTAAAAATATCGCAGAATTGCTCGTGTATTTACAAAGAAAAAAATGAGCACTTTTCAGAGTAGCATGTATAGATTTTTTTAGATGCATTACCGAATCCAAATTATCTCCTCCCGTTAGAAGATCGTCCATATAAAAATCTTCTCTTAAGGCTCGTGAAGCTTCAGGATCTGATTCTTGGATATCTTCGCTTAATATGCTCAAACATTGTTGTGCTAAGAACGAGGCAGACGCGGTTCCGTATGTCACTGTAGTTAACCGAAACTCTTGTATGGGTTCTTTAGTCGATTCTCGCCAAACGATTCTTTGCAAGTCGCAATCTTCTGGATGTATGAGAACCTGACGATACATTTTCTCTATATCGGCTACGAAGGTGAATTTATGAAAACGAAATTTAATAAGTGGATCGAATAAATCGGATTGAATTTTCGGACCTGCAGCAAGCAAGTCATTTAATGAAAGTCCTGAGTCTGATTTTCTGGACGCATTAAACACAACACGAAGTTTTTTGGTCGTACTAGATGGACGAAGGACCTCACGATGTGGAATAAAATATGCCACTTTACAATTATCGAGTATAGGTTTGACAGGTTCCATAAGACCTAATTCTAAGTATTTTCGCATAAATTTTATATACTCAGTTTTAATTTCTGGTTTCAACGATTTTTCAATATGGATTAACGAATGAATAGGGTGATTACGAGAATTAGATAATTTTTTACGATCATTTTTTAGAGGTAACCGAACGATAAAACGACCATCGGTTGATCGCGAAAACATCGTTTTAAAATGTTCTATACACACATCGTTCTCGGGGTTTATTTCCATTTGTGGATTAACGTCTTTGATTTCCCAAAACTTAGTAATTTGTAAATCCTTTAATTTTGTAGATATGTGAAAAAATAACGGAAAGATCGATTTAAATTTTTCACAACCGGAAATTATACATCCAAAATGAGTATTGCGAATAAAAAGATCTTCGAATGATTTTCTCTCATCGAGAATACATTTTTCAAAATATTCTGCTTCTATCAAAATATCGATATTATTATGCTGAGCGATTCGTCCGCCATACGTAGGCCTTTAAATTTATCAGCCGTTTCACGAATAACGTTTGCGGGTGCTTTATACGATATAAATGGAACGAATATCAGGTTCTATGCGAATTTCAAATTTCGAAAATCGAGAGCGAATGCTAAAGGAACTAGATTTGTTACAACCGATAATGTCTGAAGTTATACCTACTATAGACGTTTCACTCGAGTTGTGAAAACACGGTAAATTGTTTTTTCGAACGAAATTTTCGGTAACTAGCGTAACCTGCGAAGCAGAGTCAAGAAGTGCACTTGCTAATACGTTGCGATTATTTCGAACCTTAACTTTTAAAACTGCCGTCGGTAATATTACCAGATTATTTGTTGAATCTTTTGGCAAGTTTTATTAGAGGAACTGACTAACTCAACTGGTTTCTGTGAATTTGGATTACACTCAACTGTTGAAGGATTTTCGATTTTAAAACACTCCGCCGAATTGTTTTTGGGATGCGGTTAACATTGTATTATGATTTTGATTACAATTTGTGCATTTTCGATTTCTGCATTCGGAAACGCGATGATCTTTCGCAAAACATAAAATGCATAAACGATTAGTTTTTACGATATCGAAACGTTTACTCGGAGTTCGTTTAATAAATTCTGGACATCTCCAAAGTGGATGTAAGTTTTTATAAATTACACACGTGGCTGTGGAAGACGCTACGAACGTCGATTTATTTTTTGAATAACTACTAAACGACTGTGTTTTCTCGGTTTTTTTAGAGACTTTATTGCAACGAAAGTGCTGACTTTCAATCGCTTGAATTCGAGTTTCGAGGAAATTTTTAATTTCCTCATACGAAGAATACTTAGTATTATCCGTTAAAAACTTAACCCAGTCACGACGTGTTTCGTCGTCCAATTTCATCGATATCAAAAACGAAACCCAAGATTGCCAATTGTCACGACCTTCATTCGCGACTTTCAGGCCTCGAAGTGTTACATTTACACAGTCTAATAATTCCTGAATGTCGGAGTCGTTTTTGACGCGACGCAAATGATAAAGATCGAGAAAATGCGATTCGATTATCGCTCGTTTATTTTCGTAACGATTTAAAACGGTCGTCCAAGCTTCGACGAAAGAATGGTCGTTAATTTCGAAATCTCGAACTATCAGAGCTGCTTTATCTTTTAAAGCTTGTTTTAAAAAATATAATTTTTTGACATTAGGTATGTCAGGATTATCAACAACAAGATTAGAAAATAAATTTTTCCAATTTAAAAAATCGCGAAGGTTGCCGTTAAATTCGGGTATATCAATTTTAGGAAGCCTCGGCTGAGCCGAAACATTACTATGAACAATCGATGTGGAATTTAATATCGAGTCTCTACCGTTTTGCGTTGAGAACTTATCTTTAGCGACTGCGATCGCGGTTTTAACCGAATTCAATATAGATACTAATTCTTCACATTCTTTAAAAAGAGCGCTTTCAAGCTGTTCTTCTTTTTCCGGATTTAATTCGACACCTAATTCGAGAATTTGTTTGGAAATGTTTTCGAATTGCGCATGATAAGTTATAAACGATTCGAATTCGTTCTCAGCTTTTACTACAATCGTACTATTTGAAGCTTCTTTTAAGAAATCTAAAATACGAGCTCGAATTGATCCTAGTTGCTTTTTTATATAGCGACGTTCCCTTTCTAACTTATCCATTTCAATCGAACGATAATATGCGAAAAATCTTAATGACCGGAATGAACAACGAATACGAAACAACTTTAGTTTTCACGAATTTTTTAATCGTGTATAAATTGGAACGGATTTACTTAATTTTACGATGAAAAGTCTGTTCGACGGTATCCGGCTCGGGAAGGACCAAAATGTTAACGATAATTTCGTTTATATTCCGGAGGACTAAATTGTGTTTTCGAATGATTTTTTACCGGTCAATTAATAAATTGTATATTAACTAAATACGATTGAATAAGTCTTAAAAAAGACTGTTTCTAAAACCATTTTAAAAGGGGTAAAAACGAAATAATAACAGCGAAATATCGAGATACGAAGATACGAAAAGACGATACTAAAAAAGTATGTATCGAAGCTACATAATCAACCGGACGAACGAAAGGCGACTATCAAAGATGAAGAACACGTTAACGAGAGCTAGCGAGTAATTTTGTTTACATAACAAAACCGATTTTTGGTGTTCTGGTGTTTCTTAGAATTTCAGAACAAAAACATCTAGCTGAATAAAATAACATAGACTAACGAACGAATACGCAAGAAATAATAAAATTAATAAATATCGACTTAATATTTATTAACGCTATTATTTTAGTAGACTAACTGAAAAATTTAGTGTTTAATTTTCAAAGTTTTGCTTTGTGTCTATATTTATCAAATTACGAACTATAATGGAATAATAGAGGCTGCGTTCATTTACCGCGGCGGAAAAGTTACAGGTTATAAAAGAAGCAGAGGTCATATTAGTAATAGAGCGGCACAAAGAAAGTATGATATTATTGAACCTTGCATCAGAGACTGAAGGAAGAATCTGAGTTAGAAAATAAGCTTGCTGCCTTCATTGAAGAAAAGCGTCAGTATGTCTATGCTGTTATGACTGAAATGTGCCAAATAGAAGGGATGAAACGTGCGATGGCGTTAAATATAAGCTCAGATGAATTTAAAGCAAGCCGAGGGAATGGTTTTATAATTTTTTAAAAATAAGTAGACTTTGTATTCGACGCAAAACAATAATATGTCAACGGCTACCGGAGAGGTATACAAATCAAAATCAACTTATTTGATTTTAGCGGCATGTTATTCAATTACGAATAAGTAACAATTACTCGCTGAGTCAGATTGCCAACGCCAATCAAACGGCAGTCGATTTTGAGATGCCAATAGATACGATGGTCGATGAAATAGGAGAAAGAACAATAAGCATTCGGTCAGCTGGTTATGAGAAACAGCGGTGCTCGGTAATGTTAACGGCACTAGCAGACGGACGGAAACTTTAGCCTCACATAATCCTGAAGCGGAAAACGTTGCCGAGACATTTTCCATCAGGCTTAGTTGTCAGAGCTCAGCAACGAGAGTGGATGAACACCACATTAGTAGAGTTGACTGGGTAAAG
Source organism: Icerya purchasi (assembly GCA_039619475.1). Taxonomy (NCBI): domain Eukaryota; kingdom Metazoa; phylum Arthropoda; class Insecta; order Hemiptera; family Monophlebidae; genus Icerya; species Icerya purchasi. Next base: position 333,025,354 of record CM077115.1, on the reverse strand, counting down.
TGCGTATGTAATAGGCGACTTGGTGCATTATTGAAAAAATCAAGCATGCTTGTAATGGACAGTTAATGTCCACATTTAACACGTGTCGTTTAAAAATGTTTTACTTGAAACTAAAACGGAACAAGTAAAATCATTCCGTGGGATTTGACTTCAGTGCTCTAACCACTAGACATATGCATGGACAAGTCCTTTAAGACTCTATTAAAAAAGAAGTGTACACACAGTGGATGGAAACAGCAGAACACGAACTAACTCCTGTAAGAAGAGACTGCGAAGACCATCGCTGGCGCTGATCTGTAATTGGATAATCCAAGCGTGGAATGATATTATACTTGAAGATTTAATAAAGAAGAGTTTCTTGAAAACTGAGATATCCAACAATTTACATGACAGTGAAGATGACCTACTGCATCCCACTGCTTCATCAAGCGATTCAGAAATAGAAACTATCCAGTTGAGAGCAGCGACAATGAGTGAAAACCAAGTTAGTACCTAATTATTATATTTGATTAAGGAAAGTAAACTACGTTATCTAGGCCACATCATGAGAGGCCAAAAATATGAAATTTTACGTCTCATTATGGAAGGAAAGCTTTTGGACAAAAGATCAAAAGGGCGCCCACAAAATTCGTGGACAAATGATTTTCATCGTTGGTTCCGCTGTTCATCCATTGAAATGTTCAGATTTGCCATGTCTAGAAAAGACATTGCCGTGTTGATCGCCAACCTTCGTAACGGAGACGGCGGATGAAGAAGAAGAAGAAGGTTTATAGAGCTAGGACATAGGCAAGTTCGTTACGGGCCTGCTACTACAGAATCGATAAAGTATTCATCTATTCAAGAAATAAACTACTGAACCGTATTTTGAATTATAGGTACCTAATAATTTTTGCACTGTAATATTTTTATACCCGATGAAAAAACATGACTACTAATCATCGCAAGTTTTTCTCAATGCAACCTAATGAACTTCATTAAATTCTCACAAATTTTGTACTACGATAATGAAAGTGTTGCTTGCAACATTTTAGGTCGAGTGGTACTCGCGACAATACGGTAATAATTAAACCTAGAAACCTAGGAGTTGTTTTATTGAAAAATGCGTAGGAATCGCCAAAAAAGCGAAAATCGATTTTTCGGTCGATATGTCCCTTTTAATGTACCGGGTTACATATATTTAAAAGATAATTTTGCGATGAGTCTTTGTCTCCTTTTGTCCGCAAACATAAACACTCCTGGTTTAATCTATTTTCACAGTTTTTTTTGTTTTTTTAAATTCTTTTTAATTCTTTTTTAACCCGCTTTCCTAAAAATCATATCCGATAGATTCTACTGTGATTGTTTTTGTTTATCGTACGAAAGAGTTTAAAAATTCAGTTTATCCCACGTGCCGCTACTACTATTTACTGTTAATATTTTTAATTTAATAATATTACATAAATTTAATAAACGAAAGCGAACAAAACCGTGATAAAGTCGACTGTTTGTTTGCTTAACATCGCTGAACACTGATAAATGGGGTGTAAATAGCCGAGCTTCCCATGGCGTCGAAAGTTTTGAAAAAAATATATATATTTTTTTTTTTTTTGGTCAATGATACATTGATGGGAAGATCGCTATGCGCTTGCACGTATGTATATTTCTCTAGTTTGGAACATCCGGCTTTCCAGCTTTACAATTAGACCCTCGGGGCGCCGAAAGCTAGAAATTTTAGAAAAAAAATTATTTTTTCCAGGCATGGTCACGTTGGAAAGATCGCTATTTGTCGAGAACAAAACCATATTTAATTTCTTTAACGAAACCTTCGAAATTTACGAAAAGTTTAAAAAAGCGCGGGATCTAATATTGTAGCCCGCAATTTGTGACACGAGTATTATAGCTAAAAATTTTGAACAAGGTTGAAAATATACATATCCACGTATATTTCTTTGGCCAATTTTAAAATTAACCTCTCGGGATTTCGAAAGCCCGAACTTTTGGAAAAAATATTTTTTTTCCCAGGCATATGATATATTGTTGGAAGGAGCGCTATTTGTTGGGAGCAAACTCGTATTTCATTTTCGTAACGAAACATTCGACGCTGACGAAAGGTTCAAAAAAGCGCGCAAAATGACGTGTAGCTCCCTCTTTGCAACACGATTATTATAGTTAAAAATTTCGAATTAGGCTAAAAATATGCGCCCCCCCCCCGTATGCTTCTCTAGTTTGAAGCATCCGGGTTTCCAACTTTAAAATTAGTCCCTCGAGGTGCCGAAAACTCGAAATTTTTGAAAAACATTTTTTTTTCCAGGCATGTGATATATTGATGGAAAGATCGCTTTGGTGAGAACAAAACCACATTTCATTTCTTTAACGAAACCTTCGAAGGTTACGAAAAGTTTAAAAAAGCGCACTGATATGTAGCCTCCCCTTTGTGACCCGAGTATTATAGCTAAAAATTTTGAACAAGGTTAAAAAAAATGCGCATCCCCGTATACTTCTCTAGTTTAAAACACCCGAGTTTTCAATTTTAAAATTTGGCTCTCAGGACGCCAAAAGATCGAAGATTTTGAAAATAATTGCGAGCATCATAATTAAAAATTTTGAACAAGGTTGAAAATACGTACGTTCCCGTATATTTTTCTAGTTTGGAGCATCTGGGTTTCAAAACGTTTAAATTAGACTCCGGGCGTCGCGAAATACTCGAAATTTCCAAAAATTGCAAAAAATTACGTAACTCTTTTTCTTTGCAGCGGAAAAATCAAATTTCTTTGTTTTGAATTTAGTATTATGCGAATATGAATGTTATGGTTATCGTTAAGTTAACATACGGAATCCTTAGCGCATGAATCATCATGCTTGACTGAACACTTGTTTTTTAATATCGTAGATTTAACGTTCAAATAAATATAAATATTTTCCCGATGACGAGCTCATCGAGTAGACTGACGCTTAAGTATAATTCCGCACTTATCTACATTTGCAATATTACAAAACAATTTAAATACTGCCGGCTTTTGCTTTAACTAATACATATGAAGAGAGGAATTCCTCCACTGAACTGATTTTTTTGTGATGTGCGATGTTCCTTCAGTGCTCAATTTTTAATTATTTTTCGATATTTAATTAGCAGTGAAATAATTTTCAAACTTTTAAATCAATCACGGCGCGAATAAATAATTATGAAAATAGCTTTTTTTATATACCTGTATAAATATATTGTGTGTAAATACGCGCGCGCGCATTTATGATATTTGAATAATTAACGAATTTTTTAATGATGCACATAATTTTCATATTTTCACTCATTTTTGCATATATTTTATATATTATCGAATTTTAAAATCTTAATCTAAATTTTATTTTGCATATAAATCCGGCCTTTAGTAATAAATAAATCCGATTTTTACAAAACAAAATACTACACAAATTAAAAGATGAATGTGTAGAAAATAATACAAAAGCCAAAATGCTAGTAAAAAAATAAAGCAATAAAAATGAAGAGTTTGCTGAAAATAAAAATTCAAAAGTGCGATCGATTCTTATCGTACGTCGAATTTTCATTTTAAAAATTAAAATTTGCTTCACGTCGTACAGCAAATTATGAAGGGTGTAATCTATCAAGAGGGTCTGAACTAAAAAAATTGTGTGCGTAATAGTGTTTTCAAACAACAAAATCGCAACCAAGTAATAAAGAACTTCTTTCAATATTTCACATATAACAATTGCAAAAAAAAAAAAAGAAAGGCGTATTGGTTAATCGTAATTTCAGTAAATTTGTACTTAATTTGTCCTTAGTAGATCGTTCATATATTCTTGCGGTCTTCTTTTGTTGTGTAATTTAATTATAGATAATGTTTGAATCTAAATACAATTGAAAAAAAAAAAAGCTAACATAGAAATAATCAAAGTCTGCAACAAATTTTTTGAGAGCGGCACTAAAAAAATACATTTTATCCTTAAGGATTTTCAATTACCTAACAAAATTATGTACGATTATTTCGCTTTAAACTTACTTTTTAGTTATACTCGAAGTATATTTCTATTACTTCCTTCGTTCAACAGTTAAAATTAAATTCTCTGAATGTTTGTTTTATTTTACAGTTCTGCTCGATTCAGTGAAAAGCGACCTCACGACGTCCACGAATGAATTAGAAATAACAGTCAACGATTGCGTTGAATTTGATGTTATTTTAACGTACGTATACATCATTCTATTATTTAAAAAATGTTTCAAAAAAATTTTTAAGGTTTTTTTTTTTTTTTTGGTTTATTATTTATCGAATGTTACCAAAATTATTTAAACTGATCATTCAAATAATCGATTTTACAGTAACAGGGAACATGAAAGTAACGAAGATTCTCAAAAAATCAGGCTTTCCTAGATAGTAATAATAAAATAAATAGAATTTTCGGCGCTAAAATTAAAATTATAGTTTATTGTAAAAATGCGGACGCCATTGTTAGTTCAATGAATAATAAAGAAAGTTATATAAAAGATCCCGGGTTATTTTTTAACAAAACTGATTTTGATTTCTCCGATAAAGAAACTATATAAAATATAAACTTTAATCACAGATAATGATAATTAAAACGAGTTATATTCCTACCTTAAACTGTATAAATACGCAATTTGATATCGGCAAATAATTATAAATCTAATTGTTTACAACATCAGTTATCGGTCACAGTTTGTACGCGTCTTTCTGTCAACTGTTGTTCTGATATCGAACTGATTTTCCTTGGTATTGCTTCCAACGCCTTTCTGATCTATGATCTCTGAGTTATCATTATTTGCCCGGCTACCATAGCAAGATTAAATGTAGCTTTAAGTTTTTGTTATGCATTACTGTTATCAATATGAATTTAACTGGTTGACGTCAGTTTTACTTTAATCCCTTTTTTCACATATTTATTGTTATTATTTTAGTTTTTTGTCGTTTTATGAAAAAATTAGATTCGCCCAGTAGTCGAGATTTAACTGCCGCAGCCTAGTGGTTAAGGTGTTTGGCTACTAAACCAGAGGACACGGGCTTGAGACTTGTCTCGTTCCGGATCCGAATCGCTCTCCCAGGTGGTATATACCTAATCTGAAATTGAATATTGGTTATACCAAAGAAATCTGGGAAAGTAAAAGCGGTTGAGAGAAAGGAATTGGGCCCCCTACTCTTATTAGTGCCGTTGGGCTTCGTACCATAATGGAAAGCTTAACTTCACAATCCATGAAACCTTATCAATGATATATGGGATTTGTTTTACTATTTCAACATGCGTTGCCTCTTATTCTATACAAAAATACGCAAAGCAATTCTGTCGTATACCAATAGCAACAGTAAAGCATTTTATTTTCAATAAATAAATGAAATGGTAATATACATATATTCTACTGGTTTACATTACAAGTCCGCTATACTTATGAAAAATTCGTTAATTTTATTTTCATTGTAAACATTCATTGTTGGTAATTAATTATTATTGAGTTAGGATAGAACTAGCCAAATGATCGAATTCTGGCTATAAAAATAAACAAAAAAAAAGTAAAAAAATGAATACTTATTTTTGATATACACCTTTGAGATCTATGTTAGACTCAGTGTTTTGCGCGCTTTTAAATATTCAAACTATAAGCAGTGTTTCTTCCCCTTGTGCTTGATAGGTATTTGTATTATTTTTATATAATATTTTGTTTGAATTTAGATAAAATTTAAAACTCGAACGTCCTTTTTAAGGAAGGCTATTTATGTATTCTATAAATATTCTTACTCGAATAATAATAATAATAATAATTGTAACAAATGTGTTAAATGGCGCTATTATTAGCTAGCGTAATTTATTAGAATAACCTTTTAATAATATATCACACTTCAAGGCTTCTATTTTTTTAGACTGTTTGAAAATTATTTGTCAACGTCAGTTTTAAAATAGCGGCCGGTGTGCCATTACAAAAGTTCGACGATTTAGACACATTTCGTATAGTAATTAATCTCTGTGCATTGTTGGGCCCTCTAGCCATATATGTCTCATTAACAACTTTCCGTAATCCCGGTCGGCGGACATATTTTCTGCGTATTATATTTGTCAGCAACTGCGTTAAAAAATTTCATTCGATACAACAATTTGGGCACATCGTTTTAATTGTTTTTATTTTTTCTCCTCTTTTTTCCCCCGATAGTCTGGTAACATCTCAAATTTAATCTGCTGGTAAACTTGTTCCTTGATATTCAGTCGTAATTTAGATAGACGACTTTTCTTGCTGTCTGTGGAATCAGAATGTTCTTGTTAATGCGTCATTTTGAATGATGAATTATTTTACAACACGCGGCGCTGATCACCTCAAATTTTCTCGAAAATGTTGTAGTTAAAAAAACCGCGGATTTAATTAACCTTATTATCGTTATTAATTTTTCATGTTTGCACGGGCCGATAATAGCATTTTTAACTATCGTAATTCTTATATTCCGCCTTTGAAATTCCTTTATCTGAAATTATGTTATATGTGTGTGTGTGTGTGTTTATGTTGTGTTTATTTATTTATTTGTTCATTTATGAATAATTAAGACGCAGCACTTCGATTAATTTAATTTCAAACCAACTTCTGCTTCTAGGCGGTTACACAGTTCTGATATGTATGCGCTTCTGAACTAAATGCATCGTTCGCATATCTATAATTAGAAATTTTTTGCCATTCATAACAGCACCATTCTTTTAATTAGCTTTGAGGCTTCCTGAATAATCTGTTATGAATGTTAAACAATAAAAGAGACAAAACATGGTTTTGTTTAATCGCGTTACCGGCCTTAATAATATCTATTAGTATGTGCGGCATCGACTTTTACGAGAAACGTTGGATCAATATAGAACAGAAAATTTATTTACCCTATTAATTAATCTGAATGGAAATTTACTGCGTTTTTGAACGCAAAATTTTATAACGCGTGCGTATTTTTACATTGATATTGTGTACATTAAATATATTGGTTTAAATTAATTTTTCTAGGGAATCTATTAATCGTAGCTTAGCGGTGAAATTAGATACAAATAACGGAGATATTATTGAATTTAAAAATAATTTAATATATTTCAATGCCAGTGACAGCACGCAGAGTCAAACCGTAACTATTTGCGGACGTTCTATAGGACATGCTGAAATTACAGCAGAACCTACGAAAAACATCATCAGGTGAAATTACGTTGCATTTGTTGTTTTTAATTATTAATTTATGTTTAGAAGGTAAATATTTTAATTTAAACCGTGTTTAAAAGCTAATTTCAACTAAAAGAAAAAGGATCAAAAGCCAAACACCACTTATATATATATATATATATATTTTATATTGTATCGCGTTGGCATTACAGACAAAAGTTCGTAGAAAAAAGTCGTAGTACCTTTAGTTTTTTAAACATCTCAAACTTCAATTTCTATTATGTGTAATAATTTTTGATACGGCCACCAAAAGACCGGATCAAAAAAATATACAGATTGGTCATGGTCAGTAATGGTATTTTTAGCCAAAACTTTTTTTACGAAAATTGGTAAAAAAAGCTGTCAGTTGTTTTCCAATAAGTTCGAACTTGTTTATCGTACATCATCTTTTACGCTTTTTATAATTTCGCCGTAAATGACGGAATTCCGATATTTGCAATTTACATTCAATTTACTGTGTTGTATATACACTAACGTTCCGAGTCAGATTTACGCTTCAATGCATTCACGCGCGCGCTAGTGTGTGTGTATGTATATGTACATATATATGTATATTCACACAGTAAGTAAGTATAGTTTGAGATTTCTACACAAAATTTTGAGTATATCTACATGTGTGATAATTTTTGTTAATTCAATAATGAAATATTTCATCGACGTCTCTAAGTCTTTTGCATAAACCAAATAAAAAAGTACCGGTTTATCGTTTTTTAAATAATTAATATGATTATTTTAGACTTTTATTTTTATACATATGTTTAGTAAACTTATCTTTCAGATTAAAAAAAGGTTCTGTGTAATTTAATATTCTTTTCCTTTTTTAAAAGCCAATTTTAAGTGTTTATATTGCGGTTAAAAAAATATTTAAATACATATTTTTTTCATCGCCTTGGTTCTTATTCCTGTATATCCTATAAAAAGTGGACTTAACATTTACGAAATAATTTTGGAACGTTACCCCTCGCAAATGTTAAAGGTTTATTATATGTAATTAATAATGCACGGATTTTATATATACACCATCATCTTACGAATGTCCGAATTTGAAATTAATTTTTGATACTACTCATTTCATTCTGGGTATCTGTGCTATTGTTTTTCGTTCAGTTTACCCGTGATTGATGCGTGCCGACTATATCAAACACTATTGGAGAACGAACGACTTATGTAAAATCACGTGTTATCGGGATAGTTATTGTAAATTAGTTAAGTGTAATAAAATAATAATCGTTCGGTTCGAGATGGAAAATTATTTAATCATTGCTATTTTGCATCCTCATTGCGTAAAATTAAAATTAAAAATTATTCAGTCTAGTCGATGTTTTCCATTCACCGTTATTAAGTCGCTGATCTAGACGTCGTGATTGTGAATTTTTCAAGATAATCATTACTGCTGTTGTGTATATCCTTATCTTTTTGCTGGTCGGCTTACACCAAATTTTAATTCCGATTATGCTGGTCAGATTTTAAAAACCAAAAAATTATTCCACTTCTTAAAGTAGTCATTTTTTCTTATTTCTTTACGTATTTGCTATTTATTTATTTTTATTTTTATTTTTTACATAAAAAACATTGAGAACCGCGTCTACGGGTCATTATCGTTTCGCGTAGTCAACTCGCCGTCAATGAACTCGCCGGCCAGTCAGCTAAGTTCGTTGGGCAGTGCTGTTTCGTTCGGCTAAATTGAAACTTTTAATAATTTCGCTTACGCTGAATTAATGTCCATAGTTGACGTACTCCAAAAAAAATCGACGGCCGATTGAATGGCAGAGTCCTCTGAAAGTGAACATTTTAAATACTTAGACTACCGGTTGTTTTGTTCTAACTCCACCGTGCCTCCCTTCTACATGGCTTATATTAATCCTGTATTTTACGAGTAATTAGTAGTAAAAAACTCGTCGCTTCGCGCGCCTTTACTTACAGCCTACGACTAAAATTATGAAACATGGAACATGCTTTCGCCTGATTTGCTGAATGCCGACTTTGTAACTGCTGTTGTTCTGTTGGGAAATTATGAATGAAGAAATACAAAAAGGTGCGGATAATTGTTTTATTTTTCTGTCTGTTCTACATGGTCGTTAGAAGTATTGGTACTACCGCCGGTTTATGATAACTAAAATAACTGACATAATTTTTCGAATCGATCCTTTCAATGTGGCCAGCGAAGACTGTATCAATGCACGATACACCATGAGTAGTCGATAGAACACGATTTGTTTTGATCTGTAATCCGAACTTCACCGTCATTTTAGTACCGATCACATAATTTATTATTTCATTTCATTTAGTACGTTGTACGGATGAAGCTGAAACAATGTTATATAACCGTTCATTTAAATTTAAATAATCATTTTCTTAAATATCACGAATTTTCTAATAATTATTAGTCTTTGCAAATAGTTGAACAATATATAAATCAGGTTGCGCTCTTTTCTTTTCTTTTATTTCTTTCATTTATCCTATTTGTACAATCATTAAAAACTTAACCATCTACCCAGGTACCAAAAATAACATTGAATCTGGTCACATTTTTTCTGCTCGTGTATAATATATATATATAAATATATACGCTGACTTACTATAAACTCGTTTGTCCTACTGCAGTGCTATAAGTCACAGCTAAAGCATGTTCCATGCTAATAAAAAAAAGGGAAAAAAAACGAAAAAAGGCATTTATGATCTATTTAGCTAATCGTGGGATTGTATCGCACTGTAATTTTTAGAACTTCGTACGCAAATAATACACAAAATGCTAATACAACGATTCGGAATACATAAAAAAACCAAAATTTAAGAACTCTACGACCGTATAGCAGGTAGTTTAAAATGGTTTTGAAAATGTCTATCTTCGGTAGGCGGCCATTCGATCAGCCGGCTAGTTTAACTTACGATAAGTCGATCCGCGGCAAAATAAACGGGCCCCCACGACCACAGTGAGTGGTTTTATTTATTTTTTTTTTTTTGTAACTTAAAAAAAAAGTTTTCTAAAAAAAATAATTTTTTAATATTCATGTATTAGAGTTTCTGGGGACACTAATTGAATTAAACATTCGCACTTCCACAATCATCTTGCTTCGATTATAACGTGGCTTATAGAACAATTTTACGGGATATTATACACCGATCAAAATCGAACTGAAATTTTTTTACTAAAGTCAGTGTATTATGAGAAGTTATATTAGCCAAAGTCGTTAATTTTGGTTTACAGAAGTCAGTATAGCTAGTTCATTAACCAAGGTTTGATATTATTGGATGTTCTTTGAAAGTACTTCTTTACTGTACTTGATAAATATATTTCGTTAATGTTCATTTATACTATTTTCCTTAATATCACCTCAACTGTTACATTGTAAACAAGTTTTATTAAGGGAGCCTATTATGTATTAACTTTTCTAATTTCGCAGTCAGTTACGATCCTTAGTTACAGATTTAGAATCATTAAATTCCAGTTTTATTTTCCCATGGCATTTTAATTTTCCTTTTAAAAAGTTTCTAATCAATTATAAAAATTATAATGAATTAAGTGCGTTCAAACATCGCTGGTTTTGAACACTTTAAAGAGCAAATATGCATTTAATATCATTCTTATCGCATTTTATTTATTTGTTTTATTTATTTTTTTTTAGCCTAGCGCGAAACCATCTGTCCACTAACAAATTCCTATAAATAAACTAGATTAATAGGATAGTATATACATATATAGAAAAAAAAAGTGGATCCGTCAGGTAGTTGATGAAATCTACTGAAATAATACCAAAAGCTAGCTATCATGCGTTTGCAATGTAGTTTGAACAAACATGGCCGCAATGGTGTAACATAGCCTACGAATGCCCAAAAGAAAGAATAGAAAATTAACACTGACCATGTCAATGTTACATCCCGAGTGAAATTGAGTAGCAAAAGTTATAAATATGAGTTTAGTACCGAGTAAACAGCAGGGTTACCTACATCTTACAAGACTTCCGATGGAGCTAGTTATTAGCTACATTAAAACGTAGGAAATCGGGTTTTTCACTACTAAATACTGATACTGTTATTAAGAATAAATTTGAACAGGACCACAATAACAGCATCTGTATAAGATAATAGGTAAGAAACATAATTGGATGGGGGCGGGGGCATACTAAGTAAATGAGCACATTAATGAAATAACTTTTAGCATGCTCGTACTTGTTACAATTAAATAATAAATGGTTAATACTCTCGTCAATATTAAAAAACTGGTGAGTAAATTGAGTCCAGTAAAATCCACTAAGGAATACCTCATACGCAGACGACAAATGATAGTAACATACTTACGTATAAGTCCGATAGCAATATTTGCAGGGGTAGAGTGATACCACGAGCCAGACCTAAGCATAGCCTGTGGAAAAATTATGTTTGTACCAAAGGCGCGGTCGATTAAATAGTTGATTTATGCAGAATTATTATCTTTTTTAAATTTTACAATATAAGTTTGAAGATGAAATAAAAGGAGACGATAAAACATCGAGGGTTGCCTCTTTTGCAACAAATCTCTCATTCAATTTTATACCACAGTGACTCGGTATCCAGCAAAACTTTATTACACAGCCCTTCAAAGTTATGTTGAGACACTTCATTTTTATCCCATAAATAAATAGGTGATATCTGAAATTTAAATTTCTAAATTCCAAAGCGGTAAGTCCACTTATATTGTCGCTAATTATTAAGTATTTTTTACCAGTAATATCAGCTTGGAGTATAAAATCAAAGCAACTCGTTTTAAAAATAAATCAGGAAGTTGGCTAATATCAAACTACCCGATTCTTTTGTTAATTTATTTTTTGGAGGGGGCTCCGATGATAGCATTTCACCTAGGAACAACTACTAGCATTAATATTACAAGTACGTCTTAAACTATTAATCATATTAGTATTTTACTGTTTCTTATATAAAAGTACAAATTGTATGATACATAGCAGGTAAATGAAGGATAAAATTCACATTGTATGGACATAAGATACCAAGTAATAATAAAGTTTATTGTAAATTGGAAGTTTAAATGATATAAAAAGAATATTTTAGAAAATATGATCTACATTCACCACTTTACGCATGTCCTTTTCATGCACACAAAATAAGAAATCAATCGCCTCGGGTTTGTAGAGAAAAACAAAAAGTCGCCTATTAAACCCTGTACATAACTTACTGATCGTTATATAGAGACTTCTTGAATACATTGAAGAATATAACATTTGAGAATATCAAGGTTTTATACTCGTCTAAATATTTGTATAGTCTTCATTAAAAGACGGATACTAATCCACTGAACTATCAACTATATTCGTTATGCATTTATTTTATTTAATTTAATAAATCACTGGAAGCAATGTATCGCAATATTACACTAGTATTATACAATTACCGGTCATGTATTTTTTACGCAGTTGTCTGCAGCTGCAGTCTAATATAAAACAATATGAACTAAATACATGATAAAGATTTTCGGGGAATAGAGGGATAACTTAATCGACGAAAATATTTCATTTATAATTGAATATTATTTTTGGAGTCGACATCGAGTAACTCTTATAATCAGATAAAATTTAAATATTTTCAATATGACCGCGTTATTATTAAGAAGGTAGTGCGAAAACAAAATACTGTTAAGCTTTAGTAACATTTGATGTGATTAAATAATTTACCTGTTAAATAACTTGTGACTCCGAGCCACGTTTTAGTCCATCATGAATTGTAGAATAAGGATCTTTGTTTTGACTGCTAGTTTTTTTTTTTTTTTAGAAATATGAAAATACTTTAACAGATTATTTCGAGTTTAATTTATTTTTGATATTTATTCAGCTCATCCATTATCAGTATTTAAGGATTTTTTAAAATATTAGCGCTTTAAGATGTATAATTTTTACTTGAATATTTTTTAAAGGGTCAATATCATTCCGAATTTTTCATCAATTTCGTTTTTCATTTTCAATGAAATGGCTCTCAGCATGACTAAGAATTGAGCACTTTTTAAAAGTTTACATATGAATATTAAAAAGAAAAAAGGAACTACGTATCCAAATAATTTACCACCATCTTAAAGTGTGAAATATATCTTTACAAACTTTTTAACAAGCCATATCGTAAAACACCATTGTTGCCTTGCGGGGAAGTACAATAGATTCTATTCTTAAGCTATCTGTAAAAATTCTGGAAGTGTATTAATTAAAATCGATTAGTGTTGAAAATGATTTCTGTCAAAAATTATTTTAAAAAATTAACTTATTTTTCCTCCAGCATTGACAATATATCCAGTAACTGAAAAAATCATATGCAGTCAAAAAATTATTTTTCGCGTTTTAAGAATTTTAATTTAAAATAATTATTTGATTACAATACTGTCCGAAAAAGATGATAATATTATAACAAATTAAAATGACTAATCAAGACAATTTATCACCTTCATTATGCGAAAATATGAGGAGGAGATCCTCTTTGCTTTTTATAATAGTTATGCTTTGGCGTATTTCCCATCTAAACATGAATAGTTTTTATTGACTTTTACTACGGTTGTGCACATTAGTTATGTAAATATTTTTGCCATTATGACTGAAACAAATTTATTCCAAATTTTGCGAACAGCATGTTTTTACAATAAAAAACATATGTGCAGATGTTTTATTACGACGACGTCATACCGCAGCGCTTGTTTTAATCATTTGCCAATCAAATAAATCACACAATGACAAATAAAATAATGTTTTTGCGGACGATATCGCGATTATCGCATTGCAAACTTATTTTTTACATACTTCCATAAGATAAGAAAAATGGATAAAAATTAAATAATAAATAATAATCATGATATACTGGTATCGGTCATTCGTGTATCTAAAGATATTTTTACAAAATTTAGTGGCGCATTAGTTTAAAGCTTTAAAAAAATTCGTTTTAAATAGATTAATGAAAAGCCAGATAAAAATTATTATAAGATTATTTGATGAAATTTGGGATGCCTCGAAATATCTTACATCTTATTTATGATGTTAATTATCTTTTTAAGGAATGAAATTTATTTTACGACGTAAATAATTGAAAATAGATAATGCATATTATTTCATAACTAGTTGATTGGTTGATTTATTTAAAAATAATTTACGATAGCATCTAAAATGCAACACTACATTTTAGATTAGTTTATAATATAAATTAATTTCAATGCAGCGTACAACGGTAAGTGAACAATAGCGCACTTGCTACTCCTTACCGCTGTTATTGCCAGTTTTTATTTAACGTTGCATTCCAATTGATTTTAATACGTCGTTCTTCAGTTTTGTCGGTTTTCTCGTTATAAATCGTCTATTTCGTTGTCAACAATTCGCAATCGTCTTGTTTTTCTCGTCATTTCTCATTTCCTTTGTTCTTATTCTTCTTTCCCAATTTCGCAATCTTTCGCTTAAACTCTTAAAATAGCCCTTTTCAGGTCTTTCGTTTTATTCGTACGTTTTCGATTATACCGTTTATTTTCGTTTATTTTGCTTCCGGCAATTTATTTATGTAACAAGTTAACTCAATGTTTCTTTCAATTTTTCAGAAAAAACACCGCTTTTGTCGATGTTTCTGTGCATAGATATGAGTCTTTAAATATTGTCAGTTTGATATGTGGATGGATATATTTTGCCGTGTGGTCGATATCATTTTATCCTCAATTGTATACAAATTACAAAAGAAAAAGGTGAGAAAAATTAATTTTTGCTTCTTATTTTTATGTTTAATTTGTTTTTCTCCCTTTTTTCTTTTGGAACTACTCATTTGTTCAGAGAGGCGCTGAATCTCTTTACCTTAGTTTGAGTTAATGACAGCTTTATTGACTTTAATTCAGGAAGGATCGCGCTATATTTAGAGCTAGTGTTTTAAATCAAGTGATTGGAAATTCAGTGCACTTGAGATTAGGTTCGTCCCAGAAATTATGTAAAAGAGGAGGCTAAAAAGTTTTCTTCAAATGTTTATTTCATAAATAATATACTTTTAACTAACGTTTATTTTTCACCGTTATAATTTATGTATTAATAATTTATATAAACCATTAAAATAAAAAATACGTACTCGTATGTTTGGAAAATACAGAGCAGATTTTACAGTTCACGAAAAATCATAAAGCTCTGATGATGTTCCACCCACTTAATTTAACAATAATTTTTTGAGTTTTGATTGTTTTATTCTAGGTACAATTTCAGTTGAACTTCTAATAATAATATTTACTTTTTTTGTGACTATGGAAAAAATTGTAAGTTGTTTTAATTGTTCATAAACAATTTCTAATAACCGGATTCTCTCTTTTAAGTCATATTGTTCGATTCCGAGCGTCGTGACCACCTATTTGTACATTCTAGCTGTACAGATATAGGTAGCTCTCGTGGCATTTGTTATATAGAACGCGAGTGTACGCGCAAGACTACACTTAGAACTGATTGTAACCACTTATCGCGCTATAAATGCAGCCCCCCGTGTGTGTCTGCTGTATACTAACTGGCGCGCATATGATAAGAATTAGAGATGAAACGAATAGTTGTTTAGCCGGATACCGAATATTCGGCCGAACATTACCGATCGGCGCATCGTAACGAGCAAGCCCGCATAGATGGTGTACAAACGATCGGGCGGGCTCGGGCCTTTTCGTTCATGAGCAAAGTTTGCAAGTGTTTCATTGACTTGTTGAATTGATTGCAAAACACGATCACTTGAGGTTATTGTACACGTGCTATTGTAGTTTGAATTGCATGTGAGATTGGTGTTTATCTAAAGTCAGTTCAGATTGATCGTAAACGTGACCCTTGTATTTGATGGTCAGCTAATATTACACAATACTCGAACTTAACACAAAGTTTGCCAGAATTTATCTTTCAGCACCCTACAGCAGCGTATACAGTGAAAGACTTTTTTCTGAAGCTGGCCTTGTCTATGGGAGACAAGTGAAACCGTTTGTTGCCTATTAATACGGAGAAATTGGTATTCATTCGCCACAATCTACCCCTAGTCAGTACGAGCATTAATTTTTTTTTGTTGTAAAATGAAAATATGATGATTATATTTCACTGATATTATAAGTTATGTATTTTTAAACCTTAAATTACGTTACAAAGTTATAGTTTTAAATATTACTCGGACACAAAGTACCTTTTAATTCGTTAAAACATACAACATTTATTTATATTAAATTATTACTTAAAATAAAAGTTACAGACATTATTATTCACAAAAAATATACATAAAAATCCGTCCTACCGGTTTCGTCTACTTGACATATTCATTGTCCATGAATATGTCAAGTAGACGAAACCGGTAGGACGGATTTTTATGTATATTTTTTGTGAATAATAATGTCTGTAACTTTTATTTTAAGTAATAATTTAATATAAATAAATGTTGTATGTTTTAACGAATTAAAAGGTACTTTGTGTCCGAGTAATATTTAAAACTATAACTTTGTAACGTAATTTAAGGTTTAAAAATACATAACTTATAATATCAGTGAAACAAACGTTTACAGGAAGAAATAATACATAATGATTATATTTATTATGTGGATTAAATAAAGTACCTAAATTTGATATTTCGTACTTTTTTTTTAAGTCCGGTATCCGGCCGGATAGTAAATTTAGGTCAAATACCGGATGATTACCGGATATCTGTTTCATCTCTACTAATACGAATTAATAATAAAAAATATGAAATCAAAAATTTTGCGTGACATTATTCAATTCGATCCCACATTATTTGTTTCGGTTACCCGAATTATTGTCACTTGTGATAATTTGTGTTTTTATGCTATATAAATATGTAAATAACGCGTTTAAATTTTTATTAAACTTAAAATTGATTTTTTTTTCTTTTTTGCATTAGTTTATTGTTTTTTAGTAATGTTTTTGTTTAATTTACTTCATTTTAGATTAATCGGTCTTCCGAACTATTTGCCCCCATGTAAATAAACATAATCTGGAATTTATTGCAAATTTTTATCTAAACGGCTATCCATAACATGCGTTATATGCGGCTTCTAAAAAATTAAATTCATTGTTAGTAAGTAAAAAATTAATGAAACTTAAAATGTATATTTATATTGTGGAAAACGAGTTAAAATATACTTAAAAATAACAACCATTTGTAACATCGAATATTATTAATTATGAATTAAGTTTAAAAGCAGCAAACTTAAATCACGATAAAAAAATAGCTTTATTTTTTCTAACCTTTATTATTTTAATCGACTACTTCGGCGGGAGGAGGGCGCAGAATAATTAATATTTCTTCATTAAGCAAGCAAGTCATTTAAGTGTAAATAATTGCTTGTGTTAAACACTAACTTTTATTCGTTATTGATTTTGAATTTCTTATTTTCTTATCATACGAAATTATTTTGAATTTAAGTATTCTAATTTTAGTTGTCATTTTTGGTTTAAAAACAATCATTCTGTTTTATGGTTATGCGACACAAACAGTAAGTATATAATCGTGATATTTTTGTTTTGTTGAAATTTATTTCAACAAATATCTCAGATGAAAATCAATGTTAGTTAGCATCACTTAAAAACCTTTTTAAAGTTATAATACATTCTCTGTTAACCATACTTCCTAATATATTATGTGTGTGTATTTAACCTAAAACGTTACATGTATGGTATATATAAGAAGACAAAAGTATCGACCAAATGGATTATTGCCCTGGTTAATTATGTTATTCTTACGTTGGGGTTAATAAGAAATTCCGGTACGTTCTTGTGTTATGGAAGTAATGACAGACATTTCTATACAAATCGTAAATTAAACTTATTAATTTTGAATTCTTTCTTGATTACGGGGGGGGGGGGGGGGGCTTATTTTACGGAGCATATCAAATTGAAACCAACTCTTCCATACATAAGGCAACGCGGTAGTCCAGTGGCTAAGGTGTTTGGTTAGTGTCGTTGGGCTTAGTACATTGTGAACCTTAACTTCACAAGCCCTGACGCCCTGTCAGGGGTATGCGACTTAATTTACATATGTGTATATATATAGAGTGCGGCACGAGAACCGAACGTATTTCAAATCGCTATAACGCGGAAACAATCATATAGAATTTTTTTTACCAAAGAATTTTATCAATTTTCATTCGAAATTAATCATTATTACAAAATTAGTTCGTCTTAAAAATAACGTCGCATAAATTACCAGTCTTATTTTTGCTTGCTTTCTCGACTCGTTTCTTGAAATTTTCGATCATTTTTTTGAGCATAGCGGTGGAAATTCGGGCTACTTCGCATTCTATGTTGGTCTTGAGTTGTGTTAGGTCTCATGGTTTATCGATGTACTCCTTGGACTTTGAATATTCGCATAAGAACACAAATCGAGGGAGCGTGACAGCCAGACGAAATAGCTGCACGTGAGATTAGACCGTGGCCAAAATATTTTCGAAGCAATTGCATCGTTTTGGCAGCGGTATGACAAGTGGCACTATCCCTGGATGAAAGTGTAGGTCTTCGTGAAGAATACGATGCACCGTTCGGTCACTTAATAGCAAACTGTTAGCGTGCTTCTGAGTCGATCTTTGCGGACTGTTTTTCAGAGCGGCACGCGCACACGTTCGACGTTTGCCGGCGTTCTCACGGAGGCTTAATTTTATTAACACTACCGTTTTCGCGGAAGTTTTTACCTCCCAAAGACGGACAATTTTTTCAAAAGGAACGGGTTTACGAGGTTGAATGGAGAAACGTTTTAGAAAAGAGCGAATAGCACACGTGTAGGGTTCTTGATTCTTAAAAAGCGACTTTATGGTAAATGTGCGGTGTTGCGTATTCCACACAGCCATCGTGACTAAAACTACCAACAACTAAAACTTGATCGACTGGACTACCATCAGCTGAAATCTCGCCCCCGCCACTCCATTCGTTTAGCTACAGCAGCGATTTGAAATACGTTCGTTTCCCGTGCCGCCGCACCCTGTATGTACTGTATAATATATATATTAATGATAACGTCATTTTTAGCCCTACCACCACTACTTTTCTATCATAAAAACTTGTCCTAAAATGTGACATTAAATAAAGATTTATTTTTTTTGTCGTCTAGTCGGAAAGAATGACGTTATTAATTTTTCTCGTTCTTACGAAGTACAGAAGTTATAGAGTTTGGGTCCAGGGGTATCTTCAGGCGGGGTCAAGGAGCAAAGTTTCTTGCGAGACACAGAGGGCCAAGTTTTAATATGTATATATACTCTAAAAAAAAGAGAGAAAAATCTTTTCAAATTAATTTGTATTATTATATATATGCTATCCTATAAATTAATGTAATATATTTCCGAGCTCGTATATGTTTATAAAAATTAAAACAATGGAAGAGGGAAATTAATATTTTTGTATCTTCTTTTAAATTTTTGCATAGGACATATGTAATTAAATTTTTTCATTCTTTTGGCCCTTTTTTTATAACTAAGAAAATTAAGTTTTATCAAGTTCATTGAAATGTATATTAGTTTTTAAGATTTACGAGCAGATTTTATATAGATCCAAAAATTATTATAATAATAAATACTGTTACCAATTACTTATTCAGTTTGTGACAGTGAAGAATTTCGTTTTGAGAAATTTAAACTAATTTTAAAAAGTATTAATTTCAAAAAAGAGTTTGTTCAATTACGAAAATGTTAATAAAAACGTTTAAAGTTCTTTAAAAAATGCTACTGAGTTTTATTTTTAATAGTCAATTGGTAAAATTGTTTACAGTAAACCACTTTCCCAATCGTTATAGAAATTTCAATAACGCGCCCATTAAGAAGCCAATAACTGCGAAATAATCTTTTAAATGATATTCACTTTTTTTCTTTTTCTCTCAATATCCTCGCAGTCATATCTGCTTTAGTTGTTACGGCTGCGATGGTAAACGGGCAAAAAACGTTTTTCATCGCATGGTGTAACAACAAAAATCAATTTGAATTTCCTTAATTAATTATTATTTCTAAACTTTTCCATCCTGATGCCAAGTTTTAAACAATGTTATTTTTTATTTTTCAGTGTAGTCGGTTTAAATTTCGATTTTCTTAGTCTGAATGTGGTCGGTTTCTTTTTGTATGCTCTGTTCAATGTCGGATTGTATTTTCTTCCAGTTGTGAAGGTAATTTTAATTTTTCATTAAGTATTTTTAATTTTGTATTTAATTCAAATTATTTAAATATGTATACAAAATTTCGAAAACCTGATAAAATTTCCGTTACTAATGTTCGAACGAAATATAATATTTCTGATAGGAACAATATTCCGATCGACATCCTAGAGGATTGAATCCTATTCAGTTGAACGATATTTTCTTTTCAGTGCACGCATTTATTATCTCATCTATTACCGTTATGCAATGTTTCATATATGAAGTAAGTATCATTTCTTTTATTATTGATCTAAATTCATAAATTGTCGAATAATTTCGGTTATTTCCGTCTAATGCAGTTTGTTAATGCAATTCAAAAGCAAATCAATTCGGTGGATTTAATTAAAGTTTTAAAAGGAAAGTAAATATAAAAATAACAATTTTCTAACTATTTCTTATACTAGAAATGATTCTACTTTATATAATACTAAATCTGACATTTATAAATAATTATTTTTATTAATTGGCTTCAAGGGGGGAAAAATTGACTGCTTTTTATCTGTGTGAGTGTATTTTATATGTACATCAGTAGTGAATCCTGATTTTTTCCTTGATTCTTCTTTAATACAGGAAGTGCCGAAGAATCACACGCCCTATACACAAACAAAAGTAAATTAAAAAAAAATAAAAATTA
Organism: Icerya purchasi; assembly: GCA_039619475.1. Taxonomy (NCBI): domain Eukaryota; kingdom Metazoa; phylum Arthropoda; class Insecta; order Hemiptera; family Monophlebidae; genus Icerya; species Icerya purchasi. The sequence goes on along the minus strand of CM077115.1, from coordinate 333,004,400 downwards.
AATTTATTTAAGAGAAAATTTATATCTAAATTCAGATAAGCGAAATTAACAAATCCATTACAAATAATAAATAAATTTAAATTATTTCATGTAAAATTCACTAAAAGAAACTTAATCAGAAATTTAATGCTTCGAAATCTTTGAAATTTTAATTTGATCATACTTACAAATAATTTTGAATTGTTTTATATAAAATTATACGACGGAGAATAAAACGCAGTCGGAGGAAAAAATAGAAAAACGAGACGCTGAAAACCGAGATAATACTTTTTATATGTAGACAAATTACAAACAACTGTGTAAATCTCAAAGGCAACCATATGTCGTCGCAATAATTTCGCTGTTTGCTGCTACACTACTTCATTCAGGAGAACGGGCGTTAAAACTTATGCTAGTCAGTTACATGTAACTCTGTTTATTGCTACCTGATGTCCCCGCAATAGTTATGGAATGCAATTCTCCAAATCAAAAAAAAGTGTGCAGTGTACAGTGTGATGGTTGCCAGGCCAAAGCAGAGAAGTACTTGGTTTGTTAAACGCTCAATTTGATTGGTCGTTTATGCTGTTGTTGCTCTTGGTGACTCGCTAACGTTAGAGAAATACTCACAGTGTCTGGTGAACAAAACCCAAAAGATGACCAGATTATCAAATCATCAAATCAAAATTCAACTATTACTCGACACTGATGAAGTAGTTTTACACATTGCGTATTATTCTTTTGCACGCTCAAATAGTGAATTTTCAAATTTCTACTGGGAAGCTAAAAAATATCTCATTAACTAAATTAATCTCTGTTGTTAGAGAAATACCGGCAGATTTTTTTCTTTTTCAATTTCTTTTGGTATTTAGTACCGGGGGATTCGCTACTGATGTGTGTGTGTATATATATACCAAAAACACATACACATACATACATGTAGTATATATCAATGTATTTTACTATGTCTGATTTCTTGAGAACGGCTGGAGGATTTTTGATGTGGCTTTCACGGATAATTAAAATGTTCTTTGTGATAAACTTTAGTCTGTGGATCATTGTGGTATATTAAAAAGATTTTAGTGGTTAGTTTATAAATAGTCTGCTCATAAGTACTGTCACCGCATAGCGTAGCCGAAAAGTTTATACCCAAAATCAATGAAAACATTTAGACATGTTAATGCAACCATCCTTTATACACATTAATAGTAGTAGCTATCATGAAAAAGCGTGTACAAACCGTTTCGCCTCCATAACGTTGTTTAAAATTAGTACAAGTTTTTGTTGCTGAAAACATTGTCAGTAACCCGTTTCGTATATTATGCTACTGGAAAGCATAAAATAAATATATAATACTATTGATAAACCATGCGAAAGCCGACCTTGCTTTGTAAAATAAGTCAAAGTTATGATTTCCTGTAGTAATCGAAGTTCACTGAAAAAAGGATATGGCACGCGGAAGAAGATAATCTCCGTATGTAATTAATGACTCGAATTATCAATAAACATTTGGGAATGAATGCGTATAAGACGGTGATGAGCCATTTGTTAACCAAAAAATATAAAAGAACGTTCGAATTATGAATAAAATATCGAAAAAGTGGGTACAGAAAGGTTCTATTTACTAATAAATTTTTTAAAATATGAAAAAATTCATGATTGCATTTACGCTCGGTTCCTAAGAATGAACGGAATCACCATGCAGCTAGAATTATGATCTGGAGAAGTTTCTTGTGTGTATGTTCAAAGGTCATTTTTATAGTATGCATTTTAACAACTTTATCTGCGGTATATCAGAATATGATAGAAGATATCGTGCAATCTTTAAATGCGGCTCTTTAAAAAAAGAAAGAAAAAAAAAACATGAGCGTTCCAATCGTTGGTGAAAAAACAATACTCTGACTTCATTCGCTCTGAAAAATATTTTTGAACAAAAATAATTTAAAATCCGTCATTAATGTTTCAAACCCGAACGAATTCTTTATTCTTTAATGAAATATTTAAATACTAGAATATGAGATAACTATAATCACATAAATAAATTTAGATTTTTGTTTGGTTTATACATTTTTTTATGTGATGCAAAATTTGACGTTAAAATAGAAACATTAAACTTACTGAAAAAAGTAGACAAAAATTGAATAGCAATTCATAAATTTAATCACAAACTACAATTTTCTCTTTGAGCGGAAAACTCGTTATTCCCTGCAATCAAAACGAATGCATTTCACATTTCTCACTTTCTAAAACTTGAAAACTCACTGGATACAATAATTAATGTCCGAATGGCCTACCAAACTAATATCGTTATGCAAAAAGAAAAAATCTATGTACATAATACGCGCGCTCTAGAAAGGATGAAATTAGTGTCTATAATCATTTTCATATAAGCACATCCTACAAAAATCAAGCCTATCTTACTCTTCTCTCACTATAACAACTCCACACACGCCTATCAAATTACTTTTCACCTGCCCATAGTAAAAAAAAATTAGTTCAACCAACATCGGACGGAAAACATTATACAAGAAATTCTATTAAATTGTACCATCACGGTTGAAATGGTAGTGTCTATTTAAAGACTCATAGAACTACATGCACATTAATAGTTTACCTTTAGTAAATATATATCTCTATACAGAAAAAAACGGTTTCTTCTGAGGAAATGGTTCTAGTAAAAAAAAAAAAAAATGTTTTTTCCTAAAGACAAATACATTTTTAACAGTTTTAAGAGTAACAGCTTCATTCATAAATGTGGCCCATTCAAATTAATTGTCCATTAATAAAGGTGTCTCATTCATTAAGAATCAACGTTAGAATATAACTTCAAATTCCAAACAGCGTCTAAAAACGTAAATCCAAAAATCAGCAGAGAGATATTGATTTTTTTTAAATTTAATAATTAGATCGTTTTTATTTTGTTTTTTTTTGTTGTTTTTTTTTTTTTTTTGCGAACCTTTTGAAATTAATTTTTTCCAAAAATCAGAAGGTACCATGGACAATTTTTTTGTTTAATCACTGGTTAAAGGTATAAGGTTTTTTCAATATAGCACAATTTTGCGTCGCCTTGTATGCGAGGCTGAAGATACGTGTCGAGAAAATGTGTATAATTGTCTGCGTACTTAAACGAGTGTAAAATTTTTAAAAAAAAAATATACCTTCAAAAATAGAAAAAAGTGGTTTTATGAGTTTACTTGTAACTTTTTTATGCAGTTAACTTCAATTGAAATTTTGTGTTTTTTACAAGCATATTTGTCTAGATTTTTAATTTCCAATATTTTGACTTGATATTCGACCATTATTATCTTAAAGTAAGGTGTACTTTTCAATGAACAAGATCAGCTTTTGGTAGCCCTTACTCAGAAATGGTGAATTAGAAGTGGTAAATAAATACAAATACTTAGGCGCGTGGCTTAATAACGCTGGAGACTCGAAGGAGGAAATTAAATGTAGAATAGGACTGGCCAGAGTAGCATTTATGAAAATGAGGAAAACGTTCACATCGCATGAAATATCTCTTGCATTAAGAATCAGAGCTTTAAAATGCTACGTATGGTCAGTGTTGTTATACGGTTGTGAATCATGGACGATAAATGCTAAAATAATAAACGCTATAGAAGCCTTCGAAATGTGGTGCTACCGCCGTATACTGCGCATACCGTGGACCGCAAAAAAGAAAAATAAAGAAATATTAAATACATTGAAAAAGGACAGAGAATTACTGAATATAATCAAACGAAGAAAAACAGCATACTTAGGACACATATTAAGAGGTTCGAAATATAAACTGTCATAGACCATGTGTATGTGTAACAGTTGTATTGCTCGATTCCGAGCGTCGTGACTACCTATTCGTACATTCTAGTTGTACAGAATAGGCAGCGCTCATAGCAATTATTATATGCAACGCAGGTGTACACACGCAAGAAGACTACATTCGGAACTGATAGTAGCCGCTTGTTATCGCGCCACTAGTGCAATCCCGTGTGTGTCTGCTGTGTATTGACCTAGCGCGCATATGATGTTGAACGTGGTGGTTTGCCATTGCCTGCCACGTGATTATTAGCAATTATTTATTTATTTATTTAATTCTTGTAATAAGTTTGTCGTCGCTCGGGATCGAACCCGTGACCGCCATATCGGAAGTCAAGCGCTCTAGCAACTAGGCTATTGCGACAACTTTTACCATAATAATGGGTAAAGTAGAAGGAAAAAGAAAAGTTGGAAGAAGAGCGATTTCCTGGCTTGATAATATCCTGAAATGGACGTCTATGAAGGTAGAAGAATTATTCCATACGGCAAGGGACCGAGCATTACATCAAGAAATCGTCGCCATAGTTGCTACCAACGACTGAGAACAGTCAAATGGATATAAGAAGAACTTATTTTGGAAGACAGCGATTTAATGAAAATTCTGTAAATCCTGCTTTTTGAAGTTTAATACTTGCTATTTAAATGGTGCGGCGTATCAATACAATAAATTTCTGATTAGGAAGTTTTAAATGAAGAGTATTAATCACGCTAAATTGTGCATCTCTATGTATTACGTTAATTAATAACATTTTACATTTTTCCTTACAGTTATATTTTTGCTGCTATTAGAATACTAACACATAATGTTTAACAATTTTAATCGTATAATTACTTTTATTTAGAAAGCTGATCAGTGTGTGTCTTTAGTTGCACGGATCATAATAGTAATTTATTTTGGCATTCTGGTAGTTTCTGGTGTTCTGGTGTTCGTGCATTACATAGAACTATTGGATCATCTATACGTTTGCTCCTATATTAAACTTTCAATAACCATGATAAAATATATACCTCAAGTAAGTTAATTTAATTTATATTTAGTATTTATAATGCCCAGAAAGCCTTTTGTAAAATGGGATTTTTTTTTTTTCGTTTTTGATATATCGTAAACAATATTAAACCAGATACACAAAAAGAACTACCTTTCTTTGGTGTTATGCGAGTATTTAAAAAGCCGGATGAAAAATACCATACGTTCACCAAAATCAGCCGAATACTAAAAGTATTTTTGTTTTTCAATACAAACATTTAAATCGTCCAACTACTTCAATTATTGTTACGCTAGTGTTGGTGAAGAATGAGTTTCCATACATTACTGACGAAACTCATACTATTTTCTTTTTAGGATTCCGTATTCATGTAGTGTACGGAATCTTAATAAGATGGTTCAGAAACGACAAAAATATCAAATAAAAATCAACAACTCACGGACGGTTTGAGACTTACAAACTTCAAAATTGGATCATAAATTACAGTTAGAATTCTCTTTAAAATCACATCTATTAATTCAAGCTAACCGATTGATCTAGACAGCAAAAGACCCCAAAAACCGTCAAGTATATATAATATGGAATTTAAAATTACGCTAAATATCACTTAAAAATTCATAACTCATCCCCAGATAACCCCTTAATAGTGAAATTCAAAATATAAAACAAAATGCAAAAGCTTTTTCATAAAATCAGAAATTACTTTTAAAAATTATATAGACTCCTCCCTTTTGAGATCAAAAACAGCAAAAAAAAAGAAAGGGTGTTCATGTAAACAATAGCCTGAAGAAACCAAAACATACCTCAAGTATATGCGTAAAGTACCGTTTTATAGGAAAAATATAGCCGAGCTTACAACTTCATATTTAGGCTCTCGCGCAGCCGAAACACCGAAACACCGAAAGTTTTGAAAAAAATATTTTTTTCGTCGGGCACGTGATATATCGATGGAAAGATAGCGATTTTGTTTTTGTAGTAAGTTTAAAAAAAAAAAAAAACAAAAAAAAAGTATTATAGTTAAAAATTTTAAACTAGATTAGAAATTGTGCATTCTCCCGTATATTTCCTTAGTTTGAAACATCCAGGTTCCTAATTATAAAATAACAGCCCTTAGGGCGTCGAAAGCTCAAAATTGTTGAAAAAAATATTTTTTTTGTCGATCATATGATAGATCGTTATAAAGATCGTTGTCTGTAGGGAAGAAACCCGAATTTCATTTCCTCGAAGGTGGCGAAAAGTTCAAAAAAGTGCGAATATTAACGTGTAGATCCCTTTTTGCGGCGCTAATATATAGTTAAAAATTTCGAATTAGGTTAAAAATGTGCGTATCTCCGTATAAATCTCTAATTTGGAGCACCCGGGTTTCCAATTTTAGAATTAGGCTTTTGGGGCGCAGAAAGCTCGAAATTTTTGGAAAATATATTTTTTTCCCGGGTATGCGATATATCATTGGAAATATCGCGATTTGTAAAGAACGAACTCATATTTCTTTTCCTTAACGAAACTTTCGAAGTTAATGAAAAGTTCAAAAAGGCTCGAAAAATGAGATTTCTTTGCTTTGAATTTAGTATCATGTAAATATAAGTTATAGTTATCTTTAACTTAACATACGGAATCTTCAACGCATGAAGCATCATGCTTGACTGAACTTGTTCTAAATTGCATTTCTAAAATATTCCTAACTTTTACGCTAATAAAATTCAACTGTTCCATTGAACTGCATTCCAAAATACCTACCTTCCAATTTAGCTATTACCTATTTATTACCGTAATAGATTCCAGAGCAGGTTTTTTAAGTAGACCCTCTCTAATTTTCTTCCGTGTATTATTAAAAAAATGTCTGAACCAACAGTTTAACATCTATAAACATATCATCATCATCATTATGGTTGCGTCTCTTGAGACAAGAGATTGCATGCATTATTAAATTAATCTATCTCTGGCCTGAGTAATCGTCTCTCGTAGACTTTTACATGTTGAGTTTGCCGGAAGGTTAATCTAATCTCCTTCGTCCTTTTATTGGCTTTCCTTGTATCTTCCCTTGTACCGCCAGCATGAACAAGTCGTTTTCTCTAAATTTGTGAGCCAGATATTTCATTTTTCGATTTTTGATATCTTCGACTAGTTTCCGTTTTTCCTCTACTTTTGCTAACACTGCCGTATTTTTCATGTGTTCGGTCCATGATATTTTTAATAGCCTCCGATGATAGCACCACATCTCGAAAGCTGCTATTCTTTTTTCGCAATCTGCATTCATGGTCCCCATGTTTCACAGGAATATTTTAGGACGGTCCATACACAGCAGCGCATTATTCTTTTCCGAAGGCTTAAACTCATATTTCGATTTCCAAGCACTCTGCTGATGTTGTTAAATGCCTTCTTCGCCATACCGATTCTTGTTTTTATTTCTTTCTGGTCTCTTCCGTCATTGTTTATTAATGCGCCTAGATATCTAAATTCTGCCACGTTTTCTATTTCTTGATTTTCGATCTTTATATTTACTTCTTTAACATCATTTCTAGAGATTTTCATTAATTTTGTCTTTTTCGTATTAATCTTCATGCCGTATTTCAATCCTGCGTTGTTTATTTTATCTATCATATTTTGCATTTGAATTTTAGATTCGGCTATTACCACTTTGTCGTCTGCGTAACTTATTTCGTTTATCCTTCGGTCGTTTATTTTCAATCCCATTTTCTCAATTTTTGCTTCTTTCATCATTTCTTCTGCGTATGTATTGAATAGCCTAGGTGAAAGAGGACATCCTTGTCTCACTCCTTTCTTTATTTTACATTTATGTTGGGAGTAGTTGGTGCCGATCTTTATACTTGCGCACTGGTTCCAGTATAGATTTCCAATCAGTCGTAGGTCTTTATCATGGATGTTGTGCTTCTGTAGAATTCCCATCAGCTTTTTGTGGTTAACGCGATCAAACGCCTTTTTGTAATCGATGAAGCAAGCAAAGATTTCTCTATTTGCATTTAGGGCCCTCTGTATTACCACTTTTAGAAGAGCAATCGCATCTCTGGTTCCCTTTTTGGCAACGAAGCCATACTGAGTCTCACTCAGATTCTTGTCCAGCTTGTAATGTATATGTGCTTTAAATTTTTTTATTATTACGCTCTGCTACCAAATTAAGTTTTTATAACACATATACATTACATAATTTGACATCCGGCACACATTCGTTGCCGAACGATTAATTAAAAGAATGACTAAACTAACATAAATGAATAAATAAAAGAAATATAATAAAATAACTGAAAATGTATTTTTCTATTTTATATAATATTTATGATTAAGTCATCATATTAATATATTATGTTTTGCCCTGCCTGCCATTAATTAAATTTTAAATCCCTTCGAAACATCCTCGGTACATCCAACCACACTTTATGTGTTTTAATTACACATAATTTTCATAACTTCTACAAAAACCAAAATATTATTAAATTTAGCACAATTCATATTTTAACAACTTCTCCGTTCAACGTTTTTCGAAAATCTCATTCTCTTCTACCTCTCAAACCACCATTTCAATCATCATTGTCTCAGAGGAAACAATGATGATCATGTGATTGGCATAGACTAATTATTTAATTAATATATATATACATATATATATTTATTTATTTTTTTTTTTTTAAATATATGTTATTATCAAATTTTTTATTTTCATTATAAAATTTTATTAAAAATTTCTAAAACTCATTTGGCGAGTATCTGTCTCGTTACAAGCTTCCGTTCGATTCTAGAGTTTATTATCGCTAATAATAGTTTTAACGTGTGACTCATCAACGCAATGATTCTGTATTCTGAGCATGTTTGCGAGTTATTTTTCTTCGGTATCTGTATAAAATTCACAACTTTAAAGTCTTCAGGTATCACACCCTCATCGTAAATATTGTTGATGATTTTCAGTAGCTCTTTTTCATAACTTAGCGTGAGATGTTTGATTAAGTCAGCGGGAATGGAATCTTCGTCCATGACTTTATGTTTTCTGGCTTTTTTGATAGCGTTTCTTAACTCCCACATTTCTATCTTTGGTGCTGCTTCTTGCGTAATATTATCCATTTGAAGTGGGTGCGAGTCGTCGCCGTACAGTTCTTGTATGTATTTTATCCATGTCTCCTACGTTTCTTTATTGCTTACGCAGTATTTTCCATCCTTGTCTCGTATATATGCTATTCCGTTTCTCTTCTTCTTGTGGATATCCATCATCTGTCTGATTTCGGTATGTAGCTCTCTATCACTGTGCCGTGCTTCCAATTCTTCAATTTCTTTGCATTTTTTCTCATACTATTTACTTTTCGCTTCTGTGCATTTCTTCACTATACTTCTGTTCAAACTATTGTATTCCGGACCAGATTTGTTCTTTATTTTCCTTCTATCATCCATTAGCTTTAATATTTCTTGCGTTGTCCATGGCTTATGACTTTTCTTATTTCTGGTTGGTATGGAATTTTTCGCCGCATTTTTAACGTTATTCTTCCATGCGGCCCACGTGTGTTCGACTTGCTCATCTACACCATTGTTCGTCATATTTTGCATTTCTAATTCTTCTTGGAACTTTTGTTCTATCTCAATCTCTCTGAGTTTGTTGAAATCTAATGATCGCGTTTGTTCTTTCTTCTTATTGGGACTTTTCAGAGCTATTTGGCACTTAGCAACCAGCATCTTGTGATCAGTATTACAGTCAGCACCTGGGTAAGTGTGACAATTTTTTACAGCATTTCTATATCTTTTATTTACTAGGATGTAATCTATCCGGTTTCTAACATTGCCCCTTGGGCTACTCCATGTATACAATGTTCGTTTGTCCATGTATTACATATTGTTAGATCATTTCTTTCGGCAAATTCGACAAGTATTTCTCCACGTCCATTTTGTTCTCCAAGTGCATATTTCCCAGCGACTTGGCAACTGTGGTTTGTTCCAACCTTTGCATTGAAATCTCCTATTATGAACACTACATCGTCGTTCCTTGTACACCTCTTGACTTCTTCCAGGTCGCTGTAAAACCGCTCTATCTCTTCGATACTGCTGTCTGCCGTTGGCGCGTACACTTGAATTATTACTGTTGGTTTAGGTTTTATTTCGAATCTCACAAAAATTATTCTCTCTGATTTTGGGATAACTGCGCTGATTTTATCTTTTATTTTGGTACTTATTAGCATTCCTACTCCGTGTTCGTGTTTATCTTTTCCAAAGTGTATCATTTCGTAATTCTTATCTGCTTTTATTCTTCCATTCCCTGTCCATCTGGTTTCGCTTATTACTAGTACGTCAGTGTTCAACCTCTTGGCTTCTGATATTACGTTCGCTAGTTTTCCGATTTGGTACAGCGATTTTACTTTCCAGGTAGCGATATTGATATAGTTCCATCGTGTTTTCACTCCGCGGATTCTTCGCATTCTATTCGACTGTCTTGGCGGATAAGAAGCAGCCTGACGGAGACTTAGGACCCTTGTTTTATCGTTATTTATAATGAAATTCTAGGATTTATTAATGGCGCTGGTATTCCGTTGCCTTCCACCATAATTTTCTGTTAAGGTTTACTCCCTTAGCCGGAAGGGCCCGGTTTTAAGGCGCCTGGGACTCGTCTGCTCGCTCTAGATAGATATATATTAATCTGACAGGGGCACATTGTCATGAGCGAGTTGCTGATAGTCTGCTGTTGTTAACGCAGTAAAGAGCTTAACGGTATTTATTGGTAGAAGCTCCTTCGACAAGTGAATCTCCCTCCGTTTTCCTATCAGCGGTGTTTATGAGTTCCGATTTAGCTTTGCTAATCAACGCTAAGCCCGTTGAAATAGCAAATTACCACCCTGCACGACGTGGACGTACAGAACTCACTTGGTTGTTGTTTCGTTTTTCCGCCAGTGGGACTAGCACCATATGACGGTCGAGTGACTACTTACTATAGAAGGGAACTCTAGTTACAACAACCTGTGCCCCGCAGGGCTATAAACATATACAGAATGCAGAAATTTACTTAGTAAATACAAAACATGAATTACCAACGGATTTAAATACCATGAAGGAAAATTTTATTAAAACGTCTGATTAAATTTAATAGCGGAAAAAAATGTTTTCGAAAAAAAAAATTAGATTACATTAAACTTTTTTTAAAAAAAATTATCCTTTATGATTGAAAAAAGATTCTCTAATCATTTTTTTAATGGAATTTCGGTATTCTTCAAATCAAAACGTTCGTTTGCGGCCTTAATGACTTTAAAACTGATTTTTAGTTCGCTTTATCTTAATTATGCCGATTTAACATCCGTATTAGATAACATCTCTGCATTTTAAATAGTAATAATAATTTATTTTAAAATATTAAAATATGTAAGAATTTTTTAATACTAAAATCGGTGTTCAGTTTATTTTTCTATCCGTGATTGTTATCTTTGTTTTTAAATACGTTTTTCAAATTCATTTATGTAGGCACTGATGAATTACAGACGAAAGAGCACTGTTGGCTGGAGTATTGGTAATATATTCTGCGATTTTACTGGCGGTTCATTTAGCATTATTCAGATGATAGTCATTTCGTACAACTATGGTACGTATTTTTGTTATTAAAATTAATCTACAGGTTTCATAATATATTTCATCTTCACGAAGTTTAATAATCAAACGTAATACACCACACATCAGCGCCATTGTTTTTATTAAACCACTGGCATATTTTTTTAACAAACCTGTGACATTTTTATTCGCTTACATTATGGCTGATCGATTTAGAAAATTGAAGATATAAATTCAAATTTTTAAACAGAGTTAAGTATGTATATGAATAATTATTGGAATTTTTAATTTAAGATTCCAGCAACTCATGTAATAGTAGTAAATTGATCGAAATTATGATTTTGAATTTTATCAACGCATTTCAAATAATTTGTTATACAGTATATTATCATTCAATTTTTGCTGCTGAAAAAATTCTAATATTTTTTCGAGACATTTCCGGCAAAGTGTAATGAAAATTATTTGAAAACTGAAATATTTGATTAATATATAGGGAGAAACAGAAATTATCGCGAACCGGAAAATATAAAAAAAAAATGACGATATTTGAGGCCTTTTTGGTTCAGACTATCGATGCTATTTCTGAAATATCTTCAGCATTAAGAATAAATTACACTAGGACTTAATGAAATCATCACGACTAATGTCAAAAAAAAAAAAAAAAAAATACAAACTAAAATAGGTTTTTTAGTTGTTTTTTTTTCTTTCATTTCCAAAAAAAGAAACAATTAAAGGCGTTCTTACAAAAGATTGTAAGACCAAAAGTTGCTGGAAACGATGCTGTATTATAACTTATGATGGAACTACTGTTAACCTTTTAAATTAAATAAATAGCACGGAATGATAGAAATAGAAAAATTGTGCTACAATTCTTGACTTTTTTTTATCTTTTAAAAAGTTACGCGACTTAATTTCTTTCACGGACAAAAAACAATGAATGTTTTTTCTCGCAACATTAATAATCATTTTATGTCGTCACTATTCAATATCACAGTACAAGGTACCGAAAATTGGTAAACTTAAAGAGAAACTCGATGAACATTTAACGAATTTGTTTGTGACAATTTCCATTTTAAATAATTTTACGCAAAAAAACTTTTTTATAAAAATTATAGCTAAAAATGCGCCAGGAAATGATTTCTATCTTGTTGAATTTTAATTTTGAAAAGAGCGAGATAATAACTCGGCACCTGAGCATCTCCTTCCATTCCGATTTTAATGATTTTTTAAAAAACCAAAACTAGTTGCCATATATTAATGTTATTAAAATAAATTGTAATTTAATAATGAAGCATGAAAAACTACATTTGCTGAATTATTTATTATGCTTTTCAAACTGTAAAAATTACGATTATTATCCGTTTGCTTAGCGAAATACCGATTACTTTGGTTCACCTAACATTCCTCTTTAGGACAAAAAACGAAGTCCTGTACACGCCGCCTGTCAGTATTTAATTCGATAATGTGCGATAACACTCTGAATTATTTTATGCAGACAGCATTATTGTTTTTCCTCCGTTATCAATATTTAATTAATGCAAATTTATTCTTTGCGATAGTGTCAGGCGTCAGAATGCTCCCAATATTGCGCGGGTAAAATTCCTACATCATTATTAATAATTGTGTTGTGTCTAATTTCGGAATGGTTGTGGTGTGCATTCTGTTCTTTAATTCTCTTTGGCCTTATTCCTTTATTCTTTTAGAATATCTCTGAAGAACAATATTTATTCATTTTGTTTCATCTATTGAACGATCGAGCTTAAGTTCTCCGCTTTTTTGTATGTAAAATTTGCGTTTGGTAAATTCATTTTATGAAATTCGAATCATTCAGATGTATTATTCTTCGTAATATTCAGCTTTTTTTCATTATTCATCTTTGCGGTTAGAATATGTAAAACTTTTCTTCGTATTAATGGAATAAGTGGAAAAGTTTATTTTTCAGAAATTCAGTTATTAGACAAACAAGAAAAGCTCGCTTTCCTTTTAACGGTGTATTCATTAAAACCCCGACAATAAAGCATCGATTGGTTGTTAGAAAATAGTTATCAAGGCGTAAAAAGTTTATTGAATCAAATGCCATTGAAAATACCATCTTTTAATAATGTTCACATATCATTTCCGTTTCCAACAAATATCGAATTCAGAATATAAATATCGTACTTTGATTTAATGCATTTTGGATTTAGAAGAACTCTATTTTTATTTTGACCTCGCCAAAAGTAGCGTCATTTTTGAATAGGAATTTGTTGAAGATGTTTTCATTAATTGCTTGACTTTTTATTTTTACATTCTTATTTTACTTTTAGATAATTCTTTGAACAACTTGTATAATGATATTGACATATTTTTTTTTTTTTTTTTTTATTTATACGAGATTTACGTATTAACTATTTTCTCTTCAAAAACTGTTTTGGCTCCATTTAAATTTACGTATCGTGAAGTTTTCATTTCTTTTCACGTACACGTAGAATCATTTCCTCTAATTGCAGTTGCTTCATTATTATCACCGAAAAATATTTTTGATCGCATTATAAAAAAAAATTATTTTCTTATTTTTCTTCGGTCTCAACATTTTTTTGCTTTTTCATTTATTTTTTCATCATACGATTTAACATGAAATATTGAAGAAAATAATTGCAGATTTAAGTTCGAAATTTCTTTTAGTTTATTTGTGACATGAGAAATTTTCGAAAATTTTAATAACATGAAAACAAAGAGACATTTCAAGAACAACATACGCGATACAATTAAAAACGATATTTCATAGTTGAAATTAAGAACGTCACAATGGATAAAGAGATTTTATGCTAAAAAATAGATACATATGTAAGTTAAATTGAGAAAATTTCGTTCATCTAAATTCTAAACTAAGCAGTATAATAGGATCTCCGTAGAAGTGAAAGAAATTACTCGCAATATTTCCGGAGCTGCACTTGTAAATACGGTTTTAAAAAGATATTGTTTATATTCAATGAAATTATTGGCTTTTCAGTTTGTTTGCATGATGGTACCTTTATAGTGTCGTCGGTATGAAGAATAAGTGCTTAATCGGTTATTTGACAAATTGTTTATTTAATGAACAAAATCACGAAGGAAATAAGTGAAATTCTTTATCAACAAATAGAATTGAAGGTTAAAAGTGAAATGGGCATCTTTCCGATAAGTAATACTTCGGGGTAATTGTAGCACTTGTTTCGTAATTTCGTTTGTATCATTAATTCCAAGCTCCAGAAAACAGAAAAACGTTTTAAGAACCATCGACCTAGAAGAAAATGTTTTTTCTTTCGGTAACCAAATTTCCAATAATTTTATTTATTATTTATCTTCTTTTTTCGTTTTATGCTGTGTGTCGCCACAATAAAATAATAAAAGTAAAACAATTATTACAAAGAAATGTTAAAAATAAGAGATTATAACTAATAAATAAATATTTATTTTAAAAATAGTACTCATTTATTATACTTTTTTTTTTTCTTCTTTTTCAATCGAGGTTATATTTATTTAGCGCAATTTTTTCAACAAAGGTTATAATTTCATTAAATTACTAAAATACTGTTGCAGATGATTGGATTTCTATATTTGGGGATTTTACCAAATTCGGCTTGGGACTAATTTCGGTTTTGTTCGATGTCCTCTTCTTTTTCCAACACTATGTGCTTTACAGGTGAGTAATTAAGCGGTATATATTTTTTAATCGGCTTTGGTTTTCTAACATGGGTTACTTATGGAAATATTTGTATATACGAGTATGTTTTTTTAGGAATAAGATTAATGTTAAAATTTAAAAAATACAACTGAATTAAAACGTTTAGTAATGTCTAAAAATAAGAAGCAAAAAAAAAAAAAAAGCTACTAAATTTGACACTAAATTGAAAAAATTAAGTTTGAAATATAGGAAAATTCTGAGAATAATACGTCGAGAAAAAAAATAAACAACAGGGTATATTAAGGGAGAATTGGGTCGTTGATCGCTTCGAGGCTCAAACCTTCGGATTTTTAGATGTCTTACTTCGTGAATTTTTAAAAAGGGCGGCAGTGTCCAAATAGCGTTTATTTAAAAAAAAAAGGATATAAATAAGTTAATTAAAAAATCTCATGTGAGTAACACAAACGAGTGAGTAATAAATTTTATAACAATCCCGAGTCCAAAATTTAGACTTTCTACGACTATCCGTTTTTGAATGATGAGAAAAATTCCACAAAACCCTCCAAGGGACGTGCCCCTTTGCCCTACCCGATTGTAACCAAAAAGCGAGGTGTGCAACTAGATGATAAAAGATTCCTAAATTCTAAATTTCTATTTTCTGCAACTAACCGTTTTTGAGTTACGCGTGATACACACATACATACCTACATACACACGTTACGAAAAACGACTTAAAAATGGATCCAGGGGTGGCCAGAGTGCATATTTCTCTTTAAAGTGTGATTCGAAATACTCCGCGAATACGGTACTTCCTTTTATCCGTATAAGGAAGTAATCAGAGATGATCAAAATAGATATATCCATTGAAATGTGGCATTAAACCTTTTTCATGAATACAGTACTTCTTTCACTACGTACAAGGTAGTAAAAGGTGAAATTTAAATTAAAGTATTTCAAAAACTGAGGTCGCTAGCCGGATAATATATGTGAGCGAAATATATTACGTTTAATTATTTTTAAAATGAAAAATTGACGATATTTGTTTCGTTAAATTTACGTCGCAATGCTCAAATTTATTTTCTTTCTTAGAATCTAAGCAATAATATTTTAAATCAGTGGTGACCATTGCTCTAATCATTTCAAAATTTATTCTTATAAGTTTTACTATTTTTCCCATATTCTATTAACGAAAATGTCAGTTAAAAAAAAGTTAATTCTCAAGTTGCTACAAAACAGACTCTAGACTTTTTTCCCAATAATGTACTTGTAGATATGTAAGTAATGTTTTTTTGTTTTTTTTTTTTAACATTATCGTGTTTTTATTTTTACTATAATGTATAAAGGTATTTATTTGTGAACGGTGCATAACTGCCGAAGCTCAAACCCTTTTTTAGTTTCCGGTCTTACTGTTTTTTCTGACTCTTAAGTTTCAAAACTATTGAACTTTTGGATTGTTGGTGTATTCTGCGAACAGTAATACGCTGATTAAAAAAAAAAAAAAAAACAGTTCTGTAGCTATTATGGAATAGGGCGTAGACTTTTTTTAAAAAAAATTTGGCATCCTGATTTTCATGTTTTTTAAAATTTTTTGGAGTGTCATTATTTTCCTACATTCTAGCGATAAAAATAAGTCATTAAAAATAAAGGGAAAAAATGACTCCGGCTCTCATAGAAAGGGCTGTAGACTTTTTTGTGCGGTTTTTCGTCTTGCACCTTTATAAGATGGATATCTGTCGAGTAAATGTTTGTCGAATGGTCATATATTTTACTAAAGACATAAATATTGGTATTAATCGAGATCACTCTTTTACGTCACCTACTAGTATTTATATAACTTTTCACTATTATTATTTTTATTATTGTTTTTATTGCTTTATCTTGGATGATGCATTTCAGTTTTTTTTTTTTTTTTTTATTTATATTCGTATTTGTTTTATGATTTATTATTTTGTTTATATTTTTTCTAGTTGTAGCCAGTTTTTCATTCTCGTTTGAGTCGTCTTATTTCTTATCATTTATTGTTTCTTCTGAAATTTCATTTAATAAATATTATAAATTTTCGAATTTGCTTTTCACATTTCATTCTTAGGGTTGGAACTTTATAATTAATAGTTTTCTTCAGTTCATAGTTAATTTCTATTCTTGTTTTTAGTTATATTTTTCCTCTATGTATGTTCAAATTTTTATACATAAAATATTCCGCTTACGCATAATATATTTTCTTTTTTAATTATTTTATGCATTGACTTTTTTTTGTTTGTGATTATTTTAAAATGTTTGTATTGCAGTTTTTCTATATTTGGTAAAAACAAGTTTTTTTAGCGATTCCCTGAACTCTAAGTCTTGATTCTATTAATGCTAGATTTATTATTTTTAATATTCGCCGACCTGATCATTTTAAATGATGGTGGTATCGTTCTTTCAATTTTTTTACTAACATATTCTAAGTGCGCATGTCATCGTGAATGTTCATTTATAATTTTTATCTGTTCACACACTTTTATTTTAGTCATAATTCCCTCCCATAAAATGCACACATTCATTATTTGTGTGCATTATTAATTTTCAATTTTGTGATTATCTTTAACGTTTAGTATTTTTAATTGTATTTATTCGGCGAAATTAATTCATCGAGTTTTAAAAACATTTAAAGAAAACGTATACAATTTAAAACTCATAGCAATGTAACAACGTATAAAGAACGCAAATCGAAATAGTTTATGCTCGACGTCATCCGTTTGTAAGGGATAATTATTTTAATTTTTTTTTGATAAAATAAACAGAATTCGGGAATTAAAAATTTGGATAAAACACTTTTGCGAATAGGAATAAACGACACGATCGTAAAAGTTATAAAAACGCAATAACGATATTAAAAATAAAAAAAGAAAAATGTAAACTAGAAATATTATTACAAATAAGGACAACCGATGTATTTTTATTAAATTTTATCTTTTTTCTATAAAAGAAACAACTGTATATGTACGTACAAGAATTGATAATTTAATAATGTCCCCGGTGATCGAGGTTTTCTCAGATCTATTCTTGCAAATTAATTAATGGTTTTAAAAGCAGTAATATACACATGATATTAAACTTAAATTCGAATTAATACATATTACAAATTGTAACCTGCATAACTCTATAACGGCGATCGTTGCTTAAAACGTAAGCAAAGAGATATTATACGATTATAGTAAATAAACGTATTTTTTTTTTACTATGGTGAGAGTGAGCCTTTTTTTTGATGTACCCATAAGAAACTTTAAAAATATATAATGATCACTTAAACATTGGTCACCTCCCTTTTAAAATTGCTCGTTACGTAAAATTTTCTCGACGACAAAACTTCGAACAATTATTCTAAAAATACCTAATTCGTTAATCTCATCAAAATCATTTCTGTATTCAAGAACCCAGTTACACTTACACATATATACGTATATATAATTTTTGCTCCCATTAAAAGATACATTTTGTTTTGTGCACATTTACCACAAGGTTATTGCCATGAACCTATTTACCAATTCTTAATAAATCATTTTGTACTACTTATCATCTGAAAATAAGTACTATAGTAATACTTTAGTTCATTAGCTACCTACTATATAGAGAGTCCTCTCTGAGCTTATACCGTTAAAAACTTACTGCTGTACAACAGTTTGAAAATAAGTACGCGCGTAAACCCCTTTGCAATTTCCAAGTAGTTTATAAAAAATGTTAACAAAAAAGTACTAATACAAAAATTTTTGTTTTAAGTCATCGCCAGTAAATAAACGAACATCGTTTTCAAAATATGCACTGTTAATAGCTAAACGTGCTCCAATAAAATCTTGTCATTTGTTGAACATTTTTGAAAAAGAAGCGGCTGCTTCGCTCGAGTATTTTTTGCTTCTTCAGTATCTGATAACTGCGTAAAAGGCCTTCAGTTGCGGAAATAGCTAGAAATCAAGTAAACTGTATGGTAGATGAAAGTAAATGCCAATCAGCTCATGAAACAGAATGTACTAAATAGTGAATCTTTAAAAATAAAATTTCGTCGCTTATTTGACTTCTCTTAGGGAGGGATAGTTAAAAAGTCCTTTTATGAATGCGGCAAGTGTCGCGTTAAGTTAAAATTCGAAGCAAAATAACAGAAGTATACTTTCAAATAAATGCAACGTAAATACATTGAATATTCTAAAGTAACTGAATTTACCAATTAGGTCAATCATTTTGGAATGCGTGAAAACGAACATCAACTTGGTATATTTCGGGAAATGACTTTTCTAATTTATTACTTTATTATATTTTTAAATTTTACCTAACTTATCGTGATATATTTTTTTTTTTTGTTTGTTTTATTTTATTCGTCTACCAGAAACTTTGCATATCCATTTACAGATAATTAGCATCACGCCGTTGGATTTACACGTTTTTTGGCGTTTTGCAATTCTCTAGAAATTAGTCTTTTAGCCATTTTGTTTCCTAGTGTTGATGTTGGTTGTTGTATTCATTAATAAGTAAAGTTCGTTTACATTTCCTTTGTGTTTGCTAATGTGCGTAGAGCAGATTATTGTAGATTCAAAATGAAACTGTGCATTTTCATGCGGATCATTCGGGCTTGACATTTTTTGTAACCTGCGTTATTCTCTCGAAATATTCTACTTTTAAGTGTAATTCTTTTTATTTAATTTCTATATATTTTTTTAATAGTTTGTAAAAACTAAAAATACAGTTGCAATTTTATTCGTTCTTTATGTGTTTTGTCGCTTCATGAGTGCTATTGGGAAATTTTTTATACTGCATCCTTTATTATTGGTTTTTTTCTCTAAACGCGCTTTACTGATAACACTTGGTTGCATGGTAACTGGCTGATTGTTTGTTGCGTCGAATTTGAGCGACATTTTAAAACACATATTCGACGATTTCTAAAGATACTTTACTACTGAAGAGAGATCATTCTTTGGTTATTTCTTGCAGAAATAGTGCAGTAGATTGTGATCCGATGAAAACGACGACAAATACTTAGATTCGTATGGGAATTGTTGAACTTAAAATCGAGACAAAAAATTCTTCTACATAAAACGGTTACGCAGACGAAAGTTTTAATTTATTTATATGTAAACAACAATTTTCTTAATTCTTTTTATAAATCTTTTGAAGCATTTCTTCTCGTGTATTCTTAAGAGATTTACAGTATTTTCGTAACACGTTACGCGTGAGTAGCTACCTTTTTTTCATGCAGTAAAAAAAATTTTGTCTTTCTTACCGTGTATACCGATGTGATAAATAGTATACGATTCCATTACGAATCTTTATAATTTACGTGTAAAAAGTGAAGTTCCTTCATTTTCGTTTGATACTGAACGCCTTTTGAACACGATTAAAATTAATATGTAAAATGCGGCAACCAAATAAACGCTTATTGGCTGATCAAATGCAGCGGATTTATGTTGAGAAAATTTTTTCATGGCAATTACCCGGATTTCTGTGTTTATTTAATATTATTAGATATTTGATTATTCGTGCCTTTTTCTGATGACTGTTTAGAATTGTGAAAATTTTTAATTATGTTTTATCGGAAAATATATCTAAACAATATTTGTATAAACACGCGGACGTGTTTCGTAAACACCGGTCAGTCTCATAATTATGAGATATTACAAATTAAAGAACTGCGAACGTATTAAAACTAATTTGTAATGTACCATGAATAACTGTGTTGCCGAAGCATGTCGGTGTTTATGCAAATATTGTTTAAATATATTTTCTGATAAAGTTTAATTAAAAGTTTTTATAATTTTGTACGCGTATTACTTTATTTTTATTTTTAATTGAAAAAAGCTCATTGTTGCCGATATTGAAAAAAATCTTTCTCTGCTATAAACAGAACTGTTTTACGTCTTACACATTACAAGTATAATTATTTAATTTTTTATTATTACTATATTCATTTGTTATTGTCATTGTTGTTGAATAAATATTAAAGCAATTCTAAAGAAAAAATTTATTTTCCTTCCTTTCAAGTATAACTGAAAGGTGTGTACTTCTTTTATTTCATTTAATAAACGCGGCTCGGGGTTTAAGTTTTTTTTTTTCTAACTGTTGCCGAATAAATATTAAGATATGACGCGAAAATCAAAAATATGTTTCCAATTTATTTGCATAGGCTGACGTTTTTAAATTTTCAGTTAATATTTGGTTTAATAGTTCAAAGCATGGATTTATCAGTGCTGCTAGATGTTTTTTAGCAAATTGTATTTAAAATTATTTCAGCTAGGAAGAAAATTAAGAAAATAAGGGAATTGACAATAAATCAAAAAACCATTATGTGAGTTTAATGATGAAAAGAAAGGTAGAGAAGTTACAAAGTTCTTTTATGATTTCTTTCAACCATAAATATTTTATTTTTTTTTATATCTCTCCCAATTCGTCTGTAAAATTGATTTATTAAAATTATTTTAGAAATTCTCCATAGTATTTTTTATCAACGCACATTTTCTATTTCATAATAGGCAGCAAAATTAATTTGTTGGGGCATAAATTTAGTTCTTAAAGGTAAACCTTTATTTTGTAAATTCTGTTGAATACGCGGTCGTAATGTTCTCTTTACTTCATAGGATATTTTGTATTCTATTACAGTGTTTTTATCTATATTTCTAATGAAGTATCTAAAGCTGCCCGGTTTGGAAAACTAAAACAAATAATAATGTTACGTCAAGGAGAATTTTTTTTTTTTTTTTTTTTTGAATGCTGAAACTTGAGAGGTTGATTGAAAACGTCAACTTTTCGGTATTCCGATCTTTGCTTAAGGAAAATTTAAATATTAAATTTTAAATTAACGTTGGTTCGGCTAGATTTTAAAAATATATCCTCAAGTAAGTATATAAATAATCATCGTCGCCAGACTGATTTCCTTCGAAACAAAATAAAAAGTGTCACAGGTACAGAAAATGGTAAATTCTTTAAGCTAACATTGTATGATCTGAATCTGAAATAATTGATATATATGGAACAATTCTGAAAATGCAAACAAATAGATTAAAATTCATGTTTTTCCTCTATTATAATTTTAATGTAAATGGTGTTTTGAGAAATGTAAATTTATTTTTTAAAAAACATACGTATACAATACTCAATATCAGGAGTAGCGTGTGTAAGAGATTATAAATTTGATGATCTAAGATTCACACTTTTGAGAACAACGCAGTTATTTCGACCTTTTTAGATTTAACCATAAAAGTAACTAACTGCTATTAGTTCGATTCTGTTATTGCGGATACATTATCATTTGATCCTAGCGAATTCTCATAACAAAAATATCCCATTGTACGGTATGATGAAAGAAGTCTTCCATGAATTTTCAGTCTTTTACCTCAAACCGGGGGGCAGATGTATGCCCATTTATATCATTTTGAGAGTTTTTAAATATGAAAATCCTGTTTTTATCGATTTTCAACTTTAAAAAAATTATAAAAGGAATCAAAAAAGTTTCAAGTGTGAATTTTGCCAGAATTTTTGGATTTAAATTTCTAGAAGCATTTAAAAATGTCGAAACATTGTAGAAAAAATATAAATATTTTTTTCGCTCCTTTCAAATATTTAGGAGAATTTAATATTTTGAAAATCGTTAAACTGGAATACCAAAGTTTTTTTTTTTTTTTAAGAAATCAAAGTTAACAATTATATCGACGTGTATTTGATGATATTCTAGTTGCGATTTTGTATTTAAACTTTAAATTCTTATGGAGATCATCGTTTCAGAATAAGGATCAAAATAAAGCATTGCAAAATCGATTAAACACTAAAAACCAGAAATTAATTTAAGAAAAAAAAACTTCAACCATGAAACTTATAAAACGAAACAAATTATTAATTAAAATCGTATTTGTAAAAATTTGCGAACAACCACGAATGTATTCAGATCATATTTTAAAATTGCCATGATCACATTTATCCGCTTCCCTCTATTGCACTTCAAGAAAAACTTTTCGTGAACTGCCTCAAGATTCCCCACTTAGCCCTGCTTTCTTCAGCAACTGTACTTTACAAATCATTCTATTTTCCTTAAACTCTGCGTCCTTATTTTTATTTTATGCTAATGACATAATTTTTTGTCGTAATATTTCAAAAGTTGATTAATCACTACAGAAAATACTCTTTTCAATAGTCACCTCTTCATCTCTTCTCTTAAATCTTCTTTTGTGGTTTTTACTTTTCGTTCATACTTTTCTTCAATTAATCTAATTATAAATAATTGGCTCTATACCTCTTGTTGATTGCTTCCGTTACCTGACATGTATAACGTGTGCAAGAAGAGGGTGTACACGTTTGCATAATTCTGCGGGAGTAATGAAGTTGGTAAAATATTACATGTGATAAGTAAAAAGAGTAGGACAGGTGAGTTCCTCTCCCCCCTTGGGCATGCCAGCAACGGATCTTCGCCCAGAAACGACACGAGGGAAAAGAATCAGATGTAGATTCAGTCAGCTATTGATAACGAAGATCCACGGAAACTATAAGATATACGAAACACAATAAGGATTAGGGCGTTTAAGTTATAACAGATTGGAGTATAAAGAAGTACGTTCGTTCACGAGGGACAGACATTCAAAGAAGATATGGAGGAGTTGAATTAATTTGTTTGTTATCGGGGTAGTAAATTTGGATTAATTTTGAATACTTAATGACGAATTTTGGAGGCATACGGTATGAAGGAGAAAGGAGATGGAATGTTAATTTCGGCAACTGGGTACTATACTTAGACTAATTTAAAAAATTCAAGATAGATTACTGGAGGGACGCGGGCCGCGCTTTTGTAGATTTAACGATTCCAATAATTTTGGCATGCACAGAAAAAATAAAAAAATTAAAACAAAAATATATTGTTTGGTGATAAAATATAATTTGAAGGAAAAAAATGTATTTCATAATGCACTCATCGTCGCGATAGCCTAGTTGCTAGAGCGCTTGACTTCCGATATGGCGGTCACGGTTTCGATCCCGAGGGACGACGAACTTATTACAAGAATTAAATAAATAAATAAATAATCGCTAGTAATCACGTGGAAGGCAATAGCAAACCACCACGTTCAACATCATATGCGCGCTAGGTCAGTGCACAGCAGACCCACACGGGACTGCACTGGTAGCGCGATAACAAGCGGCTACTATCAGTTCCGAATGTAGTCTTGCGTGTGTACACCTGCGTTGCATATATAATAATTGCTTAGTATACAACCTATATCTGTACATCAAAAAATGTGAGAATAGGTTGTCCACCAACCGAATGGTTGAGGATATAATGATAAATGCACTTATAAGGATTATGGAGTCAGATACGCTTTTCGCAAGTTAGATCATGTACAGGAATCTGGGGGAAAACATGATGGACAAAAAGAAAAAAGAGGCGGATGAAAAGCATGAGGCTAGTTTTTGTTATTGGAATAGTATACTTGGATTCATTTTTAATACTGTCGTCATCGAGTTAACGAGGCAGTTTCGAAACCATCAGATTTACATTGACAGGAATGTTAATCATTTGACCAACAATACATTTTGATCCGTGCACGAAACGCAATCGACGAATTTGCATAAATGGAAGACATGGTGATACTAATCGCTCGGTAACGAGAGTACCGGTAAATCAGAAGCAACCGGAGGGTAATGGAAACCGTTAATCGTAGCCATACGGGGAATTTTTTTTGTAGCAGCGATTTGTAACAGGTATCACATACCTTTATATTGTTAGAATTTAAGTGCGGATATTTTTCGCACATTAAATTCGTTGCTTTGAAGGGAACGTGTTTCATATCCCGCTCAAACCAAAGACGATCACAGACAGCACACGAAACATCAAATTTGTTTTGGTTGAACCGAATGTCAAATTGGTTGTCAGCGGCAACGGTTATCATCCGGTCGTCGATAAAGACATTTTACAGCACTTCCGGATTACGACCAACGAGAATTTCTTCCGCTTCATCGTAAACATCTCGTTTTCGTTGTCGCCATTCACGGATTTATTCGGCGCCGGTTTATTCGAATCGATGAATCGAAAAAGCACTTCAAACTTCACATTTTCGGTAGTTTTGGAACCGAAAGGTGTGTTTCGTTCATGGATTGAAGGAATTCATAGCTGCTCCGAAGTTCCTCGTCCCTTTTGCGTTTGCGTGATTCCCGCGTTGAATCGGCCATTGATTTTGGTTTTTTATTATTATTTTTTATTCTGTACAAGTCACGACATCTTTATTAGTTGAATTCTGAAACACGACTGAATGTGCAAGCGTGTTTGTTTTTGATTAAAAACTCCTGTCAGTGTTGTCGGTTAAATAAAATTAAAAAAAATTGATATTATAAATTTGATTTCATATTGTCTTGATGGTGATGTCGTTTGAAGAATCGTTTATTTATTTTAGGGTTCCCGTAATTTTAGGACTGTCTGCCTTTAAAATTATAATTGAAGAGTTGACTCTAACTTACATATAAATTAAATTGAATTAGCACGCAATTACGTGAAAATTACATCGAATTGCCTAGAAAAAATTAAATCCCCACGTACTATTCCAAGTGCTGTATTTTTTTTAATTTTAAATTTCGAGAATTGTCACGCAAAACCTTCAGAGAGCAAAAAAATTTTACGAAATTATAAATAAAACGTTTCGTTTCGTTGCGTTACACGATTTTTAGGTTCTATCTGCGTGGTTCAAACCTAAAACCGGTTTCCAAACCTTCTCCAATATTATCGGCTTTATACATGTCAAAACAAGAATGATACAATTTTTGTTTATCGTTTGCTTTTCGCATCAAGCTGGTAGCCATCGATTTATATGGCAACATGATTTTATTTTTAAACTACTTTTTATCGCTATCGTATCAGAATCGAATTACTTTGGTGAGCGCTCTCCCTTAAAACAGAAATTAAGTAATATAAGGCATCTATCTTTCGCGGCCTCTTTCCTCGCTTCTTACTCCAGAGCTTATTGGTAATTAATCTCTCTCTCTCTCTCTCTCTCTCTCTCTCTCTATATATATATATATATATATATATATATATATATATATACATATACATATATATATATATATATGTATATATAAAAATCCCGTGTCTTTATGTTTGTGCAGGATAAACTCGGAATTTACTTAACCGATTTTTATAAAATTTTGAAAGTACATGCAATTTGGTCCAACTTAAAAGATAGGATACTTTTTGTTTTAATTATTTACATAAATATTTGTTATATTAAATAATTTAATCAATCAATTAAAAAAAAACAAATTTAATTGTTGGCTATTACTTTTTGTTTTAATTATTTACATAAATATTTGTTATATTAAATAAAACAAATTTTGACAATTTCATTATTTTTTGAGCACCAACTACTTTTCGTGGCGACTTTTGTGTATCGTGCGATGTTAATCGAAATGCAACCATGTTTATCGCTGGCGCATGGCGTTTTTATCGATGAATGATAAAATAAATTTTTTCGCTGTCGTTTACAAAAAAGTTCGTGTTATTACGGAGTTGTTGTTTATGAAAAAAAAAAAAATATTGTGCGATATTGTGCGGCATTTAATTTATTTATATTTCAGTGTATTTAATAAACGTCCTGCCTTGATAAAAGTTTACACGCCATTATAAACTTTAAAAAAAAAAAAAAAATTTATTTTAATATTCCCACAACAATATTGTGGCAGTGATACAACTCTCTGACATTGGGTATCTAAGTTGCTTTATATTTCAGTATAAGATAATGCCGCGGAGGCAATCGAACCTCAACAATGCGCGTAGCAGAAATGCACGGCGTATGCGTGTTATGAGAGCTACTGAATCAGAAGAAGAAATTGCAAGAATAAACGCATGTTGCCTGCTCACGTGTGGGAACACCATCAAATCTATTCGTCTTAGCAAAAGACAGGTTGACCAAGAACATTGTGCACAAATTAGTGCTTAGATAATTTTCAGTTTTATAAAATAATATAACTAATAGTGCGAAACCAATGTTATCTGCCTCATTTATAACATTTAATTTTTATGTAACTAATTTATTTAGTATATTGTGTTAAAGATTAGATAAATAAAATGTAAATTTCAATAAGTGTATATTAGTTGGATAATTTCATTCTCTACATATGATTCAAAATCGGCTAGATAATTTCAGGTTTATTAGTAAAAATTAATTTGGTTGCATCAAAATAATAAGTAAAAAATTAATTTAATCTATTATAACTACTAAGCCACAGCAACGCTTGGCTGGGTCAGCTAGTATTATATGTATGTATGTATAAATAAATGAATGTATGTCGTTCTGTATGTCCACGATAGACTCCGAAACTATCCATCCGATTTTTATAA
The DNA here is from genome assembly GCA_039619475.1 of Icerya purchasi. Taxonomy (NCBI): domain Eukaryota; kingdom Metazoa; phylum Arthropoda; class Insecta; order Hemiptera; family Monophlebidae; genus Icerya; species Icerya purchasi. The sequence continues at coordinate 332,977,111 of CM077115.1, read as the reverse complement.
AATTTGGACAGTTTAAGGGGTCGTGAGGAACAATATAGGCCACTTAAAAGTCAAAAAAATAAATTACAAAATAAATAAAAATTTATTGAAAGTGTGACCACCTGCGTCGAAGAGTATACTCTAGCCAAAACACGGATTACCAACACAATTGGTTATTGATGGGTGGTGAAATAAGAGGAGAAGAGGAATTGGTAATGTTTAAAAATGATACTTATACATTTTTTTGTTTTCTTTTGTTTAATTATTTAGATTTTTCGTGAGTTTTATTTTTAATTATTTAAATTTTGCTGGCTATGTAGAATGTTTTACTTTGTATTTTTTATGTTTATTTACGTTTTACGAGAAGACTAATTTTTTTATTATTTAAAACTGAAGGTTATTATTTGTGTTTTTTTTATTTTTTTGTTTAAAAATTGTATTTTTTTTGTGTAAATCTATAAGTAAGCGACGAAATTTATTTAGTCTAATTCGGACTGATTGACAAATAGCAATAAAAAATAAATTAAAAAATTTAGTAAAAAGGCTATATATAAAAAGATAAAGAATAAAAAACGGATTGCTGTTCAGGTCCAAATTGTCCACCTGTCACATCAACTGCTAAATGCACGTTGCGATTCAGACCTAAATAACCGAAAAATGTTAGAATTTTATGTAGAGAAAAGTATTTTGGATACATAAATATAGCGCAATTTATAATTGATATATGTAATTGTTTTTTTTTTGTTTAGAAAAAGAATTTGGGATGTTTAAAAAAGATATGTATAAATTTTTTTTGTTTAATCGTTTAGATTTCTCGTAAGATAAAATAAAAAAAAATATATATGAAAAGGTTATATATAAAAAGATAAAGAATTGAAAAAATTAACTGCTGCCCCGGTCCAAATTGTCCACTGGTAAATGTCTGTTTACACAAAAGAAATACCATTTTTAAACAAAAAAAGAGAAAACAAACACATTAAACAATAACCTTCAGTTTTAAATAATAAAAAAATTATTCTTTTTATCTAATAATTTACAACTGGCAGGGTTATAGCGTACCACAATTAGGGGTGGGGGGGGGGCAGAAAAAATGACTGGCCTCCATCGGTTACTACATATCATCTAACTGTTATTATATCGTAGTCTTCACATTCCAGCTGTGTAGGCTCTCATTTTACGATTTTATTAAATTTGTGGAAAAAATTTAAAGTTTCACAAGAATTTAACGGTACAGGATAACGAGAAATTGTATTTAGTTTTTGGATTTTGCTTTGGGTAACAGTAGAAATTTAGAATATCGAAAAAACATTTTCTCAATCCGCTAATAGCCGACAAGCCAACGTTCAGACAGTCCGCTAGGTAATTTATAAAGATGGCAGTAATTTTTAGACAATTTTCAAATCAGTTTTAAATTTGTACAATTCAATACCGCTTGAAAACGATCTTATCCGCATCGTATATGTATTAATAACGCGAACCTAATTTTTAATTTTTCTCTTAAGCTGTATTGTAATTTAATAGAGAGAGGAGTGGGTAAAAACTCGTAAGCGGCAGTGTACTAGGATAATTTTTCTTTAAATATCTTCAGGAGTTCCTGAAGCACATAGATGCCAATTATTGCGGTCTAACCGAATGACTGCACTATGCACACGCCTTAACCAGTGGAAAACTCGTTTTTTAAATTTGTAGTTAAATCGACTATTACAAGTCTAAAACTTTTTCTAATGAAAACTATTTTACCCGAGAACGAGACATATACTTTTTCCTTTTTCAATTAAAATGATAAAATTGATTGATGCTAAACAATTCTGGGACAACCAATTTGTATATATATATATATATTGAATGAAAAATCACAGATCATCAGAAAAATGAAAGTTGAATTATTATTTGTTGAAAATGAATTACAAAACTTTATGAACCAGAATCGAGGTAGATTACAATTTAATTTTGTATTTTTAATTGTACGCTATGTTATACATACATTTTTAAATTTTCAGTGGAGAAATTTATCATCAAATAACCGCGCTGTTAAATACATTTAAATACTAAAATTTTAATACCTTTCTGGCTTTTACAGAGAAAGAAGTTACGAAGATCATTCCGAAAGAAATGAAAATCCTACAGTTACTTCTTAATTAAGTTACATATATACCATTATTGCAACGACGACATTCGTTTACAAATGGTCGTTGTGAAAAATGAATCAAAAATAGGGTAATTTACGGTATCCGGTTATATTCGGTAGTAATAATATATATTGTAATTAATTATAAAAATATCAAGACTGATTAGGTTTAGTAAGACTGTGATGTATTCTTTCATAAAACTGAAATTTGACCATTTAAATGTGTACAAAGTTTGATTAAAATACGCATTTATAGTTTTTTAGTGTAATATTTTAATGCATAATTACGAAAAATAACTATAATATTTACATAAACAATAAAATACTCGTACAATCATTAAAGTGAATAATAGGCATTCGCTGCCTGCTTTTGATTAGTGGTCGTGAAATTCTTTATTTCACTACCACTAATTAAAAGCAGACAGCGAATGCCTATTAATATTTTACTAGCCAGAGAAATATCCGATATTATTAATAATAATAATAATAATACAGATATAATAAATACAAGCTTTATTATAAATGCAAATTTACAGCTTTTTATGTATTAACAATATTTTATATTTTACGAAAAAAATTATTAATTTGACTAAAAATGCAGAGTTTATTATTGAAATATTCTATTATCAACTGTAATTACTTTTTAATTTCACAAATTATGAACAAATTTCGCGCTACATGTAGCATATTACAGTCTCGTAATATAGTTGCAATGAATTTTAATAGTGAATAAAATTATAACCGAACTATGTTGATATTTAGGAAGCCGTGACAATTGGCTACCTATCGGGAGGGAGGGAGGGGGGGATTTAATTTTATCCAGCGATTGTTTATGTATTATTAAAAATACTTGGAATGTCGGGCACTATCTGTATTAATCTATCGCGAAAAAAGTTAAAAATATTTTTTCCCGAATCTGTTTTAAAATGAAGTTACTAATCTCTTGAGAAGAAAAAGAAAACTATCTTTGCGAGAGACTGTGTAACTATTTGTTCCGAAAATGGACTCCCGCTTTTTTATTCAGGGTGGCCACCCACCCAGCCGGGAAAATTAGGAATAAGCCGGGAATTTTGTTGTAAAACCAGAAAAAAAAAGTGAAAATAGTCGAAAACGATATTTTTAATGAGAAAAAATCACATTTGAAACGTTAAAAAGTGAATGCATTTTTTAATGTACTTCACACTCAAGAATATAAATTACCAAGTTCTGTTTTATTCATATAAAACATGTATGCTGCGGCGGTCAAATATTGCCAATAGTAACAAAAATATTACATTCTTCTTTTTATACAATTCTAATAGGAAATCGGGAGGATTTGGAGCAGAAAAACCGGGAATTAAAAAATTATAGATACAATTGGTCACCGTGTTATTGGTGAATTCTTAAAAGTTTTTCGAGCCATCGTGACACTAGTTCTCACATATGTGATGATTTTGCTTAAACGAGGAATTTTTCAAAATGATCTTTTCTTTTCAGCGGTTGTGATGTAGTTCAAATCTTAAAGATCTTACAAGAGCGGTCGTAACTCCATTTGCCAGTTGACCGTGCAAAAGATCTGTTGGAAGTCTAGACGTATACTACTTCTCTATTCCTCTTCACTCACGGTTTTCCGGATACTTCCCGTTTCTTAAACGCTCCGCAATCTCGGCTATTTGTCACCTACATTTTAGCCATAGCTCCTTCCTGTATCATTTTCTCGATTTTTATCCGCTTCTATTCCGTGTTGCCCTTTTCATCGCCCTCCACATACAGTCTTGATTTTGATTGAATGTTCGCGTTTTTCTGCTGAGCAATCGTTCTTCTACTCTTCTCTACTAGACCCGCCCCCTACAGTCCTTATCGGTGCTTCTTATATTTTCTCATTTCTTTCTACTTCTGTTATTCCTGCCGTCGAATTATTTTTATCCTCTATTCTTAAACGTTTAAGAATACAATTTTATTACCTCTTTCTTCCCCCTGTTTCTTGGACTAATGCCCTCGTTGACAAATCCTTAAATTTAATCGAATTACTTTCCAGTAGTCGGTGTAAATTTCTCGTCCGGTTTCAAAATGAATAGAAATCAAGCAAAAAAGTTGTACTTTTCATTACAACGTCATAATGTATTCTTTATAAAAACATTATTAGGCGACAAATTTTTTTGGGGAAAAAAGAATCTGAAAAATAAATATAAAACAGCATCGTATAATTTCTTACTTTACCACTGCAGTCTTCGCGAAAACAAACCTTCGATTTGTTGAAAGAATATTCCATAAAATTTGATTAAATCATGATACTAAAATTTCATTACCTGTTACATCAGCTATCACTCCTATTTCATAGATTCGCATACTTTTTTGGGAACTGATCAAACTGATCGTTTAAATATCTTCTAACATCATAAGGTACTGTAAGAAATTAATTTCCCCCTTCAATTCGCGATCTGTTTTTAAATTACAAAATAAAAATTAAAAATAAATAAAAAAGGCAAAAGATCGATGACAGTTTCGTTTTTAAATAGAATAAAAACGTAACATTTATAGTTTTTCTAAAAAAAAGCGGTATTAAATATTGGTTATAAATCCATGGATAACATTTATACATAAATTGCCGTTAAAACTGATTGCATTTATTCGAAATAACTAATCATCCGAAGTCTGGTCTGCGAAACATATCGGTGCCTCTGGTAATATCATTTTTTAAAAATTAAATACGTTTCATTTATACCGCTACTTTAATGTTATTCATTGCAAAAAAAATCAAAAGTAGCAATTATAAACTTTCGGTGTTAAAAAATATTTATAAAAAACATCAGGTTTTTGCAATTACATATACGTTTAAACTTATAGTAAATATAAAAAATTTATTCATGTATTAATCATTTAAAAAGCACGGTACATGACCATTTTGATCATTCATTAAAACAACTGGTCGGTCAACGTCCAGCATCCCGTGTGTGTTACTAAACAATAATTAATAATTTAATAAAATTATGATCTAATAGCAAGTAACTAAAATATGTAATAAGTTCTTTGCTTTGGATACGCTTTCGGCGGATTTAAAAAGCATGTGAAATAAACTTCTTAGGTCGATGATATAATAGGTAATTATTTTATATACATTATTAGGTTGTGTAATGTTTATTAACTTAATAAAAAACGGTGAGTATGAAAACTGAAAATTTAATATAATTTTTTTTAAAAAATTAATTTTTCTGAAATTTATGAAATTTGTTACATTATAATTCGTCGGCGTTTTGACGGTTTAGCTCAATGTATATTACTTGCGCTGAAATTTTAAAGTAAATACGAATTCGATTTATTTAGTGTATATTGGCTTGAAGCGCACGACGCACACTCACAGTTTGCTATTGTATTCGTCTTAGTGTACGCGAGGATTTATAAATATATATATATATATATATATATGTATATATTTACAGGAGAAAGATGCTCAAAGCAACGAGGAATGTGAAATATGTTTTTTTTTTTCGACTATATATTCCAACGTAAGCGAGAAAATCTTGATTTTTAATTAAATTGTTGAATTACTTTTTATTGCCTCTAATTGTTATTTATTATTTTATTTTTAAATATGTTTATGTGCCATAAATGCAATTTGTCTTTACTTGATATTTAATTATGTGTATTGTAAAATTTAATTTTTTTTTCTCTATCTACATTGGCACAAAATCCAAAAGGAATGTTCTTTTTATATAAAAATTCGCAATTTCTAATAACGTCAGTTAATTTCTGCATAAGCTAAATTAAATAACTGAGAATAATGTAAATTAAAACAACAAAGAAATAAAATAATGTTAGTTTGAGTAAATAAATTTGCATAGCATGCACAGCTAAATATTTAAACTTTAAAAATTTCTAATAATACTAAAATCCGTATTTCTTTTAAAAAAAAAACAAAAAACAACTCGCCTAGCGATCTAAGTGAGGAATTATTTTTCCACGTTCACCGCTTTCGAGACTATTTCGATCATTTCTCACTGCAGTGGGCAATGTTATATTTAAATGTACGGTAATCAATTTACAAAAAAACATATTCCACATTTCATACTTTTCTCTGCAGTAGGCAGCAAGATAGAACACTTTGTGATACGATCATCCTCAATTGAAGGATGCAACTTTTATTACCATTATTGTTATTGTTATTATTAATTACTCAATAAATTGTTTAAAAGTAAAAAGACAAAAGAAAGAAAAAGTTATTTTATTAAGTATTTTATTTAGTAAGAATATGTTTCTCAAGAATTTGTTTTATTAAAATTATTTCTTTTTTAATACAGTAAACCTCTCATGCCCCGTATTCGGACAAAAAACTAGTATTTCAATTATTATCGAAAATTTAATACGATATATGTTATTTTTGCTTTACTTTTTTTAAGATAAATTTTTATTATAATATTAAGAAGTTGTCTTTCTTGCGCGATAATTCTCTGTTATTTATTCGAGAGAATTCATAATTATTTTTTAATTATTTATTATAATTAGTATAAATAGATAAATTTTTAGACGAAATTTAACAAATTCTTAGTTTTATCGATACCATAAAAATGTGATTTTTTAAGATTTTAATTATTAATTTAAATTAACTAACATTTAGAATTAATGTATTTCGCGTTGCAGTATATATAACCGACGGTAGAAAAAATTAAATTGTAACGTAACCATAAATAAAATATAAACGTATATATTATTACAAAAATCAACGCTTGTTTATTATCCGTTTTCCGCAGTATACAACTTAAAAACCATTAACTGTGGTGAATCGTTAAGTAGATTATTACTTTTCATAAAGCATGTTGATAAAGAATGTGCTTAATCTAGTATTGCGTCTGGGATTAGGAAACTTTAAAACTCGCCACTATTATCTTTTAAAGTGTATCTTTCTCGCGGGAATTTAAAGTTTACTTCTCCACGTCTCAGTAAATGCGGCGTTGATTCCTAAATAATGTTACACGTATAAATTGTATTTGTTGTTTGCAAGAATACATCGGAACTGGTATCATGATGGTTTAAAAATTAATTGGGACACAAAGGCGGATAAATAAAATAAGCGTATCGAGATAAATTTTGTATTTTAAGCTAAATAGTAAAACTTCAACTGAGATGTTCATTTCCAAATGCCACCGAGCTTTCTGGTTACGACAAGACACAATCGAATAACCACACACTTGTAATATAAACATGGTAAATGATTTACAGTTTTCCATCCCGTCAGATATTAATTCGTCGATCTCCGTTAGCACCTTGGTGAAAAAAGAGCAAGCGTTAGGTTGCGTTAATCAAAAAGTGAGTTCGCGTGAACGTACACACTCCTCTGATGCTTTTTGCTAACAGGTTCGGTCGAGTATTGGGCACTTGTTGGTATTAGATGCCGGAAAAAAACGATTCTAGTCCAAGCGTGAAATGTGGCCTACCACAGTTTTGGCTCCGTAATAATTCGAGAGAGTACTCGTAATTAAAAGTGACGTGATGTAAGACTCGCCAGGTCAATAGACTATCAGAAGTAACTCTACCACTATTAACCGGTCAGATTCGACATACAGCAGATAATAAGGAAGGGCAAGCGTTACAAGTACAAAGCCGTTACCTGAAGTCCGATCGCTTACTTCACACATCAAAATTTTTACGTTAAAAATTCCGCTACATCTGATGAGCAAATTTAAAAACGAGTCTAAAGTTGCAATCAACGCTACTCGCGTCTCTCAGTTTATTATTCCTAACGAATTTCAGAGGAACATTATAACAGCGCCGTCTAAATCATTTTTTTTGGGAATAGAAAACCGAGTGTGATTAAGCTATGAATATTACGTGTTAACATCGAATATTTGGTCAACAAATACATATTTCGATTGAAAGTTCTATACGTTTTTTCACTATAAATCTTTCAAGCAGCTTTATGGCACACTAACACATTCTCGGAAGTTCTACGAAAACATAATTAATAATTATGCAACCCCAAAGTCTAAAACCGGTGAAAAATAAAATTAGTATCTATAGAGTGTAAAAATTTGAGGAAAATCGACTTTCTTTTTTATAATCCTTTTGTAAAATAAAAAAACCGAAGATCTCCTTCGGTGAAAATAAAATTATTCGCAACTAATTTCGCGTTATAATTATAATAATAACGTGACTGATGTAATTTTTAGGATTCCGTATACATATAATGTACGGAATCCTAATAAGATGGTACACAAATGACAAAAATATTTAATTAAAATATGCAATAACTTACGAACGACTTGACTTATAATCTTCAAATTTGGAACATAAATTACAATTAAAATTCTCTTTAAAACGATCTATAACTTGAAGATGACCAATTACCCTGGGCGGCAAAAAACCCAAAAAACCGTCAAGAATATATAATATGGTACATAAAACGACCTCAAAAATCACTTAAAAAATCATAACTCGTCACTAGATAAACTTATAACGCTGAAATTCAAAATATAAACTACAATGCAGGAGTACTTTCATAAAATACAAAAATTAGGTTACAAAAGTTATGTAAAGTTGCCCAAAAGTTCAAAAAACCGCAAAAAATGACGTGCCCCCCTCCTAGCGCCGTGAGCATTGTAGTTAAAAATTTTGAACGAGGCTAAAAATACGCGCATCTCCATATATTTCTCTAGTTTGAAACATCCGGATTTCCAACTTTAAAACTGGACCCCAGGGGCGACGAAAGCTCGAAATTTTGTAAAAAAATATTTTTTTTACAGGCATGCGATATATCGATGGAAAGATCGCTATTTGTCGGGAACGAAACCGTATTTAATTTCCTTAACGAAACTTTCAAAGTTGCCGTAAAGTTCAAAAAAGTGCGAAAAATGACGTGTCCCCCCCCCCCCCCCCTAGCACCGCGAATATTACCAATAAAAATTTTGAACACGGTTAAAAATATGCGCTCCCACGTATATTTCTCTAGTTCGGAACATTTGAATTTCCAGTTTTAAAATCAGACCCTCGGGACGCCGAAAGCTCGAGATTTTGGAAAAAAATATATTTTTTTTCAGGCTTGTGATATATCATTAGAAAGATCTCTATTAGTCGGGAACGAAACCGAATTTCATTTTCTTAACCAAACTTTCAAAGTTGCTGTAAAGTTCAAAAAGTCGAAAAAAATTGTGTGTCCCCTAGCGCTGCGAGTATAAAAGTAAAAAATTTTAAACATAGTTAAAAATATGTGCTTCCATGTATATTTATGTAATTTGGAATATTCAGACCTCCAGTTTTAAAAATAAAACTCCTGGGCTTCGAAAGCTCAAAATTTTGTAAAAAAATATTTTTTTTCCGGGCAATTAATATATTGTTTGAAAGATCGCTATTTATCAGGAACAAAACCTTATATCATTTTCTTTACCAAAAAATTCAAAGTTGTCGAATAGTTCAAAAAGGCGCGAAAAATGACGTGTCCCCCCCCTAGCTCCGCGAATATTACCGATAAAAATTTTGAACACGGTTAAAAATATGCGCTTCCACGTATATTTCTCTAGTTTGGAACATCCGAGTTTCCAGCTTTAAAATTGCATCCTCGGGGCGCCGAAAGCTCGAGATTTTGGAAAAAAATATTTTTTTTCTTGGGCTTGTGATATATTATTAGAAAGATCTCTATATGCCGGGAACGAAACTGTATTTATTTTTCTTAACAAAACTTTCAAAGTTGACGTAAAGTTCAAAAAAGCGTGACCTCTAATTTGCAGCCCCCTCCTTGCGACGCTAGTATTATAGCTATAAATTTGGAACATGGTAGAAAATACGCGTCTCTGCGTATATTTTTCTGATTTAAAACAACCGGCTCCCCAACTTTAGAATGAGACCTGCGGGGCACCAAAAATTCAAAATTTTGAAAAAAAATATTTTTTTTCTGGGGTTTGTGATATATTATTAGAAATATCGCTATTTATCGGGAACGAAAACGTATTTCATTTTCTTAACGAAACTTTCAAAGTTCCGAAAAGATCAAAAAAACAAAAAAAATTACGTGTCTTTCCCCTAGCTCCACGAATATTACAATTAAAAATTTTGAACGCGGCTAAAAACGTGCGCATCCCCTTATATTTCTCCAATTTATAACATCTGGATTTCCAGTTTTAAAATTGGACCCTTAAGGCGCCGAAAGTTCGAAATTTTGAAGAAATTTTTTTTTTCTTTCTAAGGCATGTTATATACCGTTGGAAGGGGCGCTATCTGTCGGGAAAGAAACCGTATTTCATTTTCTTAATGGAACTTTCAAAGTTTGTCGGAAAGTTCGAAAAAAAAAGTGCGAGAATTGATTTGTGACGCGAGTATTATAGCTAAAAATTTTGAGGAAAGTAGAAAATATGGGCATCCATGTATATTTCTCTGGTTTGGAACATCTAAGTTTCCGACTTTAAAATTAGTGGCTTGGAGCTCTGAAAGCTCAAAATTTTGTAAAAAAAAAATTTTTGTCAAGTGTATTATTATAGGAAAGAGCGCTATTTTTTGGGAACAGACCCGTATTTCATTTTTTTAACGAAACTGTTTGAAATTTACTAAAAATTCATAAAATTCTGAAAAATAAGGTGTAGCCCCGCTTTCTTTTTTTTTTTTTTTTATATTTTTTGGGCTCGTCGACCAAGGACCTTTACCCAGAAACAAAAGGTAAGGAAAGAAGTCGGTTATATTTTGATTCGATCAGAAATTTTAACTAAAAAGGAACAAATAGCAGGAATAATTAGTGGGAAAGGAAAGGACAGGATGTAGGATGCACAATAAGGGGTAGGAAGTCCAAGCTTAAGCAAATAAGAATATAAGGCAGAACGCTCCACGGAGAGGGATGAACACTGGAAGAACACATGCCCGCTTGTAATTTATATATTGTAGTTCAAGATTTTGAACAAGGTTAAAAAAATGTGCGTCCCTGTTTATTTATTTACTTTGGAACATCTAGGTTTCCATCTTAAAAATCGGAACCTTAAACGCCGAAAGCTCAAAAGTTTCAAAAATAATATTTTTTTTCCGGTCATGATCGATGGAAAGATCGTTATTTGTCGAGAACGAAACCATAAGTTATTTCCTTAACGAAACTTTCAACCCTTGATGTTCTAAACTTGAGAAATATATGTCGAAGCGCATATGTTTAACCCTGTTCAAAATTTTTAACTGTAATACTCGCGCCGCTAGAGGAGAGGAACTGTTTTAATTTTTTGGCAACTTTAAAAGTTTCTAAATACGGTTCGGAATTATGTTTAGAGACACCCGTGGAACTGCCATACGAATTTCGACTGTTACTGGTTGAATATCGGACGGTAACATTATCTGTTGAAAGTTAATATCCGCACGAACGGCTAATATTATTTCCCCATGCGCACGACTAGCAAGCACCGGATTTGATTCGAGAACTTTATAGTTTTTTAGTTTTAAATGTTGGTTTTGTTTTAAGTGGGTTTCTTGAATGCATGGAACAAACAGGTTTGTTAATCGGTGTTATTTTTCTTTTGGCTTTATCGGAATACGAGACTGCAGCGGTTTTTAGAATTTGGTTCGGACTGTTATAATTTGCATTAGTAGTGTTAGTACGAGGGCTAAGAAATGGAACGGGATCACAGGTTTCGGTTTGGTTATTTTCATTACGGCTTGTGTTAGTGTTGTTATGAACTGTAATGAAAGGAACGGACTCATCGCATCATTGTTTAGGTGGTACGTCCGCCTGATGAAAAACAGATGCGAATAATATTTCGATTTGTTAAATAATTTAACGCACTATGCTAGTGAATAAATAAAAAAAAAAATATTTAATAATGGTCTAACGTATTGAGAGAGTCGAAAGAAAAAACCGGATTGTTAAAAAATCATCTCAGTAGAACGACAGTCTTTGTCACTTCGCGGAACTATATCGACCTTTTTTAGTAAAGTAACCACAACCGAAAGAAGTGTGATAACAAAGTAACCAAATCGCCTCGAAATTCGGTTTTCAAATTAGTGACATTTACAAAATTCGTAAACTATAATTTTGATTACCGTGTCTCTCCCTCCCATTCACCGAGAATCCAGGACGCAATCAGCAACGTACACCAAACTGCCAGCAGGGAGCACCAGCATTCTAGCAGCCGCAGCAGAGTGATACGTAGCATTAATATTATTTCTAATTAATATTTTTTGTGTGTTTTCGTTTGTATATTTATTAAATGTCTTTAACGATCGGCTATCCAAGAAAGATAGGTGTAGGGATTAACAAAATTACACATTTTAAAAAATCATAAAACCTTAATATTAGTATTACTAAATCTAAACCAATAATTTAAAAAAATAAATAAAAATTAAATAAATAAAAAAAGGATTTAATTGATTTTTCTTCATAACTATTACATTGCACTTCAAATTAGTCTAAGTCTTCGATTCAAATTAGTATTTTGCTTTACTGTTTTAAATTATTATTAGAAAAGATCTCTGAAATTTATTAAGATATTAAATTAAAATAGTAAAATAAAAATAGAAGTATATTCAAACAAATTTTCTTACATACTAAATAATTATAGTTATTGTTAACTTTCATACGGAATCCTCAGCGCATGAAACCTCATGCTTGACTGAACTTGTTAATATTTATATTATAAATTTTACGCTAAAAATTCTTTAAACATGAATAATTCCGAATTAATTAAAAAATAACTTTCTGGTTTTAGTGAAGTGTTTTTTACAGCCGAAATATATTTTTCAATTTCGCTCCCCTAAGGACAATATGGTAGTTGTTGTCGAATATTATTTGGTAATAAGTGAATCAGACAACTACAACGGGAAACGCAGATTCAGAGCAAACACAATTAGAGGTCGGTTGAGGAATCAATTCCGCGACAAGCACTGTTCGCTCGATTTAGATGGTTCGAAATCTTGATTTGTTTCTTCGTGTGAAAATTATTTGAATATACTTTCTAGATATAACTCATTCTCGCCTCTTTATGTAGGTGAATAGCTTTAATCCGTGAATGGCTAACGTATTCAAATCCGCTATGGACATTTTTACTTTCGATCGGTAAAAGTCGCAATTTGTATGTTGAATATTGTCGAAATGGACAGTTAAGAAACCAACCATCGACGCAGACCTTGTCGATTCCGTGACAGGCAGTTGCCGTCACATCTGCGTGTTTTTCGAAAACGATGTGCATTATGTCAGAAAATGTTTCGTTTTTGGTGATTGTGTTTAATGTGAATTTATTTTTAATTACGTAAATTGTACAAAAAACGATTTAAAAGAGAACTGAATTTAATAAAATTATCGGCCTGTATATTTTATTCGATTTTTCTTTTAAATTTCAGACTGCTCTATTATGATGAAGTCAATTAATATGCAAATTTTATGTCGCATGCATACATGAATTTCTGTACACAAATAATCATTACGTACTCGTTATTTTATTTTTGTTACAAGATTTATTCCAAAATCTCTTAAATTACATTGTAACTGCGTAGAGCTAAAGGAGCCCTGGAAACAATTTTTTCCATATACACTTATATTTTGAAACTAGAAGCGCAATTTTCGGTTTTGACCACGCTTATGTCACTTATCTTATTTGATCATTTTTACGCGAATATGCTATTAACAAGATACGAAAATTGTCGCGAATGCCCGGTAGCTGGTGACCAAAGAGAAACTCAATTGCTGATTTGACCACGAGTACAATTATAATTGTGGCATTTTACTAGTAGATTAGCGGCGAAATTAAAATTGAATTTCTTTCTTTTTTTTTTTTTTTATTACCAAGATCGCGCAGGATATTATTTAATATGGAATTGTTGTTCTATATATATATATATATATATATAGTATTGTTTACTTTGCGCGTGCGCTATACACTTAGATTTGGATTTCTAAATACAGAAATACATTTATTACCGTCTTTCCTATAAGTTTAATTCACTGCTAAGTAATGAACTATTTCAATGGTGTAAAATTCAAGTGTAATAAATTCTTTTGTCTACTTAGAGTTTTTTTAAATTAAAATCGTCTAGTGTGTTGTAAAAATTGGAAGGCTAGACTACCGGAAAAGATTTTGTAAACAAACCAGTTCAAGAAATATCTTCAAATACTAAATTCGAAAAAGAACTTGGAACTATCTAATCTAACTAGCGGTGTTGTAATATTCAATATGATCGCACCTAACAAAACCAACCTGAAGTTAAATTAGACATTCTGTTTTATTCAAATCAAAATGTGACTATAGGTGAATGGCTGAACCGCAAATTTTAAAAGAGCTTTAGCCTCTGTTCAATAATTGTAAGTAGTTCTCAATATCTACAGAATTTTCGCTTTCAACTAAAACGGTTAGGGGATTCTCTGATTAGCATAATCGAAACGTAAAAGCGGATCATTCCTTGTAATCAGAGAGTAGGACAGCTTGTATCTGAATCTTTTTTTAAATACCAAAAATAAGTTAGAGATTTTGGAAACTTATGCCCAGTCAATTGCTATGAACTTCGCTATTTTAGAGTTAAATAATATTTGGCAATGATGATGGTAGCTAAGGAAATTAGATGAAATTATAAAGTGTAGTTTTAATAGTTCCGTGTAGCGTGCTTATCGCACGGGTAATGACGAAACAGTAAATGTGAAGGTTTCGAAAAGTAAGTTATCGAAGACCGCTGTGATAGTGTGTCGATGGTAATGGCTTTCTTCTTTGCAAATGGGGTTGTAAGTTACAGTTAGTGCCTGTGCATAGATAGTGACACGGGAGAACGTATCTCTGTCAGCGGAGTATGCACGGATGACAAGGATTTTTGTTTCAGATAGGTTTAAGTTTGGCAGCGCAGAGTACGGTCGATTAACAAAATTTTAGTCTCAGCTGTAAGCAGCAATGTACTGCGTAATTTTCTAAGTTTATGTAAATTATAAATTCAAATATTTATTTTTTATGTAATATCAGAAATTGTAGTTGCAATAAAAAAATTATTCCGGAATTGACAGTAATTTAAAAATAGTTATTTCCATAAACGCAATTCTAGTTAGTCGAAATTTATCGTTGAATTAAAAAAGTTAAAAAAAAAAAACAACTTTTGGATCCTTTGGACCACAATGCTGGAACTAAAGAGGTAATCTGTCTCGAGGAGTCGAACATCGCCCAGCATTAATGCATTTAGTCACTGGCGTAGCTAGAGGCAATTAAAAGTTTTGATATTTGTTTTTTAGATTTTTCAGTGACCCAAGAAATAGAAAAAAGGAGAAAAAAAATTTAATTCTTAAACGCTAATGGATAGAGGATAAAAAGAATTCGAGAGCAGAAATAACAGAAACAAATGGAAATGCGAGAATACAATAATGAATAGGGTTAATCAAAGATAAATAAATAATAATTATTATTCAAAATTAAACAATTTATATACTTAAAAATTAATCAAGATAATCTTTAAAAAAAATTAAAAAATCTTAACGGTATGAAAACGGATAATTAAATAGTTCCCCAGTTCGAATAAAACCGATGGAGAAAATTTATTAAAATATTTTTTCTCACTTATACACATATATATAAATATAACTGACTAGAGATCTTGTGCCATTATCAGCTTCTACACGGTCATATAGCGCTAATAATAAATTTAACTTAATTAAACTACAAACAATATTCGAGGAATATTAAAATATTAAATTAAAAATGTTAAAAAATACACCAGTTAAAATTCGTTTAAAAAATTACAAATTAATTAAAGTATTCTTTTCTTTTCATTTATAATACCAACAAAGCTAGCAAACACAGTCAGACTCGTTAGTAATATTCTTATTAAATTATTATTACTCCAAAGTAATATTTAATTTACATAAATTCCTATTTTATTTATTAAATTTATTGGTGCGTTATTTAATCTATAGAAAAATGTAAATAGTACCGGTTTAAATTACCATTGTTAAAGTATTCAACGATTTGTATAAAATTTTATAAAGAGTAACTTTGCGATTAACAACTGCTCATTTTTTCACAAATACAAGAATTTTTCAAGATACTGGGCAATCATTAAAAAGCCAACGTTAACTTTTAATTTAAATATAATTAAATAACTTATACGTATATTAAGAATCCACATTTCATTACTCATTTTCCCCAAAGTGAGCGATTATAACCGTGAATAGTAGAAAGCTCTGGTACACGTAAAGAAGGTGGAACACTTTGCGGGTCCAAATTATTCAGTACATAATTTAAGTTACTATTCACTATTGCATACATATCTTTATTTCCTTTCCAATCTCGTATCCAATCGTCTAATGTAGGTAATTGCGAAATTGTAAATTCTTTTTTTAACCGTTGTTCTTCTTCCACTGAAATATTTCAACAATTATTTTTATTAATTTTCTACCACATCGGAAAACACAAATATTTAAAATTTCGCAACACGACGAAAACATCTAATCGGCATTTCACAGCCAATTTCCGTGTACAGTGTGAGAAAATTTTAAAAAAATCAGCGATTTAGGAAGACTACGATGTCCGACGATGGTAAAAATCGCACATCTTTTTTAACAATCGTTTTACATGAACCGCAAATCGATATACAGATCTTTTACTAATAATTATAAGTTCTAAAATACGACAGGTTGGAGAAGTGTGAATTAATATACATACCTTTTTGTTTCCATTGAGAAAGTTGTTCAACAGTATAATGAGTATTGCAGCAATTTTCACCAAACGCGCACATTCCAGTTGCCTTAAACTTTTTGCAAAGCGGTTTCTTAAGTTCTTCCTTTATGAAATCGTTAACATCTAACATAATTTAAATTGCGTTAAATCCTTTAGATCATTTAAACTAATGCTAAACATAAACAACTGGACAATAATTAAAATTAACTTATACGCGAAAACCGAATTAAGTATAATGCGATATAATTTTATTTAAGAAAACGGAACGAAATAGAAACGAATATAGTTTTAACGTTTACGGTCAAATAACAAAAACATTTTCTAATGGCTTCCATTCGAAAAACATTTAATGAAATCACATAGTTAGCGGGATGGATTATTCGATATTATGAATTTCATTTACTTTAAATAATTTTCTGAATATTATTACGTAATGAGGTCGCTGTAACGGAAATGAAGCTTTCAGACTGCGGCAACAAAATTAAAAAAAGACATAATTTATTAAAATAAATTCTTTCCGAAGGCATCTGGAAAATAATAAACAAAACTTACCATTTTGAGCGCAACGAGTTCCCTACACGTATAATTAAAGATAGTCATTCAGAGTCATGGTGCCAGTCAAATGTAATTTTTAAATTCCTAGTTCATTTCAGATTCAAATCCTCCAGATTTCCCGCTTACTATAATTGTACAAGATTTTACATAAATGTTCTTCCACTTGTACAATAATGAACCCAACAAATTAAAGCGAAGACAAATAAAAAATCGATAGAAATTTGAAATTAAATTTTTTAGTTTTTTGAAGTTGTTTTATTCACATTTTAAATATTTTACCGCTATAATGACCACTAACTAAACTCAAGCAATATACCCTTGTAATGCTATACTCATTTTCTGAGTGTAAGCGAGACTACCTATTCGTAGATTCTAGCTGTACTGATACAGGTAGTGTACTAGACATTGTCATATGTAATGCTAATGTAGTCGCGAGACTGCACTAGGAACTGATTGTAAATGTTTGATTTATCGATGTACAAAATGCAGCCCTCCGTGTGTTATCTGCCTTCTTTTCAGTCGTATTGCTCGATTCCGAGCGTCGTGACTTCCTATTTGTACAATCTAGTTGTACAGAATAGGCAGCGCTCATGGCAATTGCTATACGCAACGCGAGTGTACGCACGCAACTGATTGGCAATCGTTTGATTTATCGATATACAAGTGCAATTCCGCATGTGTCTGCTGCGTGTACTAAACTAGCGCGCGCATATGATGGTATGCATGTTTTCCATTGCTTTCCACGTGATTATTAGCGAACATTTTTAATTTAATTCTTTGTAATAAGTTCTATCGTCGCCCGGGATCGAACCCGTGACCTCCGTAACGCATGTCAAGCGCTCTAGCAACTAGGCTATCTCGACGCCTACTACACACCAATTAGCGCGCAAATGGTGGTATGCATGTTTGCCATTGTCTTCCACGTGATTATTAGCGGTTAATTTAATTATTTATTTTTGTAATGTCTGTCGTCGCCTGGGATCGAAATCAAGACTTCTGTAGGGAAGTCAAGTGTTCTAGCAACTAGGCTATCACGACACCCCAAATAATATATGCTTATTTTATTATTACAAAAGTTAATAATGAAGAGTATAAGCGGCTGATTTACCACTTTCCCTATTAAATAGTTCTGACTGCCAAAATTTATTTGAAGTCCAATATTTATATTTGTAATCTGACAAGCTGATTTCAAAAGGTTTACAGAAGTCAAGCCCATCGAAAAGTTTTACTGAAAGCTTTCGACCCTTTCAATAAACTGAAAAATGTATAATAAAATTTAAAATTTTAACTGAAATGAACTGGCAATAAATATATATATTACCCATCATGAAAATAAACCTATCTTTCTGGAAAAAGTATTTTAATCGGAAAATTAGAAGCGAACTGCGCAATCATTAAACACAAACCTTTTAATATTAAAATGTGATAAAACACATTATTTCTGTAACTCATTAAATGAATCAATAGATATATATACTTTTATAAAATAATAATATATTTGAAATTATCATTATTTTATAAAAGTGTATATTTCTATTGATTCATTTAATAAACCTTTTAAATGATTTTCCGTCATTGATGATTTTATCTGTTTTAATACGTGTTAAAATGCTAAAAGATCTTTCAACTGTGCTTGTTGTACAAGGTCGCACTAATAAAATTGTTAAAGCATTGTTTACAGAACGAAAGAAGATATTGGCTTCCTTAATTACCTCAACCATCTTCAAATATTTTAAAATCCGTTTATTGAGATGGTTTTGTTCCGTAAGGTATAACATAATTCTATTTCAGACTGAATCCCGTCTAAATCATATAATTCATCGAGCGATTTTATTCTGTTTAAAATCTTCAACACCTAGATACGATGTAGAGGCAATGAAGAAAAGTGTGGTATATTTTCTTTCAAAAATCTGTTCTCTTGTTATTTTAATCAAAATGTGGAATAACCTGTTTCCAGTAGTCAGCAGTCAAAGTTGCGGGTGTGTTTGAACAATGTTGCTGTTGTTTCACTATTCTGGGTGGTTGAAAGTCTATTTGTACTCGTATTTTCTCTGCAATAGCATTAACAAAAACAAAAAGATCTTCCATAATGGTATCAGAAATTTAACAGAATGAGTTGTCATGTGGCTCACGCACTAGATATGGATTTGTTATAAATAAAGAAGAAAAGTTAGAAACTACGAAAACTGAAATATTGAATACAAGTTTCCTGTCAAAAATAAAACTGTAAACCCGTTTTTTATATACCACTGTTTCTTTCTTATGCAAGATCTTTGCAAATCTTTTATAATTTCCATGAAGTTATCTTTAAATATTGAAGTGCTTCGATATCTCTAAAACCACCTTGCCTCACATAAACTTAATAATATCACCACTATAAATTCTAATATTAATTAAATCATCAACAATTCCTTCATGCTGATTTTTATCTCTTAAGGGTAATATACACCACAAAAAATTATAAACGAAATAAGTAACAATACAATTTTTCGACTTTTCATTTTTAATTGTTGATATGCAAATATTAATTGTATACATCAAAAAGTATTTCTTGCATAGAAGACTAAGCAGCTTTAGTTGGTGCTAGATGTCGTCGACATAAAATATGATTTTCACTGTTTACATCATATGAAAGGTTTCGCGGCAAAACAACCTTGAATTCCTTAAACTGTGCTGAGAATAAACCTTACCCAACATAAACAAAAAACTGCTTTCAAATGCTTATCTAGCCACGATATCCATGTTCTATTCTGTTTTAGCGTATATGAGATAGTATGAGAGACTTTAAAATATAAATGCTTTTTTTTGAGGAAAAAAATCAAATTTTAGGAAAGAAAACATGAAATTAACAAAAATCATTTTTAACATAAATTTGCATGACTGTTTAGGATACAGAGAAGCTAATTATATCTATATAAAGAATAACTGGTTATAAAAATTAACATTACCGATAATGTAGATTAATATTTTACCTCTAAAATGTTTATAGAAATCATTTCTATTTCTAATATGGGACGTTGAAGATAAATGTTTTTTTCTTGCCGACAGATCATCTACAAAATATCGATCGCAGTAATCACAGTAATATCGCTTAACCATTGTGTAATAGAAAAATAATTCTGAAAGTGAGTAAATACAAAAGTATAACTTCATACCAAATTACTGAAAATAATATAAACTATTCTTATTTTCTAAATTTTATTTTGTATAGCAATAATTTCATTCGGTTTGATCAATTACAAAACGATATTAGTTTAAAACGAATTAAATAAATTTCTTTTGTACTTTACATATATTAGTTAAACAATGTCCTATAAACCCTAAGCACTAAATTCGTTAATTTTTTTTAGTATTTTGGAAATTTACACAAAAATTGTTTTTACGAATTCATAACCAAATGCTCAGCTTATGATTGTGAAAAAAGTTTACTCTCTAAATTTTCATACTAAAATCTGGTTTTTATGCATTACTTAATTTCTATAATTACTGCTTGCTTAAATTTTTAACATTTCTTTAAATATGTTACAGACCATTTCAATAACTTTAATGCAAAAAGTATTTTTCTGTAAACTTTACTTTTTAATTGAAGGGGATACTAATTATTGTTTTTAAATTCTAGAATTAGTAAATATCACCAGTATAAAAAAAAAATCATTTGTATATATATATATACACACATACAACAAGATAGGTTTTTATATTTACCAGTATACTACTTTGATTTCAAGGTGATTTTTTGTTTTTCAACAGAGCAACTCATATTAACCGGCTATTTTATTGAAAATTTTTACAACTATCACAATCGAAATTGTCAATAATTTATTTACATTACACATTGCTTTCATCACGTACCGTTAAATATTCGAAAAAGATGATGAGCTCCAGATTTTAGGAGGAGCCCAAAAGATATGTTAATAATAGAATTAGTTTTTACATTGAGTTACTGTATTATTGGATGTAACAGATTAAACCCCAGCGGTAAAATTATGAAAATCATTCTGAAACAATTCTACATCATTAAATATAATAACGTCACAGCGGTCTTATCAGTTACCAGTTCGTTATTTATTTTGAGTAAATGGAAACAAGACAATTCATTTCCATTTTTAGACGATGATTTAACAGCTATTGAAAAAATCATTTGTTAAAAAATTGTTATAGATCTTTTTAGAAGAATAGTTTTAAAAACTACCAACAGTCTTTTAATGAAATTGTTCAATAGTATTATTTCAACTGGAAAACAAAGAAAAGAAAAACGTTCTTTTAGGAACTATACATTAAAGTATAAAATTTACTTTATAAATCAAAGAAATACACTGTAAAGCTATCTAACCCAATGAAATGACGTCAGATAACTGTTTATTATGTTTTATTTGTAAACTATAGATACTGATCTTCAAAATTAGCTTTATGTATGTAGTTTCAAGCCACATTTGACTGAAAGTATTTTTTAAAGTAGTTGTGTAGATACGGTTGTTTGCATCCAGAACAAATCGAAAAATAACAGGTAGAGTAATAAAATCACCTACCTGTTCAATTGGTGTTTATATTCTCCTGCACTGAATAATAGCAGCTTAATGACCGATTGAAGAATACACCGAAGAAAACTTCAAAGAATTATATGACGAGTGAAGAAACAAAGTACGTAACAAATCTTTTTTCCACAGTTGATTCGTGGTACGAAAATAACAAGAACAGCTAATCAAAGTGACCGGTGCAACCACAAGATTCCCCGCAATATGTGGAATGCCTAGCGATAATTCAATGCTGTAAACGAGTACAAAAGGGAAGAGAAAACTAAATGAAACATTAAATTGTTTTTTGCTTTTTAAAACTCACAGATTTTGGGTTTAACATTAAATTTAACGCGTGAGTTTGTTAATGGTGTGACCAGAGTTTTATCAGAGGGATCACGATGGGTATTATTGTCTATCCTACGGTAATGTCGTTACCGATCGGCAGTTCTGATCGCTTGTGGGGAATGGGCGTTAGACGTTAAACCGAGTTTTATTTTGTAAAATGAATTCCAATGGTAACGATTTCCAGTTTAAAAAGTCATGTAGGACGTTATGGTCTAAGACTGTAGTTTGCATAGAAGTCGTCGACTTTGCACGTATGCGTCTCTGTGGTTTGACAATTTCGTCAGCAAGTTCGAAAGCTGATTTTAAGCGATTGACTAAAAAACCATACGCCTATTCTCATCAATTCAGAAATATTTTATGCCATGTTTCAGAACGGTGTGCGATCCTTTGTAGGACGGTTCGAGTTGTTTACATACACAGTCTATGCGAAGAAATTCTTGAAGTGTTATGAAAAGATCGCGGTGCACGAAGAAAGATTGATTTGCTTTATGCTTGGTAGGTGCAAGACAAAATTGTGTGGAGGGCATGTAATCTGTTGCAGCAATTGTTTAAATAATATCACGGATTTTCGGCTGAAATAAGGAGTATCCAGCATGGCTTGGCCGGTGAATACAGATAATCGTTCTAGAGAGCGATATACAGTCCTAGTAGAACGAACGCAAGAACGCCCAACCACGTTTTTTATAACATTTCAGTACCTTCTTAGTGCGTTAGTGCCATCGTTTGATCATTTCATTCGCTTGCGGATGATATATAGAATATGATCGACGATCCCAAGGAGTTGAACTAGGTCGTAGCTCTCGCACAAATTGGACTCTCCGGTCCGAGGTAATTGTTTCAGGGCAACTAAATTATGCTAACCGTTGGTGCAAAAAGAGGGTCAGCAATGGTCCCGCCAGACATGTGTCGTTGATGGGAATATATTAAAGCTAATGTGAAAATTGATCTACAACAGTTCAGACGTGTGTGAAACCATTAATGTAAGACAACGGACCCCCGATGTCAATGTTGACGTGTAACACTTTCCCAGCCTGGGGAAAATTTCTAAAAGCCATTTTGGTGTACCGTGTAATTTTCAATTTCAGGTATGGCTTCCAGGTATGATAACATTATCAGGCTCTTTTATCCCAAGTCAAGCGTATCGTCATATAAGCTTTAAGCCGATATATCGAGACGAGTACAAGTGGGCGTAAACTGTGGTGCGCGAGATTACACGTTAACCCAAGATTAGTAATATGGTGGTATGTACGAACTGAAAAGGTAATTTCAGGTTCGATAACAGTGTTTGTAATTTTTCGTTCTTACATTGTTACTCGGGAAGCGTGCGTGTAAACCCTATGCTGTCAATGTTCTCTATTTGGATGTAAAAGTCCCAGAGGATATTCGTGGAAACGGAAATGTGGCGGATGTTAGTGAAGTATTGTGAAATGAACTCAAACTGTCATATGCGTCGCAGCTTTTACGTGCGATTATAAAAGGGTACACCAAAGATTTATGATTAATAATGATTTCGAAATCTTGACTCTCTAGTAGGTGACGAAACACCGAGGCACAGAAAACGAGTGAAAAAAATGAAAGTGTGATTACGTTGCAGTTACTACTTTGTAGATGCGGTCTTTCTCATTTACGATAAATCGAAAAATTACAGGTAGAATAGTAAAATCATGTACCTGTTCAACTGATGTATATATTCACGCAAACCAAATAATAGCGACTTAATGACGACTGAAAAATGCACCGAAGATAACTCTGATGACTAGAATATTTAATAGATTCTATTGCTGTAGCCTACTCGTGGTATAAAAAACAAGAGAGCAGTAAGTGAAGTGACTAGTGTAACCACAGTTAACCCATCAGAAGCCGCGTGGTAGAAAAAATACAGCACTGTTGTTTATGTCAGTATTAATGCAATCGTGGGAGCTGACTCTGCTTATAGTCATTACAAATATATTGTGCAGTTTTTGTGGGTCTGAAATTACAAGTACATTCTTCTATTCTGCGATCAGTCTCCGGGATAAATTAATTTTTGTATTTTAAAGGGTGTTTTTGTTGCGTTCACACTTCTGCGTTAGTATTTGAACAAGCACAAATTAATATTGGTGGGAACACTTTGAATAAAAAAAGAGAGATATCATTTCTGTTTATTGAAAAAAGAATAAACCTGTCTACAGCAGTATTATTGATTTTAGAAATAATTCAGTGGTAGTTTCATGTAATCTTGAGAAGAACAAAGTTACATTATTATTATCTATGACATTCAAAAAATGCGATGTTGACGAAAATTATGGGGAAGCACTGAAACCTCACATTTTACAGTATTAACGTAGCTGTGATTGATAAACTTAAAAATGCATATTCCGTTTCATGAACAAATAGTGGTCATCAACTTTATTTTTTTCCTATTTAAATGTTTCGCGTAAGTAAAATTAAACTGAATAGTAATTAAAACAGTTATTGTTTGATTTTTGTAATGAATACCTAAGTTTACAGGTTTCAGTTCATGGGAAAGTTTGTTAAAATATTAAACTTGAAATTATGAAACTATTAAAAATTAATTGAGCTAAAAAAAATGCTTAAAAAAATATTTCTAATCATTATCATCTTTGTTAAAATACCATTTTTGCTTTCCTGATAATTTATAATATTTAATTAATAAACGGACTTTTAAATGTCTTTAAATAAGAAACTGAAAATATTTAAGTATAGAAATATGATATATTATTCAAAAAAAAATATATATATTGTATAAAATTGTTAATGTATATTTTTCATATTTTATTAAAACATTTAAATGTTTTTCAAATGGTTTGAATACTATGCTTAAAACTAATCAATTCTAAAATTTTATGTAGTACATTTGTGTTATGCATGTTTTTTATTTATCAATATACTTTATTAATACTAGTAGGGGAAAGTTGTATAAAACCGGGTACCTCATAATTTCCATAACTACAGGCGACATCAACGGATTTTATAGAGAATTACGTAGCACCTAACGCAATGACAGTCTGTAACAGATTCATTGCGCGCGCCGTGTGTTTTTGTGTCTTGGAATGATTTTTATTGAAAATTGGTGAAATATTATCGATTTTTGTATTGATTTTAAGTACAGTGAATCACATTTGACTTTACAGAACATATAGTGATGAGTATTTCATTCGTTATGCATAGTATAAAGAACATTTCTAAGGTTTATTCGATTGTTTATGTTGAGTCATCGCCGAGTGACACCATTTTGTTTGATTATGGTCTGCTCGGGGTAAAATCGGGTACCAAGATGTGGGGCAGTACCGGGTAGTACCCGGTTTTACCCCTTATTATTTTTTAAAATTATAATATTAAACAAAAGAAAAATTATACATTTTGAGATGGATTCGGCCGCCATGACGTTATATTTCTCAATGTCCGAATTAAAAAATGATAATGATGATTTTCTAAATTCCATTTTTCCATTTTTTTGACAATTTCTCTGGCTTCCTCGAGCAGCGTGAACGTCGCATTCTCCGGCAAAAACGCTAAATCGACAAATTCGTGAGAAATTCGGCTGTGTACGGCGCCAGAGTGGCGATCTAGATCATGGTGTGCGTTACTGATAAGAGTGGATAGTTCGATTTGGCGTTGTGTTTGTCGTTCAATTCTGTTAGACTTAGAATTTTAAAAACTATCCCCCGCGTCACATATAGGGATCCCCACACAGGCTTGTCGGTAGAAGTTGCAGTTCAACAGTCTACAGCTACAGGCGATGGAATCCTACCAAACTCTTCAAGAGACGATGTAGTCCAACAATCTACACCTACAGATGATGCGACTCCAGCCAAGCTCTACGAGAGAGGATGTAATACAACAATTTGCACCTACAGATGAAGGAATCCAAATAAGCTCATTGAGGAAAACTGTCCAACTATCTGCAACCATAGTCGAGGAACTCCGATCACCCCCATCTACCGAAAATAGAGCCCAACCGTCCATATTTGTAATTGATGGAGCTGTACCTTCCACTTTATTTGCCGTTTCTCCGAAAGAACTGTTTAGAAAAAAAGAAACAAAAAGTACGAACAGAAGAGGAAAGACTGCGATATTGACTTTCTCGCCTTACAAATTAGAATTGGAGATGGTCCAAACTTCAAAGAACCAAGGCAAAAAGAAACTTTCCTTGTCTCCAAATAAGAGAGCTTCAAGAAAACGTAAGGGAAATGAAGTTTCCCAAACTAAATCAAAGCAGAAAAGGCGGAAAAAGTCTAAAAATCAGCGGGTCGCAGATCCGGTCAGTGATTCTTCGTCAGAAGAAGATCACGAGCACGACGGAGCTTGCATATTTTGTAACGAGCTACATTCTCGCTCTAAAAACAAAGGCTGGATAAGGTATGTCAACTGCTTATGTTGGACACACGAGGCTTGCAGTAGTGCTAATGAAGAAGATGACACTTTTGTGTGTGATTTTTGTCAATAATTGATTCGGTTTTCATATATTTTTATTGTTTTATTTACGTTTGGAATAAATGGAGCAAAATCGGGTATCACTAAAAAGCATACCCGGTTGTGCCCCACCTAGTGGGGCAAAACCGGGCACATGTAATTTTTTTGGTAAACGCTCTCTCTGCACATCTAATAGAGTTTGCCTAAGTAAGTGACATTCTATTTCAATTTAAATACAGATATATTAATCTACAAAGTAATTTTTATCGAATTCTATATAGCAAGAGCTTTTCTATACACGATAATAGCTTAGAGTCCCGATTTTGCCCCACTTTCCCCTACTAATAATAACAATAATAAAATTACAAAACAAAATAAAACAGTAATATTTATTCAATAGAATTAATATAATATATTAAAAAGTCATAAATAAAATCATGACCATTTAACTTTATGAGAAAAGGAGTTTGTGATATATGACAACTAGTGATTCTATTTGTAAGAAGAAAGATTACTCGGCACACATACATACCCACGAACTATCCATCAGATGTATAAAATATCGCCATTGATCTCTGTTGTATTTTATATTTTGATCCCGAATATTAGAAAATCGGGTCGTATGACATGTTTCTCACATATTTCATACGCCCGTTGTAAACCAGGACGTGTAACACATTAATTACATGTTTGGACATTTCATAATATGCGCAGGATTATAATACTGTAGTTTTGCCTTGTTGACTGTAAAATTACAGATTTTCTTCAGTGATACAGCGATTCCTAATCTGGAAAATAGACGCTACTAGAAAGCCGTTCCTGATATATAATATATATGTTAGTGTATTTGATAAGGAACAGGCTTTGTCTAGTTTTTCCATCAAGACCTGTACGATTTTGAGTTACCCTTCTAGCGGTTACACTGGAAAAATATTTCCTTCATGACATTTGAAGAGATTTTTGTTTTATATTTTAAACTTCATTTTTAATTGGAGAGTTTCAAATTTTTCAGTGATTTTTTAGTCGTTTTAAATTCCATATTATATGTTTTTGATGTTTTTTTCGATTTTTGGCCCCTGAGGTAATCAGTTGTCCTAAAGTTATAGAGTCTTCTTGTATACTAATTGTGATTTAAATACAAAACTTGAAGTTCATAAGTTAATCTATTTTTGAATTCAATTTGATCTTTTCATTGTTTTTGAACTACCTTATTGCAGTGGCGGATCCACGGGAAGGGGGAATCCTCCCAAGGACCCAAAACCTCGATAAAAAAAATTGTTACAACTAAATAACTTAATTTATACTATAAAAGATTTGTATAAATGTTACCTATTGATTTAATTATGACTTGTGCGTCCACGTTGTATAGGGTGGTAATCTTCTATTCGGCGAGCTTAGCGCTGATTAGAAAAGCTAAAGCGAAACTCACAATACATTGCTGATAGGAAAACGGAGGAAGATTCACTTATCGAAGGTGTTCCTACCAATAATAAATACCGTAAAGTATTTCCCTGCAGTACAACAGCAGACTATCAGCAACTCGCTCGAAACAAATGGGTCCTAGTTGGATTGGCGAATACCAATCTAGAGTGAGCAGGAGAGTACTCGGCACCTTAAAGCGGAGCCCTTCGGTTAAGGGAGCTAACCCTAACAGAAAATCACATGTAAGGCAAAACGAAACCACCATGTTCTCTCTTGCAAGAAAACCTGATGAATGCGAAAAATACAAATAGCCCCGAGTTCGCACGCTTCTTAAATGGGTTAGAGGTGCTAAGAATAACAGCCCAAGACTGGAAACAGTGGAGAGTACTCGCAAGTCATAATGGTCAAAACTAACTGGAGCTGAATGAATGGATAAGAACATTTAATACTATTTTCTACTAAAACTATTAATATTACGTTTTTATTCGGTTTTAAATGTAACTGTCGTCGGTCTTTTGTCTTTTTTATTTTTAATTTTTATTTTGAGATGTGAATAAAAATAGTTCAATGATAAATAAATATATTTTCTTTTACTTGCTCACGGACAAAGAATTCGGATCGGATTACTAACAAAAATAAAAAAGAAGTAGTCTAATAAAAAATACTATCATTCTTTTCTTTCTAGTAATTTACTATTCAAATTCCAAACTACCATTTTAGCTACAATTTTATAATTTTTTTATTTTTCAGCTGCCCCCCTGAAGCCTTGAAACTTTTTATCAACTGGCCATGATAAGTATTCATAGGCGCGTAATCATGGACAATTTGAAAGACTTTTATAATATAGTATTAGAACAATTTGCCAGAAACCCACGAAAATTATGTTTTAATTATGATTTTATTCTTGCTTAATAAAATATTAAGCCTTTACAACTTATAAATTTTATTTTTCCTGCAACTCATATCCTCTTTCTATCATCTTGCCCCCCCCCCCCCCCCCTGGCTCATCGGCTGGCGACGCTCTTGATTGAGAACATACGCTTTTATATGTACTTACAATACAAAACATTTCAGTACCATTAAAATTGAATTAAAAATAAATTCAATACAATAACAGTAAATCACAATTTAAAAACTCTCATTTATTGATATTAAATGATACCTTAAGACTTAGTATACTGTAAAAAAAGCAAATAATAATGACTATTAAGAAAAATTAAAACATTTTAATAAGAACAGATTTACTGGTTATAGCGATTCCTTTTTTCATTTTTCTGTATTAATGTTTTATTTAAATAAGAAAAAGAACAAGAAAAACTACATGGTATTGGTAATATAAATGAAAATGGAGACCCTGCTGCAGATTTGCGCAAAAAATGGCCTCTTTATTACTAACACGAACTTTTAGTTTAAGAAATTATACAAAGGTACCTGGGTCTATTCATGATCCAACACCTCTCATATGATCGACTAGGTAATTACAAGGCAGGAAAACAAAGCTGAATGCTTGACGACACGCGCTATGAGAGGAGCTGATGGAGACACAGATTACATACTTGTCCATTCACGCTTTCGCTTTAGGAAAACTTTGTGTCGTTTTTCTAACAAAGCAAACGGAAGACAATACTGAAGATACAATATTCATAGCTTAAGAAACAAGAAAATCGCAGATAGTTTTAAAACAGAAATAACTGCTTCCTTAAGTGAAATTAGTCAAAAAGAAGATATGTCGGCAGCAAAATACTGGTGCAGTCTATAGCAGAAAATAAACGATATTTGTAAGAAAGTTCTGGGTTTTAAAAATACGAAACAGCTAAATTGGTTTTCGGACAAGGCTGTAGAAATTAAAAAACTGCTGGACGCTAAAAAGCAAAAGCGCATAAAATGGCTAGCTAACAGAACAGATAAGGAAACCTTGGCCGCGTACAAGAGGACCAAAGCAGAAGCCCAGGGAGAAACAAGAAAATTGAAAAATGAACGGTGGAAGAATAAATCATATGAAATGCAAAACTTGGCGGATTTAAATGATTCCAAGGGTTTTACTAGCGCAACAAGAACAATTTATGGCCCAAAGTATCAGCAAAAAACCGCCATCAAGGATTAATCAGGCAAACTCTTACGTGATAGACAGGAAGTAAAATGCGGATGGGAAAATTATTATAGGAATTTGCTCAATAGTGATTCAAAAATCAATAAAAGCGTACTAAGTACCATAACAAAAAGAAAAGTTGACACAAGCCTAGATGAACCGCCGACAAAAGAAAAAGTTCGTAAAGCGATGAAGAGTTTAAAGAACAACAAGTCACCGGGCCTGGATGGCATCCCATCCGATGTTTACAACCTGGGCGAAGATATGGTTGGATGCCTGCCTATATTGTTTCACAGTATGTGAAAGGAGCAAACTGTGTGCGATGATTTCAAAGAAGCCACTATAGTATCCATATATAAAAATAAAGGCGATAGAGCTGACTGTGCTAATTATCGGGGTATAGCACTACTATGTAGCGAAGTAAGATATTCGGTAAAATACTGCAGAAAAGGTTAAAAACACTGCTGCACCCGTATCTACCTGAAGAGCAATGCGATTTTCATGAAAACCGAAGTGTTATAGATATGATCTTCTTTCTGAGACAACTGATGGAGAAAAGCAGAGAATAGACGTCTACCTTATACCTCGCTTTTATTGATGTCAAAAAAACATTTGATTCCGTTAACAGGGAAGCTTTATGGAAGTACCTAGCGGCTGCTGGTTGTCCACCAACCCTGTTACGGCAGGTACAATTACTGCATGAGAAGACATCAGGAATCGTTTTATGTGACTCCGAACATTCAGGAAAATTCGCAATAAATACAGAAGTAAAATAGGGCTGCGTTCTCGCATCGACGTTTTTTAATTTTTACATGAGCGTAATATATAGTGAATTTAAGCGGATTGATATTACATACAACAACCTCTTTTTTATTTTCTAATTACTTAATTTTAGATACAAATTTATTTATAATTTAAAGAATTTAACTTATTTTAATTTAATATAAAGTAATATGGATTACAGTCAATTGTAATTAATTATTAATTTGACCGTAATGTAGGAATAGGATTAATTTTATCTTATGACAGATCTTTAAAATATGATCAGATATTATCTAATTACTTAGTTAATAGTTACTATTCAAATAATACCTTACTATAATTTTGAATTTTGAAGTTCTTTAGAAAATATTATTCATATTTATACAACAAAATTATTATAATTAGTATAATTTTGAAATATTTCACGATTTCTGTAAAACAATATATTATTAAGAAAAAACTTATTTTTCTGCAACATGATTCATTGTTGTCATTATCATTCGATTTTTTCGGCTCTTCCTGAAATCGAAAGTTCTTCACGCTTTTTACGAATTTAACATTTCGTACAATTCTATCACCTAAATCCAATCAAATTTTATTCAACTATCGCAAACGAAAACAAAATGGAAAATGAGATGTTAATGTATCTTTCGAGTAAGTTTTATGATGAAATTTTTTACATTACTTATACATAACTTCACGTCTCAAATTCGCCAATACTCATCATTAAATATTTGTATTATTGGTAGTGGGCCTGCCGGTTTTTACACAGCGCAACGCTTACTGAAGGTGCGATCTGCAAAGTATTTAATTTTTTTTATCCGACAGATGTGCAACCGAAAGTAAAGTGTCGATGTATTTTATGTACTTCATAAGATTTTAAGTAGGTATGTTTAATGTAAAGGAATTTTTGTAACTAACTTGTCACTGTTCTAATAATTTCTAGAATTTACCTGAAGTCTATGTAGACATATATGAAAAGTATCCTGTTCCATTTGGTTTGGTGCGTTTTGGTGTTGCACCTGATCATCCTGAAGTGAAAAATGTAATTAATACGTTTATGAAAACTGGTGTAAATCCTCGCGTTCGATTTATCGGAAATGTGTCACTTGGGAAAGATGTATTTTTAAAAGAGTTACGGAATTTTTATAACATTGTTGTACTGGTAAATTTTTTAATCTATTTTTAACCACGATTTTAAAATAGTAATTTTTTTTTTAATAAATATTTTAACGTGCCTCTGTACATTTTTTAACATTGTACGTATTCAGTTTTATTTATTGCAAAATATGCTCGTTAAGAAATGTTTGTTCAAAGTTGGTAATTAATATTTATTTTTGATTTCGTAATTTTTTTTTTTTTATTGCGGCTTTTATTATAAGATTCGTTAGTTGTAATTATAGCTAGATGGAGATTGCGTCTGCTTAAGAAGTTAAACCACTTTCAAATAGGAAAAAGCAACTTACTCGTATTTTGACAAATTCGTTTTGAGAAAGAAATGAAAAACTTCAATTTTATGATAAGATATTTACTATACGTATATTGAAGTGTATAGAAATTAAATAAATAAATTTTTTAAACAAAGTTGCGTCGTTGAAAATTATCTTTGCAGACGTTTTTTTTTGTTGTCAGGATTCAAGTTGATATGCATGATATTTGTCAGAACTAGATTAAGAGACAAAAGGCATTTTCTCTTTTTGATCTTCGAACTTAAAAAACTGATATAAACATTGTCATTATTTTTTATTTTCAAATTCTTTCATATTTATTTAGATAATTCGGTAAAAAATATTTTCTGAAAATTGAAAAAATTATACTGCACATCAATTTGAAAGAATCGTTTTAGAGAAAACGCTTTTAAATTGTGCGTAATAGTGTTTAACATGTTCAAAATCGATCAAAGGCAAAATTACCATTAGGTAACAATTTTTACCCTACGCACTATCTGTGTTAATATCAGTCTCCTCTGCTTACTCTGTAAAACATTTCAATTTCATTTGAGCCTTTTCTACTTAATCAGTAGAAAATGCCGAGTTTACTGTTAAATGTCTACTTTCGCACAAAAATTATCTTCTGATATTTTCAATAGGCAGAATTTCTCTGTGTAACTTATCTGTTATAAATTTTCAGTTTGTTTATTAGAATTTTCCTTTTTCACTTTATATATTTTTTACTGTTTTGCTTTGCATTGCGCAATCGTTTGTTTATTCCCTCATAGGTTAAGTATCACTAATTCTTTTAGAGAATTTTCTGATCCGTGCCGTTCATACAAAAGCATTTAACTTCACCGAGAGATTTGGTGCAAGCAGATATTTTAACAACAGCATATATTTTTTTATTTTACTTTCTAATCCATCTTGATTTATGTAACACTGTAATTCATTTCGTGTAATTTTTCGTAGTCAGTAGTTTCCTGCTTACCTTTCTGAATAATTTGTATTGCTATTAATTCTAGTTTCATTCAAATGAAGTTCAACAAGTATAACGTGAGCTCTCCAGACCACTCTATTCACATTTATAAAAAACGAAAAGAAACCAAATTGACAAAGTGAAGAATCCGAGTAGTGACTATTCTTATTTATGATACAACCGCTTAAATTTATGTTACCGGACAAAGAAAATTTTATTAAATGCAAGTTAATAGAAACCCTCTTAGACTCTGCCTACAAAAGGTTCATTTTTATCGTTTGTCACTGACGTTTTGCCCCTAATAAAATATTTCTGTTCGTCTTTCTAAATTTTCCCCTTTGATTATTTCCTATCGTAAACTTCCATTTTTTTCTTACGTCTATTCCAAATTATTAAAACCACCGAATATCATCCTTAAAAAAATCCCACTTTCATATTGCCGGTGTAGAATTTAATAACACAATAAATTCATGTTTCGCGATCACTCTTTAATTTTTACTGGCAGATCGAAGAGTTCGAGCGGAGTTGGGGCCTCATTATTGTGTTCCTAGTTCAGCCGTTCTCAGTTCTTTAAGCTTCCTTTCTTTTGTTCTATCTTTACTGCTGGATCTATTGCTATCTTATAAACCATTACTTATATTTCATCTTCTGCAGGCCCGTCTAAATTCCTTAATGTTACTGATTCTTAAACATTTTCCTAGCGTCATCTCCATTTTCTCTTTTTCCTTCTACTGATGCTAACATCCTTTCTACTCGTTCTGTGATCTATCCCCTTCAACGTCTACCCAAATTGACTTTCTTTGAATTCCCGGGCATTTAGGCATTGATGGAAATATAGCCGTCAACCTCCTTGCTAAATCTGCAGCTTCCAATGGGAATTTTATTAGCAGGATTCCAGCACACAATATTCTTCCAACTAAATTCTACCACCTTATGCTTTGGCACTCTATTTATGTTTTGCTTTTCGCTAATCCTGATTCCTTTTATCTGTTGCTTAACCCTGTTCCTTTTTCTCGTCCTTGGTTCCATTACTTTCCTGGTTTACGTCGGTCCACAATTACTAAACTATCTCGCCTTCGTTTCTCGCACAGTCTCCTTCCTTCTTCTCTAAATCGCTTTTTCTTGGCTACATCTCCTTTTCGTCTATTGGATCCTGAAGGTTCCTATTATGTTTGTAACGCAGATCACCTGTTCTTCGAGTGTTCTGGTTTATCCCGCGGGCGTGAGTTACTTTATTCTCAATTTTTAAAGCTCGGTTTTCCTGGTCCTTTCAGTGCCTTTTATGTACTTACTCTACCTATTCTTTCAGTTGTTCCTATTCTAGAAATGTTCCTTGGTTCCACCGTCAATAACATAAAAATACAGCTTCTATCCTGTTTTGTCTATCTCTTCTATTTTGCTTAGCCAATGCTCTTTGTTAGCGAACCCAAGGAAAGAAAAGAAAAAAAAGGTTCATTTTTGTAGAATACCCGACACAATTTTTCAATTTGATCAACCATATCTTGTTTTTAAGAGTCTAAATAAACATTTTAGTAAAAACAAAAAATGAAGTTGAAATTTTTAAAGTTTAATTATATTCTTCGTCAAAGCAAAAGAAAATTATGGGGGACATAAAAAATGAAAAATTAATCTGAATCTGATTACTATAACAAGTTAAGGTATACGCTTTTAATGAGGTAAAAAAAAGGGGGGCCTTTAGAAAATTAAATCGGAGTTGTTGAAATAGTACCCTATTTAAAATAGAGTTTTTGTTATTAGTTGCATTACTAGTTTGGAGCGTTGTTACTACATACTTATGTATTCTTGTTGTGCAAATATAGACAGTACTCATAACAGTTTTATATGCAATGCGGATGTGTGTAAAACTGCACTGAAACTGGCTACAAAAAACATAGATTGGTTTAAAAATGGCCACCCAACCGGGAATTAGCCGGTAATTTTGTCCTAAAACAGGGGAAAAAAGTAAAAACAGCCAAAAACGATATTTTTAATAAGAAAAAATCACTTGAAGCCAAAAATGAATGAATTTTTTAATATCCTTTACTCAAAATAAATTATGAAGTTCTATTTTATTCATATAAAATATGCTGCGGCGGTCAAATGTTATGAATAGTAACAAAAAAATTCATTCTTTTTTTCTACAATTCTAGTAATTAGGAAATCGGGAGGATTTGGACCAAGAACACCGGGAATTTAAAAATCATATTTAAGTGGCCATCGTGAAAAATTTTGGCCACACCCCTCGTATCGCGCGGAAAAGTAATTCGGCGAAAACTAAAATTCTGAAAATTTCAGCCCGATAGCTTCAAATGGTCGCCCGTACTTGTCATCCACGTAAAGTCATATCGAATTTCGCCTACGAAATTTCATGTTAAAAAAACGCAATTTTGTTACAAAATTTTAATATACATTTCAATCATCGTTTCAGTTTTTATCTTTTTTAAAATGCCGTCCTTTATGTTTTATACATGTGTTTCACCTTTAAAGTTTTCTCAAACTCAGTCTAAGGAAAGCGTTTAAGGAAGTCCTCATAAGCGCGGACTGTTTCTCGATCCATCTTGAACTGTACGCCACCTAAAACCCGTTTGAGAATTGGAAAGAGCCCAAAATCACAGAATGCAACACCAGGACTGTACGGAGGATGTATAAACAGCGCAATATTATGTTTTCGTAATAATTTGGTCGTAAGTTTCGACGTATGTGGCTTAGCATTGTCATGGTGTCCATTCTCACATCAAAAACCTCTCATGAAAATTACTTCGTTAACACAGCACATGTACACATGTAGAAAACGTTTAAATGGTACTGTTTTTTTTTTCTTCTCTCCATCGGCTTAGAGTATCTACTTTTCACTTTTACCCGCAACCGTGTTGCCGTGCGAGTTACCGCTAATTTCCCACTCCACTCTTACTCCGTAGGCGGATTTCGATACGATTTTACGCAGCTAGCCCGTACGGACGTTCATTTAAAGCTATCGATCTGAAATTTTCAGAATTAATGTAAAACATTCCGCGCTATTATGTACTTTAGCTTTTGCTGACTTATTTTTCCGCGCAATACGAGAGGTGTGGTTAAAATTTTTGGACCAATCTACGTATTTGTTTTTTATCGTTATGCAAAGTTCAAGTGTGTATCTCTATTTACCAATATGCGCGCATATTATGGTTACGTGGCGGAGTGACATTTGCTTCTTACGCGATTATTGACGATTATTTTTAATAATTTTTAACGCTAAATGTGGAACTTAGGATTCCGATTTGGTGGTCTATCATTTAGTAACTATACTATCGCGACGAAGTTGTATTATATAATAAATGTGTAACACGACATTTACATTGGAAAGACACTAATGATTAAGTGAACGAATAAACGATTTTTTATGATTAAAAACACATTACTAGTAATTATGTTACTTAAAATTAAAGTTAAAGAATGGTTTATTTATTGCGAGTGGATCAATTTTTACTTAAATAAAACGATTAGCATATCATCGCCCGTTTCGTTCAACTGTAAACGAAATAATTATAAAATAATTTTTTATTATAATCGAGTTTTGTTAGTATCTCTTTTTACTTTTCATTCGGTGAAATGAAATCAAAATATTTCGAGATTAAATGTTAATATAAATTTTATGTAGAGTTAAGTTACTAACATATAACTCGATACATCCTGTTTCTATGTCTTAAATGCCGGAATGAAATTAATTTATTTTCGAAGTACACATTGTACTTATGGATAATAGGAACAAACTGCTCACGTATGATTAGTTAAGGAACTGGACAGAAGTTTAGAATATTGATGTAAGGTAGACAGCTTCTCTTTCCTTTTACTGCGGCACATGTTACAGTTTTTATTTTTCCATTTTGTAGTTGACGCCAGCTACGTACGAACCGAGTGCGGTTTAATTTCAACACTGGTTCTTATCATAATTAACTGTAAGGTTAATATTCGATAGATTTTTAACAGTCTGAAAATGAGTTCAATCTCACGCCTACTCGCTTTATATTATGTTAATACTGTATTTTGGTTAATTACTGAATATTTTAAAATATATTTTTCATTTCCAAGATTGTTTTTTGCTTCAGGGTTTGAGTGTAACCTGAGATGCAGAGATGTTTACATTTATGATTATCTGATTAAGATCAGTCAAACCAAGTATAACTAGAAACACAGACAGTTTTTGAGTAGAAGACCAAAGAAACGAACCTGATTTGCATTCTACGGCCTGAATGTGGTAATGTTTGGCAGTTAGACCAAATGAATGAGAACAAGTAGAGAAAAGACATATTATATACCACCTTTTTATTACATTATGAATAGAACCGCCAGGTTGTTTATTAGTATGATTTTTGCAATCATCGGGATACACCGTTGAAATTTAAAAAAAAAAAAAAAAAGGAAACACTAAGTAATATTACTAAATGTAAAATAAAATTCTTTTTACATTTAACTAATAAAAAATGTTACATATTTAAATTAAAGAATTCTAAGTCAAAACGCGTGAAATAAAATTATTATTAAACAAAAATACATTAAAACGATACTGCATATTTTTCAAGCAGTTTTTTTTTTTTTTTTAACATTTCAAATTTCCATGTTATCTTAATATGATCGTAAATGTGTTACAACTTTTGTACCTATATATTTAAAACTTATTTTCAGAATTTTTAGATTTTTCTTACAGAACTGTATTTTTTAAGGATCTGTCACTTTTCTGAATTAAAAAAAAAAATTAATCATTAATTTTCGTAATCTATTATTTTTCATTTTGACTTATAGAAATTTTTCAAACCCTTTTTTAGTAAATGGTAACACGTTGAAAATTTATAATCTATTTTCCGCCTGTGCCCAAGATTTAATGATAGGAGAATACATATATAACTCGGTCCTTTGGATTAGAAGAATTGATTTCAAATGACTACAAGTTTATTTCCGACAAAAAAAAAACAAAAAACAAATTTACTATATTTGAAATTTATTTATTTTTTTTTTTTTTGGCCTTCATTTTTGATAGAGAAAGTAACAGAGCAAAGCGATAGTTGGTAACGTAATTCTTGTTTGGCCGAAAATCAGTTATTTTTTGAAATAATTCCGTTACTGAGCGCATTTGCGGATTAAGATAAATTATATTGTAAGTTACATTGTAAAAATTACAAAATAAATTTTGATTTGGTTTGATTTGAATTCAAATTTAAGTATTTTTTAGGAAGAGGGAGACTTTAGGGGAAATTACATTCATTTTTTTTTCTCAGAAAACTTCAAATTTTAATGTTTAAATTTAAACAAAAAAGTCTATTGAAAGAGTTTGATTTTAATTTTTATTCGTGACATACTTTAGCGCGAAACCGTTATAGGTAAAAAAGGTCTAAAAATAATTAGCAATCTGAACTAATAACCAATTTTAATAATTATTCCCCCCCCCCCATAATGTTCATGTTACTCGTTGAAAAATGTTTATTTAAAAAAAATCACGGACACGAGAAATTTAAAAATTACCGAAAAAAAACTTACCCATTTAATCAGCTATTCGAAAAGGTATGAGTGTCAATATACCGCTACGTGTGGGAATTATTTTCAACTTAGTGCAAGTAGTGCATACTAAGGAAGAAAATAATTTATTTTAGAAATTGAAATTACTCAATACCTTAAGCCAGGAATACGTCTAATTACCGATAACTCTGTACTATGGATAAATCGATTAAAAGTTTAATGTGATTGATAAACTTAAGAAAGAAAAGATCAGTTAATACAGTTCAATAGACATACGGTTTAGAAATTGGTAAAACCTAAATAACCGTTGTACTATATAAAAATTTTCTGAAAAAATATATGTACATAGTTATTTATGTAACTTAGCTAGTGTTAAGTGAATTATAATTAAATTAATGCGGCTAATAACCCAAAGAAAAAAAAGTAACTACAGTTATTTTTTTTCTCAATTTGATGTACTATAATGTAAACATTTGCGATGGCCTTCTTTTTCATTAAAGTGGTGTGTCAATTACTACTTTAAAAAAATTGAATTCTATATTAAGTAAGTGGTAGTCGGTGAATAATTGTTGTTTCAATAATGTTTCCTAGGCGTATGGAGCTGATAATGATGTTGAATTGGGTATACCTGGAGAAAAGCTGAATAATGTAATTTCAGCCAGAAAATTTGTCGGCTGGTATAATGGTTTGCCGGAAGCTAAAAATTTGGAGGTTGATTTGAAGAAGGAAAGCGTCGTTATTTTAGGCCAAGGAAATGTTGCTCTTGATGTAGCGAGAATATTATTTAAGTCGGTCGATGAATTAAAGGTTTGTTTTTAAAATATTCAAAAAATACGAAGTTTTATAGTTTTATAAAAGAAATACTGTAACTGTAACTAGAATGGACGTAAGAAATTAGTAAATCGATTTTAATATTGGAATGAAGTTCGTGTTTAAATATTTTCTATCAGGAGAATAAAAAGTAGTAAAAAGTATGATTTACAAATTTTCATTAGTTCGGTCAAATTTAAATTGGTTTTTAATTGGATTTAAAATTTTTAATACGATTAGAACACAGACATAACAGAGCACGCTTTATCTACATTATCTCAATCGAAGGTAAAACATGTCTACGCTATTGGAAGACGTGGTCCTCTGCAAGTGGCTTTCACAATTAAGGAATTCCGGGAAATAATTAATTTGAAAAATGTTCAAACGGTTCTGCAAAAAGATGATTTCGATGAAATAAACGTAGCCGGTAAATTACGATTGCTTAAATAGTGTATTTTAATTATTGTAAAGTTTTATTTTCTAGCAAATTAACGGTATCATGAAAATCAAAAAAGAGGAAAATCTATACATTGTAAAAGTATGTAAAGAATACATAACGGACAGCTTTTCATTCGTATATTTTTGTTCCTTTGAAGGAACTCTCCATATAGCTGGAAATATTTAAACTAATTGTAAGTAAGCTGAGTTGATGAAAAATTCTTTTTTTGCGCCTTTTTGAAATTAAAATCAACATAATCGCATTTTCTTTTTGTTATTATTACTATTATTAATGCAACACTTAATTATGGAAAAAAAACGACAAATTAATTTGACTATGTAAAAATATATTGTAAAGTGGACATACACATACGTATGTTCCGATATAGTCTAGTAATCGATCATTCATAGATGGACTGTATAACAACAGACTAAAAATTGAGTTACATAGCCGTAATACATCAGTTAAGGTTAATGTCATTTAGAGAAAATTTTTCAATAGTTGCGTATTATGTGAAATAGAGAAATCAGGAAGATGATATGAGGCTGGATTAAAAAGTTTTTCAATTTTTTGTCAATTTATTTTGCGCAATATCGTATATCAGTTAAAATTAATTTGTTAATCGTTGTAGGTTTGTTTGTTGTTTTTTTTTTTGATTTTATAAACCCACGATGAAGTATAAAATCTGCGTGAACCATTATACTTTAAAGCAGCTAAAGTGATGGAAAAAAAGTGTGTTATGTAGTGTTCATTAATGAAGTTCAATATCGACGAGATGGACTTCCAGAGTAAACTATAATCGGATCGTTTTAAACGACGATGTATTTTCAAAGTCAGTCCATCCGTGAATATTTATCGAACTTGGCAATCTGTGAACTTAACAATTCAACAGCGTTATGAGAAGGCTCACAAATGTTGATAAGAAGTGTTATAATTTAGCAGAAATTTAAAATCAGCGATGATACCGAAATCTTCCCAAAACGCGCGTAACTTTCGTTCGCTACCGTACGGCATGCAGTGAGCAATAAGCCTACTTGAAAAACCTAAACGAATAATGCACGAACAGTTAGACTCCAAAAAAAAAAAAAAAGTGACCGAAATGATTGCAAAACAGATAGGGGGGGGATTTTCGAGAATGACATCGGTGCAACTGAATTTTGGTGACAAAATCTACTTCGAGTTGGTTTTAAATAATTGTACGATGTCGGTTGTGCTCAGCTAGACCGAAGGCCCAGAACGTTGAGCGGAAATATCTGGGGCTGAACGAATTATTCCATAATGAACGCTATACATTAATAAAATTATATAAATAATACACTGACTAGAAAAACAATTGATATATTGAAATTATTATATCGACATGTTTCGGAGACACTTCTCCGCAATCATGGTGAACATACAACTAAAGTTAAAACGTAAACAATATATTAATTATATATAAGGTTAAAAAAATCGAAAATATCGAAGTCACTAAATTAATATATCGTACTGGTCGAAGTTAAAAATTTTCATATTAAAAATTAATATCTATATAAATTGTAAAATAAAAATAAAATTGTTATCTAATATATAAAAAATCACATAAACAGATGTATAAAGTTTAATTCTGTTATTTTGATATTTTAAATAACGGGTTGTTATTATATATTTGTATATTTAATGTGATATACTTATATTTATAAATATAATACGCTTCAGCGAAATCTAACATTTCTTGATCATTAATTATTTCTAAATCGTTATTGATATTTATAGTAATGTTTAGCAGTAATTATGTATTCGACCATGATTGATTTTCTCCGAAATATGTCGGCGTAATAATTTTAATATATTAATTGTTTTTTTTTTTAGTCAGCGCTTATGTAATTTTATTCATTTGGAAAATATATTTCACTTCTAAAGGCAAGAAATCCAAATCGAACAGCTTGCTGACGGGTGGGGTTCCGAGTTGTAATTATTGAGAAGGCTTTCGGAAAAGAGAGAAAAAAACCGGGAAGAATGTGAATTATTCTGTTCATCCTACGTAGTATCTTTAAGTCGATATCTCATTTTGTCTTAACGGTATAATACTAAGTTTTAAGTGTAGTATAGATTGGTAAAAAGTAAATTTAACGAACGTCATTCCGTTTAAAACAAATGTGTACAATGATGTTTACATGTTTCATGCGATGTGGTTAATTATATATATGTAGATTCCGGCTTAGGTTAATAAACGGTAATAAGTTCTTTGTTCGTTACGTGTATCATTTGTATGCTGTAGATTATATTAGCGCGAAATTAAGAATAGTATTCTAGTAACCTCTGCTAGTGAAAGAAATAACAGTGATGTTTTTTTTTGCGCCATTTTTATTATAATTCTGCGCTTTGTTTAATTTTAACACACGAAAGAAAAGAAATTTTCTAAAATAATTTTCAGTTTTGATATTAACGATTTTGAATGGGCAATTAATGTGCAAGCGTAATTTCCTTCGGGTGAGATCGGAAAATATTTCGGATGTATATTTCGGAAAAAAAGGTGGTCATCAAAAATTAGCTCTGCAAATAATATTACAAAAAGTGATGTGGGTAATTTGAGTTACAGCGTGTTTTAGATCATGATCAATGTAATGTTGGGATAAAATTGGTTGCGGTATAGCGTTTAAGTAAATTGCGAATTTTCTATCAAAAAGTTTCGAAACGGTATGTAAAAACTCGATGAGTTTTTAACGAATTTAATAAGAAAAAGGAACAAAACAAACAAATAAAAAAACATTATTTTTCAAAAGGAGAAAAAAGGCGCAATTATAAATCTTTCTGATAATGTAGCGTACGCTTTTAAGTCAGATCGATATTTTCATGCGTTTTACAATTTTTACAGACACATTTCTCTGCCTTTTTATTTTTTCGGTACTTTATTTAAACGTGGACTAAACTTCGTTTCATCTGCTACATGCAAAACTATTAAAATCGACATTGAAAACGGTCTCGTACTAATTTTTTTATTTGACCTAAACCGAATTTATTTTTAAGTTTTTTTCAAAGATTAATTTCGCCCTTCTACAAAACGAATTATAATAATTACAGAACTCCCACGACCAAGAAAACGTCTGACAGAATTAATGATTTCTGCGCTAACGAAAAAAGTGGAATTTCCCGAAAAATACTTCCATGTTTCTTTTCTTCGTTCACCAATTGAAATAGTAGGCGACGATAGGGTGGAAAAGGTCGAATTTTCCGTAAACCGCTTAGTAAATGTAAATGACGTAAGTATTGAATATCTCGGAATATTTTAAAATTAAGTGTTATCCTTAAGAATAAAAATATGGAATTTCGGTAATTCGGTAATTAGATTATGTTGCGCGATTCAAGCAATGTTAATAATGATTAAATTAAGGGGGGTGTACAATCCCGCTGCTTAAAAAATTGTGAAAAAAGAAAGCGATACTACAGTGAGAATAGCCGTGACGTTAAAATGCAGAGAATATTGTAAAGTGTAATTATTACGTGTAAAATTTATATGTGGGTATAAAAACGAAATATTAAAATCTTATTTATTTTAACTGAAGGGAATTTAATAATTTAAAGTGCTATTATTACTTTACATTTGGCTTGCGCTGTGCTGTTATAAAAATTCTGTAAAGTTCGCCATTTGTGTTATTGATATTGTTCTATTGTAAATTTCGAGGTTGTTCCAAGTCATCATATTTATATCGTAGAATATAGTGATGTAATTAGGGATGTATGGAGTGACAAAAGAATTTATTGTACCTGTTCATGAATAACTGAATTCAGAGGAAGAAAAGTCTTTCTTTCAATTTATCATAATATAGTTTTTTGAACGGTTGAACCACTTAATTTTGTGATCGATTTCTGCTATTAGATATGATTTTGACTAATATTTTTGTTTGTATTTATTTATTGACAGAATTATATTTTCGATATTACGCACGCTAGTGCAAATTGGCAGCTGAAAAAGTTCTAAATTTGTTGAATTAATTGCTGTAGTGTGGTTTATGCTTTAACGAATACTATTATTCTACATATCAAAAAATTTGGATGTTGCTGTGTCGGAGCGCATGGCCACTGGTTTAACATGAAACTTCTATGTAGGCTACTTGATTTTACCGTACTAGAT
The DNA here is from genome assembly GCA_039619475.1 of Icerya purchasi. Taxonomy (NCBI): domain Eukaryota; kingdom Metazoa; phylum Arthropoda; class Insecta; order Hemiptera; family Monophlebidae; genus Icerya; species Icerya purchasi. Next base: position 332,933,054 of record CM077115.1, on the reverse strand, counting down.
TGAAATGAAAACGGAACATTGACTGTATAATACATTTTATTTTTTGATACAAAACAGAAACTGACTGGTACGCGATATTTATTTTTCGACTAGTTTTCGACGAAAATTTTGACATTAGCATGTGATATGAGAAATGAGAATCATCAACATCAATGTGTCTGGTGAACGTGCAATTGAGATCATGGTATTCCCCAGCGTTGTTGGCCCTGTGGTACGTAATTCAAGTCGAATTCATCCCACATGAAGAGTCAGCCAGGTAGCTGTGTTGCGTCGTGCATCGTTTTTGAAGTCGCTACCGAGAATAATCGGAGTCTCCCCATGTTTGGTTGAGAGCTCGATAATAATTTCTTCAATTTGATAATACGTATGAGTGATTGCTGGAGACATAGCTTAACATCTTCGGGTAGCGACGCTTTGTGATGTATGCATACGGAACCGAGGATAAACAGCGTGCGATCTCCACCTTTCACGTTCATCAGATATATGTCGCCAGCGTTATGTTTTTTGAAGTTGGAAGTTTCCGCAGAAGCTGATTGCATCGATGACCAGCTCGTAAAGCTTTGTCTGTTTCAATAAATTTCGGTTCGAACGAGGTTAACGGACGATCTTTGCAACATTTTAGCGCAATGTTATTGCTTATTTTCAGTTCAAATTTGTTGAGTTTCATAGTGTTCACGCAATCTATGCTAGTCTCGCTAATTGCCATGTAGTCGGAATGTTTCAGTATACTGTCCTTTTCTATATTATCTCCCGCTACAGTTAGCAAACGTTGTGCATTGAATAACCAAGACAATCAAGACTAGTTGCCGTCGTCGAGGTAGGTCGTCCATGTTTCCATCGACTTTGGGGCTCGCTTGTAGAAGTCTCTTGCTTGCTTCGTCAACGTAGCCAGTCGATATTATTCATCGCGTATTTCTTTCGCTGTTGGCGTCGCTCTGCTTTGCCCGCGGTAAAATATAAAATCTCTATCGTTGGTAAGATTAAGATCGTCGATTGATATGACCTTACTGAGTGCAACAAACGCAAGCTTGTGAATTGTCGTAGTTGCATACTACTTCGTTAAAGGCACCATCTTTGCAATTCTTGAATGGTGATCGCGCTTGCCGACACAACTGGGAACTGGTTATGTCTACACATTACAATCCCGCCAAACGGAATGTTAGTGACACTAGTCGAACATACATTACGTTTACGCATAACGTGCAGCTTCGCTTTCACTTCACGCAATTTGCCTACGCTTTGATTTTTAATCTCCACCCAAATCCGAGATGGCCGGTTGAGGTTGACGACTAGGTACCATCGTTTACTATTTTTTGTGCTAACATGAAACAATCTTGCTCTCTCGGCAACAAACATTTTGGGATATCTACGCATGGCATACAACCTCTTCTTTCCAACCGTAATCGTGATCTATATTTTCTCATGACTTACGCGAACAAAGGCCGACATACTTGATTTTTTTTCATTTTTTACACGCTTACTACAAGTTTTTTTACAGAATATTTCACCGAGGAAATACAATTAAGTCACTATTCCGGCAAGATACATTTACGTTTCAAATTTATGAAATAGTCTCCGGTGTTAAAGACGTTTCATGTCAACAGGAAAAGAGCAAAAAAAAAAAAAAACTTTAGCGAATAAAAAATTTTACGGTTAAAATGTTCATGCAAAAAAAAGTATAAGTGTTCATAATTTTTATCTTTTTTATTTTTGAACTTTTTAAAATTTCTTGTTTGTGTAACCGAAGGTTGCAAAAGTATGAAAAATTTACAATCTTCGCGCATCAGCAACCTTTTTTTTTTTTTTTCCGTAGCAGTTTAGGAAAGTTATAACTAGCATTGAAAATTTTTTTAAACCCGTAGCTTCATCCAATGATGAAGAATAAAGGAGGATATTTTTTTTCCCATTGTAAGGCTATTTATTTATATTATAAGTGACAGTTCATTTAAAAAATTTATATGATTTCATATAATTTCAGTGTAAACACGTACGTTAACTCAGCTGTACATTTTACACACCTTCGTTGCTCGTGTATACGGGTACTTATAATTAAATAAATAAATAAATCGTTGACTGAATTTTAAATTAGTTTTTCCAATTTATACAAATTTTGATCAAAGTATATTTTAGGCGTTATTTATTCAAGGTTCATTGCAGTGTCATTTAACAGCGATGTTCACTTTTTAGAATCCAAAAAAGGTGAAGTTCGTTCGTTATAAGTTAATTTTTGTTTGCGATATATCTTGTTTGCAAACTCACGCGCTTCCAATTATTCTATTGTGCAACAATGACACTTTCGTAGCGGTAATTTCTAATTTTATTTTGCGTATAAAATAATAACTTGTTTTAAACTTGGCTAATGATTTTCGATGCGGAGTTATATGCGAAAGTGAGGATTACATCTTAAATTGTTTTCAATAAAAAATTTGCAGAATGTTACGGCGCTTAAATGTTTTCTAAACCATCTTACGATTTATATTATTCGAATGAAATAACCTTTTTTTCGGTTATTTCATTATTTTTGCTCCCTTATTCAGTTTAATAGTTCTTTAAGTTTTTGACTTTTAGTTTCCGCTTTCGGATTTTGGAAGACTTTAAGCAGTTCTCTTTTAGTATTGGCAACTTGAAATTTAAAATTTTTTTAAATTCGCAGATGATACAACTATAATAGCAGCAAATGAGAGCTCCTTAATGCTCTGATTAAGCTAAGCTCGATTCTTAAACAATACGACAATAAATAAGAAAAAAACAGTAATAATGAGGTGCAATAAAGTATAAAATGATGAAGTACAAAATAAATTAGACAATGATATGCTGCACCATGTAAACGTAAATATCTAGGTTCAATAATAGCAGAAGAGGAAGATGCGATCAGGAAATAAGGTCCAGAATAGCGTAGATGAAAGTCGTCTTCACAAAAAATAAATCCTTGCCAACATCTAAAAATATAAATTTAGAACTATAGAAATGATTTTGGAGTGCGCTTCTGTTCAGAAACTTGAACCATAAATAAAACTAGACAAAAACGACTAGAAGCATTTAAAATGTGAGAATGCAAAAACTTAATTGGTTAGACAAAATTAAGAATACGAAAGTCCACACGATAATTAATAAAGAGCGCTGCTTAATGAAAATTATAAACGAAAGAAGGTGTAATTGGATAGGACATATAATAAGAAATAATAGATATTTAACAGGCATACTCAAAGGAGTAGTGGAAAGAATGCGGAAATCGCGCGAAAAATACATTTCACAAATAATAGAAGATACGAAGATGAACAAATACCGACTAATAAAAGAAAAGGTCCGAATTAAGTGTTTAAAAACAGAACGATTCTAAGGAAGAACTTTTCAAATGATTAACTACCAATCGAAAGATTGAGGAATGAAGAAAATCTTACAATTATGATTTTGAAGTATACTTAATTTTAAAAAATTTCGGTTTTATTGCCTAATTAATTTTACTATTTTATTGATTATTCGTATTCAAAACTACAATGTTTGAGTTTGATTACTATTTTTTTTTTGTTTTCGGTGTTTTTTTATTTGTTCCGAATAATCAATAAAATAGTAAAATTAATTAGGCAATAAAACCGACGAAATTTTTTAAAATTAAGTATACTTCAAAATCATAATAGTAAAATTTTCTTCATTTTTCAATCTTTCGATTGGTAGTTAATCATTTGAAAAGTTCTTCCTTAGAATGGAAAAATTTAATTTTGCTTGTTTATGATTGCAATCTCTTTCTTCGTCGGAACATATAAGTTTCTATTATGTACTATTATATGTAATTTTTGCTATGTTTTTAATCGATTAATTCTAGCATCTTAACAGTGTAGAGTATTCTCTGCTGAATCTATTGAAGCCTCAGGTAGTAAAATAAAAGAGTTTATTATTTGAAAAATTGGAGGGAAAAGGGTGAAGAAACTGTTCAGGGACATGGAAAAGAAAAGCGACCTTTTAGGGATAGAAACGTCAATTTTGCAAAATAAAGAATGGAATAAGTTACTCTCTGATATATGTTTCTCCGTCTTTGTAACGGCCGATTTATTAATGAATTCTCGAGCCATAGTATTTTTATTTTATGACAATGTTTTAACATGACCCGAGGTATGCTTTTTTTCCTTTTTCTAATCCCTACTTTCCTTTTCTCGTCTGATTCAACGCTATCCTTCTTCATTGTCCTGCTTCTGTCTTGTCTTAGTCATTCCATCACTTCCTGTCGAATACATCTTCATCTCAATCACATCTTTCTTCCTTCTACTCCATTGTTTCCTCTCCCTACTGTAAACTTTGCAGACTAATTCGCGCCACTGATCACATTTTTTTCGAGTGCTCCTTTTCTTCTCAGGAGCACTCAGTTAAATTTTGTATCTCTTGCTGAGTTGTTATATTCTTGCTCTTTTCTAATCAACGGTTCTTTCTGTATTAGTCCACTTCATTTTCCTATTTAGATTCGTATTAAAATTTAACCTTCTTTTTCTCATTTTTAATACATTCCTTAATCTCTTGGCCATTGTCCTTTAGTTGGGGTTTCTCAATTAATTGATTTAAATTAAAAGTCCTCAGGTGGTAATGTGAATTTTTTTAAAAGACTAGAATCACTGGTGATAGCAGAACCAAATAGATCAATCAGTGTTTGTAATCTGGAGCTATTAGTAAAGATGCGGATGATATTTACTAACCATTTTTTTGAAACAAGAGTCAACATTAACTAGAATTAACTGAATATCTTTAATAGATTTGAAGGTGAATATATCAGAATCTTATAAAATAGCGTTCAAGTGAAGGAGGGATGAAAATAAATAAATAAATTTATCACGTCGCATAATCTTCGTTTTTAAGAAGCATCGCTGGAATCCTTCCCACATTCATATTGTTATGAAAATGTGTATTCCAATATTGTGGTTAGAAACCGCTGTTCACTGTTATCGGAAGGAAGTAATTTTCCTCTTAGTTCTCATAATAATCGAAATAATAAACAATATATAATTCCTTCATTTAATATAATTATTTTTCTGCCGTAGATTGCACTATATTGTAAATGTAAACAATTTTAAAATGACCTATCAGTAACCGAATGTTAATGGTCATTTTAAAATTGTTCACATTTATAATCCTTCATTTAAGTCGAAAAGCATAAGAGAAAACAAAATTTATCGATTACAGTCAATTAATTCCTCTCGAAGAAAAAAAAAAAATCCTACCTCAAATTTTTGCTTAAAACGAACTCTATCATTTGTTTTTTCTAATGAAATGGATAAAACAAACAAGTTTGATTTAAAGAAATGAAGTAGGGAAATAAATTTATTCAAATGAATTAATAACTCAACTTCAACAATTAATTCAGCAAACCTGTACAATCAATACTAAAAAAACAATACAAATAATAAAAGATAAAATATTTTGTATTCTAAATTTCCAGTAGTAAAATAATAAAGAGCTCAGGAAATTCTGTCTAACAATAAAAATTATAGTAAACCTAATTTAGCGGACATTTCAAATTGTTTTATTTACATTTAAATTATTTAATTGTAGTTAATTCACACACACACACACACACATATATATATATATATATATATATATATATATATATACATTTCAAATTTTTATTTGTTTTACTTCGTAAGTTTTTAAAAAAATCTTAACGTTCACATAACGTTTTCAAAAAAACCAAAAAAGAAAAGGTTAAATACGTCAGTCAAAAGTTTGCTAGCTTGGTAATATATATTAATAATAAAATTATTAGGTCCTTGCTTGAAGCACTATTTAATACAAATGATAGTCTCTTTCATTATTTCTCTAGAGGGCATTTAATTACGAAAGTTGATCTTTGAAGTCCGGACGCAAAGCTAATAAGATAGCTCAGTATTTCTCCACGAGAAATTCGAAGAAAAAATACGATTTATCCATCAACAGTTGTAGTATTTAAAAGATAACTGCTTATCAGAAAGATTGAAGTCCAACCAGTAACACACTGTACATTAGTGTTTGACTGACTAAAATGTATCGACTAATGTTCTTTTTTTTATTTATTTAACAGCAATTCTTATTGCCTTTCGGCTATGACCGCTTAATTTAACCGACTAATGTTCCGTTTTAAATCGCTAGCCAGTAAAATTAAATTAAAATGTTAATACAAGAAGAGAGTCGACGTATATTTCATGAACTGTCGTTCGCTAGCTATTCGTTATCGGCGTAAGTTACGAATATCTTCTCACGACCGCACACACATACGCGCACACTAACCTCCAGATAAAGCGTCGTCTGCTAGCGAACAGCGCAAGCAGCGAGCGAAATTATACTTCTATTACTAAAAACAATACGGCATCTTACGTCGCTTATTTCATAAAAGATAGCGCCACGCACTCGATTCGTATCAATGGAAAAGTAATTTGAAATGTTTAATTTTTAGTGAAATATTGACAATATTTATTTCACTAAATGTACATTGCAATCAACAAATAAGAATTTAAATAATAACATTTTATCGTTGGTGATCATCGCTCCTATCATTTCAAAATTTATACTCACAAATTTTACAATTTGAGGGTTTTATATTTTTTTTGTATTTTAGTAACGGAAATGTGTCAGTCGAAAAAAATCCTCTTCAGTTGTTATAAAATGGGTTGTGGACTTTTTTTTAAATAACATACTTGTAAATGTAGAAGTAATGTTTTTTTAACATTATCATATTTTTATTTTATTTTATATAATAGTAGGTATTAGTTTGTGGGTGATGTGATACATAACTGTTGAAGTTCTAGAAGGGTTATGGACTTTTTTTAGTTTTCGGGCTTATCACTTTAAATGTATATTTTTTTTTGAATTTGGACTCTCAAATTTCAAAATTTTTAGACTTTTGTGTTTTTGCGTTATTCTACGAACAAAAATACGCCAATTAAAAAAAAGAGGGATCAATCCCCTAGCTAACATAGAACAGGCTGTAGAATTTTTGAAAAAAAAAATTGCAACCTGATTTTAGAATTTTTTAAAATTTGGACCTTTTAATTTTAAAATTTTGAGGGTCTCGTTGTTTTTTTATATTCTAGTGATGAAAATACGTTATTTAAAAAAAAAAAAGTGACTGGCCTCTACGGAAAGGTCTTTTTTTTTTTTAGTTTTCAAACTTATCACTTTAGATGTATATTTTACCAAATATGCGCCATTGAATTTTTAAATTATCGAGCTTTTGTGTTTTTGCGGTATTCTACGGACAAAATACGTTGATTAAGAACAAAATAATTCCGTAACTGTCCATACGTTTTTTAAAAAACTTAATCTTTATTTTTTTTTTAAAATTCGGGCTCTTTAATTTTATAATTATTGAAGTTTCAAAGTTTTCCCACAATCTGATGAAAGAAATACGTTGATTTAAAAAAAAAAAATAAATTTTCTAACCATTATGGGAATTTTAGCACTGCAGAAATAAATATATATAAATATTGAATATAAATTATTTATACGCAAAAATATTAATTTTATTTTAATCTTATACATATTCATAAAAAATAGAATATTTTAAAACTAATTTATGAATTTAAAGCCTCTTTTCATATAACATTACAGACAAAAACAAAACAATTCCAGTACCTTATTCTCACCTATTCATTAACAGATTTTTTTTTTTTTTTTTTTTGTTATTTAAATATAACATTAATGCAAAAAATAAAAAAATGTACTGTTCTTATCAATAAATAATTATTTATAAAAATGAAAAATGAAATCGTTATAGCCAGTAAATCTTAATAAACGATAGTTTTTGCGATTTACTACTGAATTCGCGAAGGCGAATTTTGCCATGGATTAGACCTTGACGAATCGATTTATTGGCTCAAAATAGCCCTAGTGTGCAAATTTTGTGAAAATCGTTGGAACCATTTTCGAGATTGAGGAACGTACAAATATATATAGACTTCCTTGTTCGTTTAATAATATTAGATATATATATATATATATATACGTATTATTTTAATAGAAATAAGTTTTATAGAACAAACGTTTAAAGATAGCCAGTGGTCGGTAGTTAGATATAATATTAACAAGGGAAGGGTACGATCTCGGAAATTTATTTCGGGACAAGACTCTGTATAATAATAGTCCTCCGTTAGGGTGTTCACCCTTAAATAATAATAGCGTCGAATGGCTAGTCAATTCGTAGAAAAAAGCCTTTGCAATACTAATCAGCTTATTTATGCTCGGGTTCAAATCTCGTGCTCGACTAACTTTTTTTTTTTTTTTGTTAATTCGTTTAATTAATTATTTTTACAATTTAATAAATCTGTTATTTACAAATATCAATAATTTAAATAAAAATTATTTTATTTTGTTTAAAAAAAGGTCTTAACATTGGTGCACCCAAGGAGGGCTACGCCCCCCCCCCCCGGATAATAAACGGACACTGTTAATAATGGCCAAATTTGTTATCGGTAATATTTTTGACAGTGAAAATTAATTAAATATTTAAAGGTTTCACAATGATTACTCATAATAAATAATTTTCGGAAACACTGTGTTTTAAAAGATATTTATTATGAGTAAAAATTAATATTTGATTAAAATATAAGGTGCTTTTAAATAATACATTTTACACAAAAATAAATATATAAACGAGAGAAGAGAGAGATACACCAAACATGTTCGACTTCCGCCTTCCTTTACATTTTCCAGCTTTTGTGATTTCAAACGTATTAGTAGAAAAAATTCAATTACCTCTCTATAAACCATCCTAACTGATGTAATAGATAAGGCGTATGAGTGAGTCCTAAATGTTTCAACCCGAAGTGAGAAATGTTTAAATTGTAACAATAATATAGGCGTCTCGTTTACATTGTATCATGGTTGGTTTGATTTCTGGTATTATCCCTTAATTTATAAAATTAAAGGGAAAATGTAGCCAATAAATAACAGAAATGAGAATAAAGTTTCGTTAGATGTCTAGTCATTGTGGAATTAGTAGGAATGACGACACTGATGCGGCTGGAATCAATTCGTTACAGTATTTTCGGGAGTATGCAATGAGACACGATCACAACACTTTTTTTGTTTTTTTTTCCCCTTGTTATCCGTAAGTTAAACTGTATCTGTAAGCTGTTTAAATCAAGTTGTTATTATATTATTCATATAAATTTTAGATAAGTTCAAATTGGTCTATATGGAATTATTTAAAATAAAAAAAAAGACCTAACCAAAAACCTATAGCTTCGAATTTTTCACTTGGTTTAATATTCCTGAATAATTCTCTGTACTTTAATCTTCTATTTCAAGTGTATTTTTCCATCTTAAATATCTAACCAACAGTTTTTATTATGCTTCTAACTTTGTTTCCGTTTTTGCATTTATATAAACGTACTATAAATCTTAATTTTGTAATATTCTTTTCTATTCATGTTTACCATTCGGAAGCTTATTTTGTATAATAAGATGGTTTAGAAACGACAAAAATCAATAACTCACGATCGGAATGACTTATAAATCTTCAAAATCAGATCATAAATTCTAATTAAAATTCTCTTTAAGACAATCGATGACTTCGAGTTAACCGATCACCCTGGGCGCCAAAAAATCCAAAAATACCGTCAAGAATATATAATATGAACTTTAAAACGAGCTTAAAAATCACCCCTTAAAAACTCATAACTCATCCCCAGATAACCCTTTAAAAGTGAAATTCGAAATATGAAATAAAACGCAGAAGCTCTTTCATAAGGTAAAAAAATTATGATTAAAAAATTATATAGACCCCTCTCTTTGGATCCAAAAACAGCAAAATAGAGGATGTTCACATAAGCAATAGCCCGAGTAAAAAAGTTGAGGAAACCAAAACGTATCTCAAATATATGTATTAAGGACCGGTTTATAGGAAAACTATAGCCGAGTTTACAACTTTATACTGAGACCCTCGGTCAATCCCCTTTCGCGGCGCGAATATTACAGCTAAAAATTTCGAACAAGTTTAAAAATAGGTGCATCCTCGTATAATTCTCTGGTTTGGAACATCTGGGTTTCCGACTCTAAAATCAGCCCCTCTGGTCGACGAAAGCTCGAAATTTTTAAAAGAAATATTTTTTTTTCTGGGCATGCGATATATCGTTGGAAAGGAAGCTATTTGTTGGGAACGAAACCCCGTATTTCATTTCTTCAACGAAACGTTCGATGTTGGCAAATGTTTCAAAAAAGGCCGAAAAATGACCTATCTCTCCTTCTTTATGGCACAAAAAATCAGATTTATTTGTTTTGAATTTAACATTTATATAAACGTAAATTATAGAGACATGTTGACTTTGGTATAAATTATTGTTATCACTTTTAAGTACTGTGTAAGTAAATTAAAGTAAGTCCCATACTCTTGGCAGAGCGTCGGAGATTGTGAAGTTAAGCTTTTCATAATGGTACTAAACCTAATGGATCTAAGGAGAGGAGGGAGCCAGTTCCTTTCTCTCGGCCATCTTTACTTTCCCAGATTTCTCTAGTACCCAATTATTTCCGGCTGAATATACCTGGGAGCAACTCGGATCCGGAAAGGGACAAGTCTCGAATCCGTGACCTCTAATTTGGTAGCCAAGCACCTTAACCACTAGGCTACCGAAGTAGTGTGTAATATATTATTATTCTTGGTTTGTTTACTGTTCACTTTTCACTGAGTTTCTTTTTCTACTTCATGAAAGGTGATCTTTACGGTAAAAATGTACGTGTTTCGAATTCTCTGTGAATAAGTTAGTAATCATGTAGCGGCTGCCAACGTTAGAAACTATTCTCTGTTTTAGAATATTTCTTCAGTATATTTTCTCTGGCATAATTTTTGTTTTTGTTTTTATATTCTTTATGTTTATCTGGCACATTTATGATTAAGATAAAATTTTGTAGGTATTTTAAATTACCCATTATTAAACTTGCCATTATTTTCCTTAGTTTATTTATTTTTTTTAAATTCTGTATCGGTCGTGTTGTTTTTAATTTGAACGATTTTAAAAATATCTTTCTTTTGCAGAAGTTTCAATAATTCTACTCAAAAATTATGTGCATTAGCGTGATTTTAATTTTAATTGATAATATCATATTTTTCTCATTAAATTTTTAAATTACCTGTTTCGTAAATTTTAATGATATAACTTTTTAAATAATTTTTTTTGTTAACTTCACGGTGATTAAATTATTCCTCGATTCTCTTTGTCGAAATTTGGAATTTTATGTTGAAGTTTTCGTATCCGTTATTAACTGATGAAATTATTTGATATGCAATACTTTCTACTAATTATCCGTTGATCGGTAGTTGTTTATTCGTTATAAGCAGTGCTGCTCAACCTTTTTAAGCTCGAGGTCAGCTGCAAGCGATAATTATATTATCAGATCGACATCGTATACACCTATTTAAAATATATATGCGGCTAATAAAATGTACACATACCAGACTACCGTTTTTTGGTGTGTAATATACCGGTCAATTTCTTCGATCAATTTTACGTTCGATATTACGAAATTTTCTTCTTATCTAACATACCGTGTGGTCAAATTACTATCTTACATCGTTTAGTAATTTTATTTCACTAATTACTAAAGCATAATGACATGTGAAACCTACATATATACATTATAATATATATATATATATGAATTCCAAAAAATTCACAACAGATTAAATTAATATATTAATCATGATAATATTAGAAAGCGCATTGAGTACAGTAGAGATATTTATCATTTTAATGCTCGCTTACACTGTTTTAAGGTAGAATTCAGATGATAAGATCTTACAAATTTCTAATTAAAATTATTTTTACATTACACTTATCGGTATTTTGGTGTAGTAACTCTGGCCATCTGTGGATATTTAATTAAAATTATTTTTAAGTCACTTTTTTGCTAGAAATTATAGATGAAATCGGTATTTTTATGATAATTTCAGAATTTCTTTTTTATGATATAATCTCGCATTTCAGGTCCAAGTGGCAGAAAATACAAATAGACGTGATTCTTTGAACTGTGATTTAGTGTTGAGAAGCATAGGATACAAAAGAGTTGGCGTTGATCCGGATATTCCTGTTCATAATCTAGATTCCATCCATAAAGTTTTACCGGGTAATAAAACGTAACAAATTTCTCCCTATTAAAAAAATAAAAAAAAAAACACGTAATTGAAACAAAAAGGAGAAACGAAAAAACTCCGAACGATGAATACAAAATCGGCAAGCCAGAAATGATTATTTTGATTTTAGTATTTATTATTTTGCCCGTTCGATATTCTGAAATTAGTAATTTTAAATTATTTCCGACTATTTTATTGGATTTGATATATTAGCAGGGAATTCTCTGAAATTATAAATTTTAAATTATTTCTTGCTAATCTCTGAAATTATAAATTTTATATTATTTCTTGCTAGAAATATTAGCAAGAAATAATTTAAAATTTATAATTTCAGAGATTAGCAAGAAATAATTTAAAATTTATAATTTCAGAGATTAGCAAGAAATAATTTAAAATTTATAATTTCAGAGATTAGCAAGAAATAATTTAAAATTTATAATTTCAGAGATTAGCAAGAAATAATTTAAAATTTATGATTTCAGAGATTAGCAAGGAATAATTTAAAATTTATAATTTCAGAGATTAGCAAGGAATAATTTAAAATTTATAATTTCAGAGATTAGCAAGAAATAATTTAAAATTTACAATTTCAGAGATTAGCAAGAAATAATTTAAAATTTATAATTTCAGAGCATCAAATATCGAGAAAAAATTCGGGGTTTGTTGTGTGTTTATTTTTTTAACTGAGCAAAGCAGAAAGGCAACAAGATCGTCTGAATAGTCGTATAAAGTATTATAACAAGAACAAACAAGGAATAATTGATAAACAGTAAAGGGACAAAGCGTAGATTTAAAAGTGGTAGCGAAACATCTGTACTATGTGAAAAAAATACTATTGACTTTTTGAACGGTTAAATAATGAACGATAGCGAGTCAACTATTAAATAAATCAAGTACACAATTTCGTAGAGATGCGTCGGTATAGTACGTTTCAGAGTTTCAAAGGTGAGAACGAACGAAGTTTTCACGTTCTTCTCCACGCAGTATATATAGTATCTTTGCAACCGTTCATCGACGGGCCAAATGAATTTGTTAATCTCATGACGAGAACCGACCAACTCGGGTAAAAAATTTTGACAAATGCGCAGCATACGGATTTGCAGAGCTACTGGATCGCACCCGAAGCTTATTAAAGGAAAGAGGCGGTCGTTAAAATTACTTTGTCGCTTCAGTCAGACGAACCTCAATTCGGACAAGTTTATATATTCAAGGTGATGAAGAAGCGGCGAAATTTCAAACGAAAACAGTTGAAGCGAGGCGAAGTGGTTAAAATTTTATAGTAAATTTTGAATAAAAAGCCGCACGCTAAACAATTTAGGGATTAAACGAAGGTTTCGAGAAAAATAATCAAATTAAAGAAGTTTGTTTAAAATTATTTTGAATATTTAAAATCAGGCGTATAATTTTGCCCTAATATCGATTTGAAATCTTGCAAAATCGACGGAAGAGTTTCAAGTACGAGTATATGCAAAATCAAGAAACGAAAGTGTAATATCATTAACATTCCAATTCATACGGACGCGTTATTGTTTCCGTTGTTAATTAACCGCTGTTGATTGTTGGACCCCCTAGAAAAATCATTCGGAACATTGACGAAGCGAATAACAGCGTTGTTATGGTGCGCGCTCAGCGATCCGTGCAAGTATCGATGCAATTTTACTAACGATCGCCGCAACGCTATAACATTTTATTTGAAAGTAGTCGAACAAAATCGATTAAATTACCTTACGATTGAATCAAAATCTGTTGCATTGTCGACAAGGATTAATCGATCACATTTAGAATAGTTAAATACGAGCGACAAATGAAAAATAGGCAGAGGGTTTATTTTACCGGCGACTCATTCGGATTGCAACATTTATTCCAAGAAGCCAAATAGCTATCGTGAGAATCGCCCGGATCTCTTCGATTAATGACATACAATCCAAATTAGGCGGAAATAAAAAAAAAAAAACATTGTTAACGAAATTTTCACTCGGAACAACTGCCATGAGTTATTATTATTCCGACGTTTGTTTGCCGTTTATATGGTCAACTATGTTTAGCATTATTAAAAGAATCGAGGTAGAGTTCAGAAAAATCGGAATGTACGTTTACACGATCGACTTCCGATATATGCATTTAGTGAACGAACAATGTTAACGTTAGATGCAATCTTTGACCGTACCGATACTTCCGCCGTGTTTGAACAAAGACCCCAGAGCGTAGTGTTTCTTTGAAATGAAGTGTCCATGTGATGCGGAAATCTGTGTGGAGCACGATTGATTGGACAATGCGCGCGCTATAGTCGACTCGCAAAAACTGTTTGCTGGAAAATACTTTATTTTTGGTAAGAATTTCAGACAAATGTTGCCTGCGTTAAGAAAGACGTGAGGAAACAGATTATTGACGCGCCTGTGAAGCGAAGCAAATTTTCTTCTTCGCTGGTGAAAATAATTAAAAATTCCGTTTCTTAATATTTTATTAAATAATTAAACTGAATAAAAATGCAGATTCGTCCGAATTCGGCGAATGGTTATTGAAGATTAGCAACAATGAAAACAAATCGGTAGATATTAATCGGTTAAAAATGGACAGTGCTATTCGTAAATTTTTTCCGTCTTATTTATCGTTGGAAAAAATAAGCAGTAGAGCGATTCTGGCTAATAACGGAGTACATATTATCAATTCGAAAATGCTAGATAATTATCAAGCGTATTTTCATGGATTCGATTAAATCTGCTGGAGCAGACGATACCGACCATGAAAATTCCAAATTACGTTATCAAGAAGAGTTTTTATAACGACTTCTAGATTTCGGCTGTACTATTATTACGCAACTTATGTACTGAAAACGGTTTTTTAATTTACTCACAATTAGTAGTCTAAAAAGTGCAAAGAAATCTATTAGAAAGTGAAATTTTAACTGGTTCACACCCGCGAATAACAATCGATTCGAAAAATAACATGTCGATATGCTTTTCCTTTGGAAAGATTATCCCCCGTGCGATTTACCACGACAATCAACGAACTTCAGAGTTTTGAAAAAGTATTTTTTTTTTTTTTTTCAGAAAATTATGAACAATAGGAAGAGGAAGAAAATACGCCGTTATTATTAATTAATGACGAGTTCTATGGTTTTCGGCTTTTTTGTTTAACGAGATCTTTTCGGGCATAGTGATAATACGTTACACTTGCATACATCATTCATTAATATAATTTGTAATGCCGAATGTAACTAATTCGAAGAGATTGAAAAAATATATATATCCACAGTTAACCGATTCAAAAATGGCTTTCGGATCTTAAATTCTTTACCGACATAATTGTCAAATTTTAAATAAACTTAATTTGCAAACTTCGAGTACGGGTCATCTGCGGTTGATGTTTTATGTCTTGTGAAAATACAATTCCATTTAAAAAACGAATTTCTGGATAGAAAAAATGCAAAAATGTTTATTAATGCATTTTCCATTAATTTCTGCAGAAATCACGAACAGAATATTTCACTTTCCAACGCGGTAACAAAGGAGAGTGTACGTGTATAATCGTATATGATTGAAGAGAGAATTTTTGAATGCATTTTCAGATTTCAAAGTGCTAGGAAACCGTTCATAATATTTATTGCTCGGCCATTTAAAGTAAATGTCGATGAGATTTTAAGCGCGCTGGTGACAAGTTTTGTTATAGCCAAGTTAAACCCCTGTTAGAAATATTCAAAACGATTTATTTTTGTAAAGGTAGAATTTAAAGAAATATGTAGAAGACAACCGTATTTACTCGTAGTTTGGCAATGGAGCTTCCGAAGAAATATCTGAATTTATTTTAAATGGTTTATTAATTTCATTTTTCGGTTCAACGAGTTAGCTTTTTCGCCAACAATGATCATTATAATGTCCAAATAAAAAAAAAAAAAAAAGAACACGATTACTTTCTGATTATGCAAGAATGGCGTCGACAAATTATTCGTCGGATTGTATAAAACTAAATGAAATCAACTGAAGACCTAGTCAATTATCACATTAATAGTTCTTGAGTTGGTATTAATATTTGTTTAAAATTTGATTCAATTCTGTTTTAAAAATAAGTAAAATTTTCTATTCTCTGTTTATACTTAACGTCCAACGCAGCATTTATAACTAATTTTCTAAGTTAAGATTTGTAGGTGTGTCCATGTATGTGTATTCATGTAATATAAAACGAAAACAAAAACTATAATTTTATAATTGTTGAAATATTAAAATATTATAAACTACGACATTGTTTATAGTAACAAATTACATAATCATGCTCTAACAATTAACAATTTAATTGTTACACCGTAATTATGTAAATTCATGTTAATGTATATTTTAAGAGGTTTAGTTAAATATCCTCCGTTTGCAGTTTAAATTTAATAGGTCTTCAGAAAATTGTTAATGCCTGAAAGTGATTTTGAACGCAAAAGGGCTGAAGAATGATCAAAAAAATTCTTCGTTTTTTTATTTTTTTTTGTAAAAATTCTGAAAATGAACGAAAGTGTTGTAAAAAATTAGGACTTAATTTGTAGAAAGTTTTAAAGTGTTTCAATGTGTATATAAAATAATTTAAATAAAAATGACACATTTTATATTATACGACTCCATAGTGTAACGGCACTTATATTAACAGTAATATTTCTGTTTAATATTCCTTTAGGAGTGTACAGCGTTGGTTGGCTGTCAACAGGACCAGTGGGTGTAATACTATCCACAATGACTAATGCTTTTGCAGTTGCTGACTTAATAACAAAAGATGTTAAGGAACAGCAAATGAATTTTTCAGATATCAAGCCGGGGTATTCAGCAGTGGAACATCTCATGAAAAATCGAAGTAAAAATTATTAATTAAATTTATTTTTGCGATTGGTGATGTGTTAAATTAAATTCCGTAACTGGTATAAAAAATTAACAAATATAGCAAACAGTTAGGACTCCCGTAACAAGTTATTTTCCAGTTTCAGTTTTGGCGAACTGTTATTGCCATCCAATTCCAGATGTTGCGGGGGGCACTCTTTTGCCACTACAATTAAATTCTTACGATCTGCATTACAATTTCTAGCACGCCACTTTTCTGATCTTCATTATTGTAGTTTTTTTATGTACTGCTTTATCGATGGAAATAAATTAATTGTTTATATAATTATAATAACACAATACTGTTAAATCATCGATTTTTTTTTTTTAAAATGTTTAGTCATATCCGCTTCAATTTTTTTTTTTTTTTTTTTTTTTTTTTTGGGCGCGCTAGCGGCTTTGACTTAACAACTAGGAAAGTTAAAATAAGGGGGGATTAAATCGAGAGACGATTAGAGATGAAAAAGAAGAAATATTAAAGTACAGAAGAAAGGATAAAGAAAGAATTATAAGGAGTAGCAAGACCCTGTGCTAAGATTTCGAAGTACAGAAGAGAGTGCTCAGACGCAAGGGCAGGGTATTCAAAGAAGATGTGGTTTGCATCACATATGGGAATAGAGATAGAAGTGTGAAGGGGACAATTGGGAGAGGAAGACAGGGCAAAACAAAAACATGAAGAGGGGAGAAGAGAGTAGTCTGATTAAAGAAACGACCGTGGAGCGTTAGCTTGTCTACACGGTATAACTGTACTTACTATTTATCATGGTTTCAAACTATTCCTTTGTATGAGAAAACTTTACATTTAAAAAACATTATAATTCATGAAGAAAAAAAAAAAATGTGTTCATAAATCAGAAAACATTTGAAAAGAAAAACGTTTAATTTTTTTCCTAAAATTCAAAATATATATTTTTCATTTTTCAACATTGCTTAGAAGCTTTTTTTCATTTTATTGGCATTATCATTCCACTCGTGTACAATTTTTCAATACCTTTTAATTTTTCTTTGCATTTTCTAACCATGTAAATCAATGTCGGCAAACTATGTTTAAAAAATGAATAATGTAAATTTAAAGCGAAACGCTAGTTTAAATATTAAACAGTTGATTGAACATAATTTGGTAACCACACACCACTGAATGTAAAAAAAGAGGAAAAATGTAAAAACGTTCAGTAATAGAAATAACTTAGTACAGTTTGGAACAGACTAGAAATAATTGTAACTTGAATATGGTGTTCCCGAAATATGTCATTGATTATATAAATATTCTTTAAATATATTTTTTGATTAAGTTAATTTAAAAAGTTATTTTCAATTTTAACAATTTATTAGAAACAATCATGAATAGTCAAATATCTAATAATTGTAACTGTTACATAAGAGAATCCGAAGTAATATGGAAGTAAGATGCGAACCGAATAGCTATTAAGAATTGTACTTTTTACGGCGGTATGGAATTCGGAATATTCTAGTAGATAGAAGAAATAATTTAAAGTTACTGAAAAAAGTTCTGAACAACGGAACGAAATAGTTCTTAAAATGCGGTATGTTATTCTTAATTTGAAGAGAGTATTCTTTTCAATTTATACAAAGAAAAACAAAACATCGATATTGATTTTGATGGTTAAGAAATGTAAAGAAGAATTTAAAGATAACGGGGTGGAACGATAAAATGAATAAAAGGGAGAATAACTTTTAAGAAGTGTTGATGATTAAACGTGTTTTTTTACATTTTTAAGAAAGAAAATATGATAGTGAAAAAATGATTTTTTAAAATGTTTTACCTCTTGAAATTTGCAAAATGTGTGTTACATTTGTTGTTTTTCTATGAATCGAAAAATCGTTTACAGATGAGGTTGTGACAAAAAATTTTCACGTAAACAAGCTTCCAACGTAAGGACATTTAAAGTCGTACAAAACCACATGCGATTTAACTAGTTAGAGTAATTGTGACCACGAATATTGGAATTTTTTATACAAATAAAAGTGTGTTTTTAAGCAAAATGAATAATTATTTATTTTTAGGTAGTTCATTACTCAAATTTAGAAAACGAAGAAAAATGTCAGATTTACAATATTTAGTTTATGAGAGATTCGCAGAAATAATTAAACGTACGTTTCCTCAATTTATCTAATGATAATAGAAAAAGTGTTGAATATAACGATGCGATTAAGTAGAGTTGGCTCAGGAAAAAAAAAATAATGATTTCCGAACTTATAATAATAAACCCGCAGAAAAGTTAAGAATTACATTAAAGTAATCCATCCTAAATTACATATTATTTTGTCAGATTGCTCTCTCGTACAGTAATTACTTCATTATTGCATCGCTCGAAAGGAATAATTTTTATTTAGTTCTTTTTAAGATTTTCTCATTAAAGAATAGATTACCTTCTCACAGATTGATTTTTGCATGTTAGACATCATGTAATTGATACTAATAATCAAATCAAATCAAGTTTTATTCGATTATTATACATATTCCCCGTCTATGCGCAAATTTGCGCGAGCGATGGGGCTATTACAAACAATAAAAAATTTCTTAAACAAAACAATATTAGAAAACTACAAATAAAGCAAATAAACTTGTAAAACTATTCATAATCATTAAACAAAATAAAATAAATATTCACCCACACACGTACACGCGCACGCATAGTATTAATTAAAAAATAATTAAATATCCAGACAACTCCAAATACATATGTAACACTCATGCACCAATATGCAGTCGGGCTCACATACACACTTATAAACTCATAGACATATACACACACTCGTTGATTAAGTATATAAAAATATAGAAATACAAAAACTACACTTGCCATCATAGTAAATAGTAACAGGAAAATAAAATAAAACAAACCAAAATTTGAAAAACTTTTTTTTCCTCTTCTCCTCTCTTCTCTTCACTCTTCTCTCTTTTCTTTTCCCTCTCTCTCTTTTTTCTTTACTCTTTGCATTATTCTGTTTTTGGGTTTCCTTATCTATGCTGTAATAAGTATAATACAAGGCTTTTTATAATTTTTCAAATCTATTTTTAAAGAAAAGGGTAAAGAATTAAAAAGTTTAGAACCTCCCTATATACGTAGACTGATTCCGGATATGGTATTTGTTAATATTTGGTAATGCTCCTAATTCTTCACCCGCTGATCTAAGAATACCCTGAGTAACGGAGATGTTAAATTTTGTTCTATTCTTAAGAACAAACATAAGTAGTTGCAATTCATAAAGTTTTGAAAAGTGTAAAATATTATAGTTTGCAACTGTGTTTAGATTTCTATCAAGTAACCTTATAACATTTTTCTGCAGTTGTATCAGATGTTGTAAACGATAATCAGCAGCTTTGCTCCAATGCATGATTCCATAGCTTAATACCGGTTGGTATAATGCGGTATATAGTTTACGGAGTTGTATGGTATTAAAAAATTTGCTTAGATAATAAAATATGTAGTTTAATTTTCTAATTTTCGATGCAACATAAGTTGGGTTTCTATCCCAGAACAGTTTACAGTCTAGGTGAACACTTAGATATTTTATCTCATAAACTCTATCCAGGGGAGCACCATGTTCCCAAAAAAATTAGAAATTGTTCCATTTAAATTGTGGTATGTAACTGTAAATAATGAATTTAGTTTTATTCAGAATAATAAATAGTTGGTTAAAGTGTAACCAGTTTTTGATTTTATATAGGTCATCTTGTAAAAGATCTTGAAGAATAGTTTGTTTGCGTGAGTTTACCATAAGCAGTGTTATCTGCGTAACAAAATATTTTCCCATATACATCTAAATTGCTTAAGTCGTTAATGTAAACTAAAAATAGGAGGGGTCCCAATATGCTTCCCTAAGGTACTCCATAAAGTTGTTTTACATAGTCACTTTTTATATTATTAATTTTAATGCAATACAATCTGTCCGTTAAGTATGATTTAAGCCAGTCATGAATAATACCTCGAAAGCCACAATTAAACAATTTACGCAGCAAGATGTTATGATTAACCACGTCAAACGCTTTTTTTGAATCTAAGTAAACTGCTGCAACTAAACCATCCATTTCCAAATTGGATGCAATAAGTGAAATATGATCGAAAAGCGCGTCATCTGTGCAACGTTCAGGAAGGAAACCATACTGATATTTGTTAAAGAAGTTATTATTTAATAAGTAATTTAACATTCTACGCTTAATACATTTTTCAAATATTTTGGATGTGGCGGAAAGAATACATATTCGTCTGTAACTAGAAATATTAATACAATTAAAAACGGACGTAATTATAACAAATTTTAAAACTGCTGGAAATCTTCCGACTTGAATGGATGTATTAATAATAATAATAATAATAATAATAATAATAAATAAAAACAAAACACATAAAAGATATGTTTATTTAAGTGTATATTTTCATTAAAATTTCGAAATAAAATTACACGATGATTATATCGATTAAAATAAAAAGCAAATCACTTTACTTGCAAAATTTACTTGCACGAGCCAACTCTAATCTGCCACGACTGTAATGGCCTGCTTTTAGGTCAAATATGTACGATCATTTACACGCAATTACACATCTAATATGACTATAGCCTTTAGTGATAGGCTAACGCAATATTTACAGATTGATTATAAACAAAAATAAACTGGAATAATTTAATTAACTAGATATTTTATGTTGTGAATTTGGGCTCATGGGGAGAAATAACAAAACTTGAATTTATTAAGGTTCCAGTCGGTTCGAAAAAGTTTTAGAATAAGATAAAGGGGAAAAAGAGATGGGTACTTTCAAAAGTACTAACTGTTTTGTAAGGACCACCATATTGGCAGTTCTACGGTATGGTTGCGTATAGAGAGGAGTAGTGGAATACCCATATTGCATTTTTTTCTAATCCTAAAAGAGTTCTAAGAACAAATCTCCCCATATGTATCCTCTGTTTGTGTATCCTAAATTCTTTGAATCTGGTCAAATGTAAATTATTGAAATCTATTCTTGTAATATCGCTGGATTTTACTGTCGCTGCAGACTAATCGTCTTGGTTAAAACATGCCAACAGGAAAATCGGTTGCGTTTGTTGTCCAGCACAGAACTTTGTCTGTACTGCAACTT
The DNA here is from genome assembly GCA_039619475.1 of Icerya purchasi. Lineage (NCBI taxonomy): Eukaryota > Metazoa > Arthropoda > Insecta > Hemiptera > Monophlebidae > Icerya > Icerya purchasi. The sequence continues at coordinate 332,911,011 of CM077115.1, read as the reverse complement.
CTACGATCTATTTGTGCTATTTACTATTGCATTAATGTCCAGTACTCAATTCTTTTTAACTTTTTTCATTTTCTTTATTTTTCTTTCTGTCATTTTTTTTTCTTGTCATCTTACTTATTAGTTTTCATCCCTTTGACCTACTTTATCATTTTCATGATTAAATACTAAGAAGAAGACATTTTTGAGGATAGCCGTATTAATTTTAAGAAACTTCAAGAAGTACAAAATTATCACCAAGAACGCGACTTTAAAAGAAGTATTAGAAGAGAAGTTAAGAGATTACATTTAAAAAATTGTTTCAACGATACAACTAAGATTTAAAAATGGAAAAATTAAGCAAAAAGCTGAGAAAGTCTCGGAAGACAAATGGGGAACATCAGTTCGAAGTAGAATCATTGAGACATAGATTACTTTCGAAATTATTAAAATGAACTTGTACAGAAATTAATTACAGTGTATAATTCAAATTACGATAGTAATGCTATCAAAAAAAAGGGTGGCGATGAAAAACGAATAATACGTTTAGCTAATGTAGATTTAACGTATGTGTTAGGCCTTCATTAGCTGAGTATATGATTCGAAATAAACACGCCTAGTCTATGATATCAATAAAAGTTTAGAATGTATTGGTAACTTCAATTTTCCTAAAAATCATGCAGGGTCTTATTTTGTCGATAATTTTGAAAATGTAATAATTAATGCAAACACCTGCCATTTATGAACTCTTTATTTGAAATTAATTTATAATTTGTAAATATTTTATTTTTGATTTATTCTGTTATCTTTATATTTTGCAGAGTGGTCACTTTCAGTGTGGAAATTTAATTAATCAGAGTCATTTTTGAATATCGGGGAATTTAAAGAAGGCACAGAAATTCCCGCGTGATGTGTTGTAAAACTTTAAAGTATTAAAAATGATTACAGAACTCTAGTATATGTACATTTAGTGTCTATGCAGAGAATGAAATATCTCACTGGATTTTACTTGTAATTTAAAAAAACATGCGATTAAGGCGGTAAAGAATTTTATTCATTTGTCAATGAGAAGAAAAATTTTTAAGTAATTTGAGATTTTACCATCGGGATTAAGCTGTGTATCTGTGATAAAAAGTATATCGCGAAATGTTTGGAAATTGTGCACGGTTTTTTCGGTATGGAGCTATTGTTTTCCGTAACGAAAAAAGGGTTGAAAAATTTTGGAAAACCAGGAAAAATCTAGGAAATTTGTTTTGTAAAAAAACGGTGGCCATCCTATTTTAATATCCACTATTTTTGATTTTTATTTAAAAATAATAAGATTAACCATAAATATAGAGGACGTTTATAGCTCTTAAACATGTTTATATGTTGTAAATTAATTAATAAATATTTAAATATACGGAAGAAATTTATATGCCAATTGCATGTAATAAGTATAATTTTTGTTTGTGTTAGGTGTTGCCGTAGTTAACTGGAATGATTGGGGAAAGATCGATCTGGTCGAAATTGAAAGAGGCAAATTACGTGGTAAACCGAGGGAAAAGATCGTTGACATTGGGGAAATGTTACAAATAGCTAATTGTAAATGATAATAAACGTATTTATTTTCAAATGTTAATCAAAATTAAGCGAAATTTTTTATTTTTTTTATCAGCTAATAATGCTATGTGAGAAATTTTTAAATTATTGAATTATTTTCATTAGCCGTAGAATAATTTGATAAATTTTTAAATTTCTTTTCCGCTATATCGAAATAAGAAAGTAGAACGAAAAACAGATATTACGATGACTTATGTTTTAAAAAAAATTTGTTCTACACCCCACAGATTCTATCAGCATAAATGAAATTAATATATATATATATATATATATATATGTATAATAAACATCCTTTTTTACGTTCTGCAGGTGGCTTATTAAGTTCAAATTAAAAATAGTGCTGGCTTAACTCCTTAATTCTCTCCCCGTTTTCGGAAGACAAATTCTAAAATAATTTTTTTCTAAGTTGTCCCTTTGCTTTCTGTTGAGTGTAATAAATATTTAAATAATTTTTTATTTGTAAATAAACGTTTAAATAGTAAAACCGTAAAATCTTAGTATAGACTACCAAAAATCTTAACAAACAGAGGAAAAGTTTATCCACCCGCCACCCTTGTACCGGTAAAATTATAAACAGTGCTCTTGACCTCAAGCATATGTTCTTTGTGGCAAGATTAAAGAATGTTATTGGCTACAGGGTGATTAGTTCAACATGTAATATAAAGTACAGTAAGAATAACATGATAACCGACTCTGCTAAACTATCATAAAATATAATATTTATAATGGCAAGAGTACCATGGCAACCGATACAGTCAAGTATGCCCCATAAATCTTTGCTAATAGTATAAGAAGGATACAATATGCATTTTAATAAATGTATTGCGCATGAATCAAAAATTACTTACGTTATGTTATTCGAAGAGCGTCACAGCACCATTTCTTACGTTTTAATCTCCATTTAGGGTTACTGGGAAATTTTCTAATGTACATCCTATTAATGTAAGGTTTCAAATTTGTCCCTAATTTTCCATAGAACTTTTCATACTGCCTGATATGAACATGTTTAACGAAGGGAATATTTAAATCATTCTGTGGGGTTATATTTGTACATATTAAATTCGAAACCTGTATTAATGAAATTATTATCATAATTTGTGGAATTTTTTAAATGTTATTTTTAATTAGTTAAAAAATTAACGGTAATCTGCTCTTAGCCGTTTTTTTTTTTGTTTTTTTTACCCCCTTGGGTTTGCTACCAGAGAGTATTAGCCCAGCCAAATGAAAGAGATGCATGAAACAGAATAGAAACTATATTTTTATTTTATCGACAATGGAATCAAGGAACACCTCTAGTACAGGAACAGTTGAGAGAATAGGCAGAGAAAGAACATAGGAGGCATTGAAAGGAGCAGGAAAACCAAGCTTTAAAAACTGATAATAAAGTAACTCCCGCTCGCGAGATAAACCAGAACACTCGAAGTACACGTGATTCGCATCACAAACATACTGGGAACCTTTAGGGTCCAATGAACAAAAGGGGGTTGCAGCCAAGAAAAAGCGATTTAGGGAAGAAGAAAGGAGACTATGCGAGAAACGGGGGCGAGAAAGTTTAGTAATTACAGACCGACGCAAACTGGGGAAATCATAGAACCAAGGACGAGAAGAAGAAACAGGGTTAATTAAGAGATTAAAAAAATTATGATTAACGAAAAGAGAAACATAAACAGTGTCAAAGTCTAAGATGGCAGGATTTAGTTGGAAGAAGAATATTGTATGCTGGAACCCTACTAATAAAATTTCCATTGGAAGCTGCAGCTTTAGCAAGGAGGTCGGCGGCTACATTTCCATCAATTGCCTGAATGTCCGGGAATCCAAAGAAAGTCAATCTGGGTAGACGTGGATGAGGATAGATCATGGAAAAGAGAACGAATAGAAAGGATGATAGCATCAGTGGAAGGAGAAAGGGAAGGTGGAGATAGCGTTAGAAGAACACTTAAAGAGTCAGAAACAATAAGGAATTTGGAAGGACTTGCAGAAAAGGAAATATAAATAATGGCTTGTAAGGTGGCAACAGATTCCGCAGTAAAGATAGAACAAACGGACGTTATAAATTTGAGACTATGTAGTTGTAGCGTTCTTTTATTTAGAAGCAGTTTTAATTTAACATTTAATTCTTGTTTTTATGTAATGTTTTTTTAGGAAAAAGTTAATTGTTACGCTACAAAAACAGCTGAAAAGTTAGTCATTAATTTTATTATAGAATAAATAAATCATTTATCAGTATTTTTTTTTTTCTTTCAGACATCGTTTAGAAAATTATTGTAATAATAAAAAGCAGAACATTTGGTTTTAATAATAGTTTTTTTCCGGCGTTACAAAAGTAGATTTTAAAAAAAAAAAAGGATGTATCCTCTTATCCCATAAAAAATTATAATTTCAGCTAAAAAATATAAAAAAATTAATTTCAACAAATATAAAAATTTCAACTGAAATTAGATTATTCTTGATGCATTCAGAATTAATCCGAATTCTGTGTTTTGTTCAAAAGTTTTTTAATAGTGGAAAATTATGTTTACTTTTAAAAATAGATAATTTTTGCTTTCTCCCCAGAGATATATAAAAGTCGGGAATGATTTTTTATCGAAATAAGTGTTAACAAATTAGATTAAAATGTTACTATTTTATATGATAATTTAAAAATATTCTTATTTGTTACTGTAAATAAAACGTCAAATCTCAATCAATTGTTGTTGAAAATATATAACATTCTAATTCTTTTGGATGAAACTAAAAATAAATTTATAATGGAAAAATTATTTAATAAAAAACAGAAAAATATTTTGTTTTTTTTTTTTAATGAATTAAAACGGAAAATGCTTAGACAATATGGAAACATCAAATACCCCTAATTTTATGCCGTATTGCTAAGTGCAAAAATCGCATAGTTTGAATAAAACCATATATAAAGTATAAACGAAAAAAGAGGCATTTCAAGCACACGTTAAATAATAAAATGTATCGTATTTCTTACTTTTATTAATGAAAATTGGCTTAACCTATAAAAGAAGTTCTCTGTGGAGTTATTTATTTTTTTAGTATTAAATTAGTTTTTTAATTAAAAGGAGTAAAGTAAAAGTTCACAGATTAAAAAAAAAAGAAAGTCAAAAGTTGCTGAATAAAGCATGTAAACTCGAATAATACCTGTCGTAGAATATAAGACAGAGGAACTGAATTCATTAATCCTAATGAAGATAATTTACCAGAAAAATGGAATGATTTAACTGAAGATGCGGACCATTGTTTGTACATATATAGTTGTTATTTTTTTTTTATTTGATTCTATTTTAAAACTCTAGAGCAGAAACGTATCATGTAGAAAATAGCAATAGCTAAAATATTAAGGAATTTAAAAATTTTAGTAGTATTCATGATAATAGTTTTTCCTATACAATTAAGTAAGTTCATATTTTGAAGAGGGTGCTATTACCATTGAAGCCTGCTGGACTTGTCAAAGTGAACCGCACAACCTAATACGTTCATATCGTTGTGATGAACATTGACAAACTTGTCACTTGCCTATGACCAAATGGTCCGCTGATAACAGTTGCTAGGGACAATATTGGTCTGAAAAACCCTTTGTTGTGAAAAGTTGTTTTTAACGCTTTTATTGATACAAAATCTTTACTAATTATAAAATCGATGTAAATGCGTAGACGACATTAATCATATTTTACAACAAATCACACAATTTTTTGGTTTTCACGGAATAAATTTTTTTTAAATATGTGAATTAAGAACTTAGTAAATGGTTTTGCTATATTTATAGTATTACCTAGTCAATCTACTTGCTGGCTTTCTTGGTTGAAAACTAACAAAAGTTAAGCATTTTCAAAAATACCCGTGTTTACACTGTTGGGACCAACAACTAGCAAGAAATGATGCGGAAACTACTAGTAACAGATGTCGAATCAGTACACATCTTTAAACGCAATAAACCGTTACACTCTATCGAAAACCATTTAACTTATATGCAAATAGTTACTACGGAAACTGTTAAAAATAAAATAATTTCCATTTCAAAACAGTCCTATTAATTGTATTTAAAATTCTGACGTACATTTAATTATTCTATGACATTAAACCTAAATAAAATCTTGAGGGGATTTATGATAGTTGTGTAGGAGACATTTTATCAAAAATACAAAACAGATAACTATAAATGATTATTAAGTAGATTACGATAAATTTCAACTATATAAAAAAAAAAAAAAAGAAGAGAGAAAAACATTACCCTTTAATAAAAGAAAATTGAAATCTCAAGAAAATACGAGTCGTAAAATTTTTCTAATTTTTAGTAGAAAATAGGTACAAATTATTGCAAACTAAATTTTTTTTTTTTTTTCTTTGCAATTTTGCAACTAGCTCTGGGCTACCTAGCAATTTTATTAACACAGTATGAATGATTTGTGGAGCTCCTTATCCAACGACAAGGATTTCCGCTACCCGTATTTTAATACTTTTTAATTATCACTGTTCATTTATAATAAATCTGTCGGCTTTTTTAATCGTCTGATTCCTGCCAAGTTTAATGCCATATTCCCGAGAGCTATTTCTTGTATTTGTTCTTTGACAGCTTTGACCGCCAAATCCGTGTACAGTGTAAGATTGCTTATATACCATGGGGCTTCTGTAAATGTTCTTAGTGCTTTACTTTGGAAACGCTGTATTATCGCTATATTACTCTGTACAGCCCCATAGTGGACTTTCGTACGCCACCATATAGGTTTTAGAATTTGATTACACACGTGAAAGTGGCTATTTCCGCGTTATTTGGCTCAGGTATATCCGCTGTATAAATTAAGTAAAGAACCGGTCCCAATATGCTACCTTGAGGTACACCAGCTTTTATCGGATGCAATCGAGATTCTTCATCTCCATACTTGACCACAAAATATCGTTCACTAAGGTAAGATTTAAATAATTCGAAAAATTAGTATGGGAGGTGGCACCGGATTTTATAGAGCAGCCCTTCGTGCCATACTCTGTTAAACGCCTGCTTAAGATCAAGGAAAACCATGTCGCATATTTTTTTAGCCTCCAAGGACTGTTCAATAATATTGACTATACAGTGTATCTGCTCTATAGTTCCATGACCAGCTCGAAATCCAAACTGACGTTCCGGCAATAAATTTCCACCTTCCAGGAATTGTTTCATTCTTTTTAATATTATTTTTTCGTATACTTTAGAAAACACTGGAAGAAGAGAGATTGGTCGATATGATGTTAGTTCTTCTGCAGGTTTTTGCGGTTTCTTTGCTCTGATAATTTGTGAAAACTTCAACTGGATAGGAAAATATCGTAATCGAAGTATAGCATTGAATATATAAGTTAGCAAGACCTTTGCGAGGTAATTCCTTTAATACCGTGGAAGTAATTAGATCGTATCCGGGTGATTTATTTAGATTCATGGTTTGAATTATTGACTTAATTTCTCCAGGAGACGTAAATTTAACGGTATTCCTCTGATCTATATCGTTTAGCGGTGTTGGTAGAGATTCTATTCCAGGATTTGTCTGGAAGACGTCAGCAAAATATTTTCCAAATTCTTCGGCCTTCTCGAGATCACTTCGAGTCCATTTTCGATTTAACTTTCTAACTGGATGTAGTTTTTCTATCGGTCTTTTTAATCGTTTGGTTGCTTTCCATAGGGAATAGTCGTATTGAGGAGTCGGTGACAAGTTATATAAGTATTTACTGAACGTTTTATTTTTGTGATTCTGTAGCAGTAGCTTTACTCGCTTTGTTTGGTTATTTTATCTAGTTTTGTCTATTGGATTTCTATTATTTTGCCATATCTTCCGCAATTTCCTATACGTACGAAAGCTATATTTTTTATTTAGGATATATACAAGTAATAGTAAAAGGTTTCATGGACATCATTACGAAAGCATAATTATTACTGAAATGCAATTTTGTATCTTTAGTGACGGATTACATTAAATGTAACGTACATAGTCCATTTGGAAAGTTTTATTTATTTTTAAACATTTTAAGAAGGAATTTAAAACAATTTTTTTATATTGATTCTTTGCAAAGTTAATCTACGCTTACATATTTATGGTTGCAAATATTTCTAATTAATCATATTTTTCATAAGTGAAAATTCAAAAGCAATCATTGCTAACGACAAATGGCATTCATATTACAATGAATTGTTTGTTTTACAGAAATTTATTTAGATAGTCATATTTTTAATTTTTTAATTTCAAAAGAAGGTAATAAATTGTGCACGATATAAACTTATTTTTCATTGTTGCCATAATTGGACTGCGTAGAAGTATGTAAAACAAGTAAATAGAACTGATTTTTAAATAAGTTCACTTTATATAGCTGTACAGAAATTTTCAGTTTGCTTTTTGATTTGAAAAACAGCGAAATAATTATTAAATACGAAGAAAGAATAAATTTCAGTTTAAATTTAATCATTCATTGTTATTAATGAAAAATGAAAGAAACGGTGTAAAAAAAATCTGTTGTATTCAAGTCCAGTATTTACACTGATTTATATTCATTTAAAATTTGCTTCGTTTTCAAGCAGACATTACATTTTTTATGAGATGACATCACTATTGCACGGCGTGGAGATTTCTTTAAAAAATGATATCGTTGGATGTAATGATAAATCTTTAATTTAACGGCGTACTTTCGCACTGAAAACTAATTAAGATCATTTTCGATGTAAAATTAAGTTCACACGCAATATAAGAAATCAATTTAAGTATAACTGTAAACTGCATGTTAAAGAAAAATGTGATTTATCCTTTTACGATTTGTGTTACAATTGTAACCGTATAAAACCCGAAAAAATATTATTATTTTACTACTTTTAAACACATACATACATATGTAGTTCTAATAGATTCTTGACATATAGTGTTTAATGATAATACGATGAAAATCATTTAATGTGCATATCGAAGACAAAGATTTATATCACATTCAATACGGGTCAGTTTCGACGAATGTCGTATTGTTTAAATAAAAATGTTTCCTTTACCGTTATTAGACTATACTGTTATTGAACAAGACAATACTTTTGTCCGGTTTCATTCGAAAATGACAAAATTTCTTCGAACAGTTGTCACCGTTCTTTTTATTTTTTGTTCCAAAGAAAGAATAAATAAATTATAAATTTAAAGTATACCGGATATACATTCCTTTTTAAATGTAATATACAGAACTAACGATTTTAGATGTTTATGTAATCTGTAAAAAGGTTCGTAATCAGAATTTATTTCTGCGTGTTATGTTACAAATCCAATGTTTAAGTATTTTTTAACATGAGATTTGATTTATGCGGAAACTTTTATAGCTCCGTCCATTTTGATGTACTAAATTGTTACTTAAATGAAAGTTATCTTATAAGAAATGTAAACGGACATTTAGAATTTATGAATATATAGTTTTAATTAGAATAACATGGTTTTAAGTATCGCAAAAGAATAAAAAACTATATGTTTTTTCTTTTATTTTGATAATTTAAAGCAAGTTTTCCTAGAATCTCAAAAAATTTTAAAATATGAAAATTAGATTAAATGCGTACATTTTATATCAATAACGAAGTATTTCGGGGAAAATCAGTGATGGGTAGTTACTGGAATAAAAAATCACGATGAAATAAATTTACATTAATAATACGTATCTTCGATTAAAAACTGCCGTATTAAATTCATATATAGCAAAGAATATCGCCATGAACAGATTTTAACAAATTTTCTATTTTATTACCTTAAATCGTATTTAATTTTAATTATTAAAAGAAAAATAAATAAAAAAAACTCCTACATGACTAATGTAAAAACTAATTTTAAAAGTACATATTACAAAAATAACTGATAGTATAAATTAATTTCTTAAATTATATCATTTATGAAAAATTTTCAATGTTTGAATATTTTTTTCTATTTACGCAATTAATTAAAAATTTTCAAATAAATAATTAATCTAAATATAACATAAAATCGAGAAAACTTGGTTATAATGATATGTACGCATAAAAGTTTGATTTTAAAAAATAGATCATTGGTGAAATTAGCAATATTCCTTATTAGATTTTCTTCATCCATATAGGAAAATCACAAAACTATTTCACTGATGTTTTCACTGTAGTGGTGTTGCAGTGAAATCTGGTATGCTGTTGTTTGATCAGTGTCGATTGGAGTGTACGTCATGAAACTGTAATGGCGGCCGTTCGTTTCTATTTTTGCGTTTCCACGAAAATTTCTAATAAATAAAATAGTGTTCGTGTAAAATTGTTACTTAATATGATGGCTGCAAATCAACAGTTTTGTTTGCGATGGAATAATCACCAACGTACATTAATTTCTGTATTCGACAGCCTTTTAGAAAGCGGAACTCTAGTTGATTGTACATTAGCTGCAGAGGGACAATACTTAAAAGCTCACAAAGTCGTATTGTCTGCTTGCAGTCCATATCTTGGAGTAAGTATATCGGTTTGCAATTTAGTACTATTGTGTAAAAATTAGTCTGCCTTAAAGGTTATTTTGCTTAGTTCCTAAAGTAGTCGCGAACTTGTTTTTCATACGAAGAAATTAATCCAAATAGTCTTATTTCAGCTTATAATATTTAAAATAATTAACAGATACTCAATTTCTGCTTATAAGTGCAATTATAATGTTGATTATTGTGTTTGTCGATAAAAAAACTTATTTATCCTACGATTCATGATACCAGTTTTTCACCATGTAAACAATTAGTTTCTTTTTATATAATTTTTAAATAACATTTTAAAGTATAAGAGGAAAACTGTTTGTACAGTTGTTAGTTTAAAGTTTTAGAATTTATTTTTAGTAAAAGTTCGATATGTATGGGGATTATGATTGTACATTCAAATAGGGGAGGTGACGTGTTTTTTTTTTTATAATTCTGAAACTCGTATTATTAACAGTAGGTAATTATCTTTTATGAGTTACAATTGACAAGTTTATTTTAACGTTATATTCATCGTAGATTTTTTATTTTTACCTTAGGTATTATTAAGCACGCATCATGAAAAGCATCCAATTCTTATATTAAAAGACATACGATTTCAAGAATTAAAAGCGATGCTAGATTATATGTATAAAGGTGAAGTTAATATATCACAAGAACAGTTATGCACATTTCTGAAGGCAGCTGAGTCATTGCAAATAAAAGGCCTGACAGAAAGTGCCGGTTTGAATCCGGAATCGAAAGAATTTGAAGAGCGAGTAAAAAGGCACGAACGCAAAAATGCAACTTCCGTTCCACTTCCTAACCATAACATAAAAATTAGGTCACCACCGATAAACGCCATTGTCGATAATGTTCAACAATCGTGGGTTCAGAAATTTTCTGCTCCAAATTTCAGGCCTACCACGCCGCCCGTTGTTCGAGACGGTAGTATATCACCAGTGTCCCGGAAACGTAGAAAACAGCAGCATCCATTACCGAATAATCATGAGGATACCATTACCAGTCCTCGCCTATCAGAAAATCAAGAAATACTTCAACAATCCGATTCTTCGTCTACTGTCGAACAAAATGCCGCATCTCCTAATCCTGTGGTTGCGCCTCTACCGCCACCGCTACCGCCGCCCACTACATTTTTAAATGCTACTAATGTAAAGAACGAAATAATTGACAGTCCGCCAAATAGTGATATAAAAAACGTGAATAGTCCAAGCGTTACTGACGAAAACAGTAAACCTTTGAGCAACGACATTTTAGTTAAAACGGAACCGACGTATTTTGATACGAAACAGTCAACCACCGATACGGATGCTGCATACGAAGACAGTATGGAAGATATGGATGAAGAAGAGGAATCAGAAGAGAACGATATATCTAGACCGGGACCTTCACATAGTGAAGATAGTCAGCCGTATGGTAAGTGTTCTATTTTTGTTGTTTGCTCAGTCTTTTATAGTTGGTTTTTTAATTGTTAATGTAATGGTTCGGAAATTTTTAGAATAAAAACAACTCATTTGTAGAATCTATATTTCATTTATTAAGAATAAAAATTTGTAAGTTAAAATCATGTTACACCAATTTATAGTTTGATATTTCGAAAAGAGTTTATACCTTCCATTAAAATTCTGATGACGGTGGATGGGGAAATCTTTCTGAAACAATATAAATTACTGTAATTCGATTTCAATAAAAAACAATTATTTCCGATCGTACATTTTTTTAAAAAGAATATCCGGAGTGATTAAGTATCGTATTATTTTTTACAATATATTCTTAAAAATTTCTCGAGGTTTAATTTTTACAGTTCATTTAAAAAACATCAAAAGCATTGAATAGTATTTATTGACAAAAAGCAGTCGAATTTATTGAGATTCTATTGGTATATACGGATTATGCAGTGGTTAAAAAAAAAACAAAAAAAAAAACCGTAAAAATAATTCTGTAATCGTTTTACTCTTTTCCTGTTATATGTAATAAAATGAATTAAATTTAGTTTATGCGCTCCATTTTCCACAAGAGAAATATGTATATTATAAAAAACAAAGTGCTTTTTCTTCTTACAACTTTTATTTCATCATCAATTAATGCTCTATTTATAGTTTTTCTTTAAATTATATTTATCGTTTGCATTGTTACCTTTTGTGGGGGCGCCTATATGTCTGATCACAGTTCATTATTGGCCACAACACTTTAAGCCCTATGTCCCGATATATGGAGACAGTGTCTGTTACTAAAATCACTTAATTATTTTTTTCCACAAGTAGAAAAAATGACTATTTGTAACATTTTTGTCAGAGCTTGTATACGATAAATATATTGTATATAAGCTCTGATAACAATTTTACAAATTTGTCATTTTTGCTACTTGTGTAAAAAAATAATAATTGAATGATTTCAGCAACGGACATTATCTCCATATATGGGGACATGGGGCTTAAAGTGATAATTTTATTTCATTCATTTTTGTTGTTATTTATTGGTTTTGGTTGTTTATTGTAAACAGTTTTCAATTGTTTTACATAGAATTTATTAAAGAAAGATCCAACCACATGCTTCAAAATTTTGACTTTACCGTACTTGCAAGTAATTTCGAAATGTAATTACTTGGGATTTTAAATAATTGCAAATTATAAACGGTTTATAATAGTTTTAAATTGTTTACACGTATTTAAAATTTTGTCGCTGGTTATTCGTGTATCGATTGAACTATAAACGAACAAAAAAGTAACCGCGTCGTTCATATTAATTATAAACTATAAAAGCCAAAATAGCTATAGTTGGTGTTTTAGGATTTTACCTTTTTTTGAAATCTGTTTAGAAAATTAGTCGACAGAATGTATATATATATATATTTCAAAGTTTAATCATTATGACAATATATGCTATATACGATATTAGATATATAAATACGTGTATATGTTATATACAACAATTAACTGGTTTTTGCTGTGAAAATACCATTTTGTTAATTATTAACAGTTTAAATAAAATAGTAAAAGAAATAATTTAAAATAAACTGGTTAAATAGCTACATCGGATCGGTAAGAAAAAATAAATATAATAAGATGAATTATAAATAATTTTATACTCTAAGAGTTTACATTTTATATATTTATATGTATGTGTGTGCGTGTATATATATATATATATACACACACACACACACATATATATATAAAACAAAGTCGGGTTAGTTACACCACTTATAACTCAAGAAAGGCTGGACCGATTTTTATAATCTTTGATTTGATGTATTTATCTCCGCCCCAAATAGCAGAATACGAAATTTAAAAAAAAAATGTATGCAGAAAATTCTTTTTTTTTGCTGTTTTTAGTCTAAAATAATTTTTTAACCATAATTTTTGAATTTTATGAAAGGGCTTCCGTATTTTGTTTTACATTTTGAATTTCGTTTTTAAAGGGTTATCTAGTGATGAGTTATGAATTTTTTAAGGGTGATTTTTGAGTTGTTCTAAATTCCATATTATATATTCTAGACGGTTTCTTGCCGCCTAGGGTAATCGCTCAGCTTCAAACTGTTTCCGAGCTATTGTATAATTGAATATTTTTGTCGTTTCTGAACCGTCTTATTGGGATTCCGTACATTGTATGTGTACGAAATCCTAAAAATTGGTATAAATTTACTTTAAAAAATTAAATTACGTTAGAAACCCGTTTTTTCGTGTATAGCCCATCATCAGCTAACAACACAGAGTTCACACTTTATTAAAAAATATATAAATTGGGTGTGTACTCTGTGTTATTAGCTGATGATAATGCCGAAAAAAAATGTTTCCAAAGAAATTTACTATAATTTTTTAAAGTAAATTTATACTGAGTTTTGTCATTAAGGGGAATAATGCCTTGCTGCCACGTGAATTTCGTTCATTTCAATGTAATTAAAATACTTTTCATTTTGATTTTTGTACATTTATTGAACTTAATCCATTTTGAGTAATAATTTTATCTCAATAAAAAACTGAATTTAATTCAGCTAATAAGACACAATATTTATTGATTCTGAGGCGGTACGAAGTTCGACGGGTCAGCTAGTATATATATATTTAATGGTTTTTGTTTATTTCTTGTAAAAGCTTTACATTTCTTGTATATTTAAAGAAGTAACAATTTCTATTTCTTATGTTTTACTTTGTACGAAAATATTTTTAAAAATAACTTTTAACAGCAACTACATCAGTTGATTGTTTTAATGTTGAAAATGGTCGCATTCAATATAATTGATAGCATTAACATCTAAATAAATTTACCGGTATAATTCACGTAATACGATGTAGTTTTTTTGCTAATGTAATGTTTAAATAATGCTACAAATGAACACACGCGTCTCATGTAATACATTCCCGTTATGTCATTAATAGCAGATAAGGTAACTTGCAAAATTTTGTTAAATTTTCTAAAACTGACTTTAAATTCAGTTTGCTAAAAAGGAATAAAATTTTTAGAATTACGTGCGTGATAAAAACGAACATCACAAATAGCTTTTAATAATAATACTTCGTTAAATTTTATAGGAAGTGGTTGTTCTTAATGAAAAATTCATTCGGTTATTTGATTTTTTATGAATAATTTTTATGTTGTTCCTATTAAACTTCCGTTTTTTGAAAAAATATGATTGGTATTTTAAAATTTTGTTTATAATATTGTTTAATTTACACATAGGTTCATCGTATGCAGTCTCCTGTGACAGTGATGGAGTTTCATCGGGCCAGTTAGATTGTCAGGGTAAGTTTTTACTTCATTATTATTTGCTTCAAACATTTTTTCGTTTAATTTTCATCATCGAAACTATTCACATCATTATGCATATAAGTTTAAAATTTTAAAACTATATCAGTATTTACTCAGATTATAAATTATTGCGATAAATTTGAAATATATCGATGGCATAGAAATGTGCAAGAAAATAGCGCGGTGTGTATCGTATTTTACTTTTTATCAAAGTATTTAGTGATATTTATCTTTTGTAGATGAGCTTCGTAGTTTATATTTGATGTTAATTAATCGTTTTTGACTGTTTATCTGTTACGTTTAAATGAACTGTTTGTGCAACAGTTTTATAGCAAGATATGTGTATTTTGACCTTTGATGGATGATTACGTTAAGAATATAAATTTACTTATCGTCCGTTATCTGTCATCATAATGCTACTTTATTTTACATATAATTAGTTACTTTTATTTGTTGCGTTGATTACAGTTTATATCGAATTTTATAAAACAAATATGAATTTTTTTTCCAAGTTCAATATTTTAAATGTGCCTGATGTTGTTACGTCTATAGTGAAAATTTCTTAAAAAGTAATTTAAAATGTTAAAATGAATTTGCGATTATGAATGTTTTTTAATATTATCTGTTAAAAAAAGTTTATGTCTATGCATATGTGTGTGTGTGATATGTATGTATGTATGTTTATATGTGTACTGGTTTTCATGAACGTTTTTAATGAGGTAAAAATTATACAACGCCTTTATTTGGTATATTTTAAACAGATTCGTACTAAATAATTTAAATCGTTCTCCATCCATGAATGTGGTTACGTTAAAGTTTATTTCTTATTACATTTTCTTCGCTATTAGTATGTTTGTAATTTTACTTATTTCAGTCCCTTCATAAAATGCTGATATTTTTAATTTTAGATTTTAATCTTTTATAGTGATTTAGTAACTTTTAAAGCAAACCCGCAATGTCTTTTAATCAGACATATTAATAGCCCTCTGATCTAATTAGGATAAAGATCGATGTGCAGTTATTCCATGATTGATAAGTGTACGTTAGAAATCGGCTCTAATAATAACCCAGATTATCATTTTTATTCTTCCGTACTTGGTTTTTTGTGGATAAATATAGTGCGTGTTAGAGACATGTACATATATAAATATACAATTAAGAGTAAACTATTTTCTTTATCAAATAAAGCGTTTTAAGATTTTCTAAATGACGTATTGTAGGTTAAAAGTATAACTCCTGTGTTGTATGCGTTTACACCTATTACGCGCATTGTGTTCGTGTGTGTGTATTATCTTTATCATTATCCATAAATAAAAATATTCTCGCTTCTGTTTGATTTCGGTGTAACGTTCAACTTTGTTCTCTTTGATTGGTATTCGAAATTGCAACACAGATATATGTGTATTATATACATACTACGTTTGGAAAGAGAAAATATTCTGTCGATAGCAGACGAGATAATTAGAGGAACATTACTTTTAATTGTGTGCTTTATTGCGTAATATGATTTTCTTAAAAGAGAGAAAAAAGATAAAACCTATGAACGAGGTATCTCTATGTTTCTTATAGTACGCCTTTATGTGTGTATTAAATGTCACGTGGTTGTGATGTGTATTTATGAAGACATGTGCGCCTGTTTGCTACTGTTATATCTATGCGCGTGCTTGTTTCCTCATTATTTTACGTACCAGTACCAATATTTTTATCTGTAACATGCTATACGTGTGTTGCGCGCGCCGCTTTAACCTAAACGAATCCGAATAGACAGATAATATATATTAAAGCAGTTCATCAATTAAAATAATAACAGAAGACTACTGATGATAACAATGATGATAATACAACCTATCTTCGAAATATATGGATGGTTGTTGTTGGTCAATGTACCTATTACGCACGCACGCTCGCGCGCGCATTGCTCCGTTGCTACTTAATATTCTGGTTTCAATTTTGTTTTTAATTTTTTCCCTCGTGTGAAGTATGAATTAAATCTTTGTTTCGCAGCGTCTAAATAGTTATTTGTGCGTGTACGAATATATGGATGTGGAATTTTTGCCGAGAAACTGCTTATTCTCTCGTTAATTCAAAACTTCAAATATATCAATTTTTTTTTTGCCTCTTTCCATACGTACTCTGAACTTTTTTTTTTTTTTTTTGTGTAATGAAATTCATTTCCATTGGAGAGTAAGAAAAAGTAAATCTTTTCCTTTTTATAAAATTACACAATGTATTTTAGTCAAAGTTCGAGCATTTCTCTTGGGCGCACAGCTGGGAAATTTCCATTTAAAAGTCTTTTTCTCTTTTGAATAATATTCCATCGTAATGATTTAAACGTAATGTTAATTCATTTTTTTATATATTTTTTTGTATTATTATTTTTAAAAAAAATTAAGTTTTTACGGATTTGTGAATTCGCGTGACTTTCGGGTTAGTCATTAATGCTGATAATATCGTTTTGGTGCATGTACATGTCTGTACAGTGTATAGTGAAATCTATGTGTGTGAAAACATATGAATCTATTTCATCATCCCTTACCGTTAAAAACCAAAATTATAGTTTAAAAAAAGATTATTATTTTCGGCAATGTAGTTAGAATTATAAAACTAATAATTCGTAGTTCTTGAAAATAATAATCTAGCGGTAATGAGTATCAATATTTTCATTAGTCGAAGTTAATACTGTTGATTACCAAGGAAGGAAGAAAGCGAAAACGAACTGATGAATTCTATAGATTGTTTAAAGGTACGGAGATATTTTTCATTGTGCACATAAATTCACATGTGCTGCTTGCATGCTGTTTCTAATATTAAAGTTCCCCAGAATTACGAGCATAATATTTGCAAATTAAGAAGAATATTAAGTTTTTGATATAACAAACGAAATGTTTCGAATTCGTTTCCGTATTACTAGCGTACGTAGTGTGCATAATACTGTACGTGTAATATCATGCTTGTACGCCATGTATCAAAATGAACTGTTCGCGTATTATTGAAACATTACACGAGTTGACCATCGGCATGTGTTATAACTTAATTGCGGAGTACATTCTACACACGTCTTTGATCTTAAATCCGTGAACTGTGTTGCGTTGTAGGATTAGATAAAATTCTGATAGTTCGTTAAGATTTCGAATTATTAAATTCCATTATTGATATTAAAGTTACGAGATGTATGCTTGCCCCTCGTAATCTTTTCAAAATCGAATAATTTACCAGTAACGCTTGCTATGAAACGTTTTTTTTTTTTAATTTTTTTGAGCAGCGTATTTCATATTCTCCTGTAGGCCGCGAAATGTATATCTATGTTATTCTATGTTTTTATGTATATAAGTGAATTGAGAGATTACTGTCAACATCATTCGTTCACAATCATAACAGTACTAGTATGGAATACATTGTAGCATTGATTTCGATCTTTTTCTGTATTTTTATGGGTTATTTTTTTTGTAGATATTACACCCACCACCCACCCACCTACGTGACTGCTGTTTGAGCATAATACATTTTTGTGAATATAAATTTAACACTTCAAAGTAGATGGTAATTAAAACTAGGATGACACTATTGGATAACTGTGTACTTGCCGGGTGGCTTATACTTTTACAAAGAAGAAGCAATATTAGTTTTCACTTTAATCAATCGGAAAAGAAAAGTAAAAAAAAAAAAAAAAACCAAATGAATAAAAGGAGTAACTAACAAAATATATGTGTGTGTGTGTAATATTCATAAAATACTCTTTCTACTACGGAAATATTCTGTTATTATTGAAAAATAAACGATGACACGAATTTGAATATATTTAAATGGCCGTAGAAAAAAGTTGAAGTTTTAATGTAAAAGAGAAATTATTAGGTAATTTCTTAAATTTAGAAGAGGAAAGTGTGAACATTAAACTAGTAAAGAGAAATTATTAAATTACAGAAAATATAAGAATGGCGAAATAAAAGCATTACTTTACTTGCATTTAATTATACTTTAAGACAATCATCGAAGCAGTGTAAGTAGTTGATTAATGACATTCGGTAATATGTTTTTTGTAAGTTTAAAACTAAATAAAAGAATATGTATGACTGTGCTAGTTTGGAGGAAGCTATAAAGTAAACTGGTAATTTAAAAAAAAAAAAAAATAAATAAATAAATAAATAAATAAATAAAAAATTCAAACTCGGCCAAATATTGATGGAATGGTAAATTGAAAAATAAAACTGAGCACAAATTTTTGACTTGAATTTAGATGCCTTTTTTCTCCCCTCCTCCCCTCATGCTCCTTAGAAGTGAAGATGTTACTACAACAGAAAAAAAAAAAAAATAAAATAAAATTTTTCCGCGGTAGCAATACTATTTGTGTGTTTAAATTTGTTTACTTGTGACTTACGAATGCGAAGTAATTGGTATATTTAATTCGATTTTTCAAGACGTGTATCATTTATTTACGCCTATTAATTATATTATTTGCAGTGTTACGTGTATGTATTGTGTGTTTCTATTTTTATTTAGTTAAATTAATAATAAATCTGCGAACTGTATTTAAAATACGATGCACTCACCGCGAGCTATTCAAATGTTAATCGAATCTTTTCTTTAGTGAATATGAATAAAAAAATTAGTTAATTTGGAAGAAAACAAATGATATTTATTTATAATAAAAGACAAAATATATTATTTAAATGTACTGACACACATGTATACACAAAATTTATTATTAATAATGCAGAAATACGTATACGTTTATTTGTTTGCATGCTTTCTGTTTGTTATAGTTTTTCTTCGTTCTTTCTTACTAGCTTTTACGACACGACATATTTACTTATTGGTGTTATTTGGTGTGTACATATAAATTTCGTTATACTATTGCATGCTGCTTCGTTATTAGGCTTGCTCTGCATGTTTGCTACTCCGTACTAACTCTATTTGCAAATGAGCTAAAAGTGGCTGTACAGATTTCTCTTTTTTTTTTTTTTTTTTTTTTTTTACAAATACATATATATATACACACACGTATGTAGTATATATATGTGTGTGTGTGTATGTATGTATGTATATATATATATACACATAAATATATATGTAAATATGTATGTCGAAATTTTTTGTCCACAATAAAATTACTATTACAGTTGTCGTTTATGTATTCTTTCATTCATCGTACACACTTTGCCAGAAAATAGTATATCTGAAGAAGAATGTGATAGTCTGAGATTATTCGTCTGGATTTCCAGAATAAATAGGTAGGTGATAATTATTTTTCTTTTTCATCTTAATACTTAGTAATTTGCGGTGAATTTTTAAAGATATATAAATTTTTTACGCTGTGTGTGGCCGTATGCCAATATTTTGAAATAAACGAATTATACTTCGAACGAGAATTTCTAATGACCAGTTATTTTACAGTACCTGTTCCGTATTATCGTGTCTTCTAACTGCCATTTGTAACGACTAATTTGCACCGTCTTTAAGTCGTTTCACACGTGTGTCAGTGTGCCGAATAGTTTTGGCAATATTTAACGCCGCGGACATTATCCCTGTTAATCGGTAAAATTTTGGTCGAAGGAAAATTTTTTCTACGCTGAAATTTGATTGCAGTTATTTTTTGCAAGACTTTTTTCGCGTCCATATTATTAATAGCCCGTTTTCTTCGTTAAGTTGAATTTCAATTTGTTTAACGTTGGGGCTGTCCATTCCATCTGTGTTGAATTGCTACGTTCCGTTCCAATTTTATAATTGGTATTATGTTTCGTTTTTTGCTCTGATACGTTTTGGCTTTTTAGTGTTTAGAGGTATTATCAGAAATGAATGCTGAAGTCATTCGCGGATAGTAATGTTTTTGCGAGGATGCAATCTGTAGTTTATATTTTGGTTTTTGTGCAAGGAAAAATTTTACGGTCAGAGTTCCTCGGTTATAAACGAAAATATTACTATTATAAATAATTACAATTTTTAAAGACTTGATTTTTTTTTTTTTTTTTTTTTGTTTTGTGGAAACGGAGAAAAATCTGGTAAAAAATATAAAGTATGCTCAACTTGTTTGTATTCAAGAGTGTTCTCTTTAATAATTAATTTTGTTGATATTATAGTTTTCTATGTTTTTTTGAATTTTAAATTCTATCCAGCAGTAATAATTTATATACGACCGTTATGAGTTGACATCATTTGAATCTTGTTGCTAAGTTTTATTTAATCTGAAAACATGATTTTTTTTATGGTTCCGCACATAAACAGCGTGTTCACGTAAGGCTTTCAGAGGAAGAGAGGCTGTTAAAATATTCTTTTAAAACGGCCTAGTCGAAGTGTATGAGGAAATTCGCTAAACACGTAAGATCATTAACAGCATGTCGTCCACAGTCTGAGAAGCACGGATAATTTTAAGTTTTTTGAGCGCCTCGAAGTTAAGAACGCTGCGAAGTCGGGAAAGTGGATAAGGCAGATATTACCTTTTACCCCGATCATTAAGTATGCGGTATGCGCGGTTGGTAGGCTACATCGGAAATACGTAGTAAAAAAAACTCAGATTATAAAAATACGAACTTTTTGAGTAACTTCAATTCGTGAATTAAATAAACAGATATAATGGAAAAAACTATTAGATATCGACATAGAAAAAACAACAAAGGTGGCTGGAGATAGAGGTAAGCGGAAGAAATTAACGGATATCAGGCAGTTCAAAACTAAATAAAAAATGTAATCACGTGCTCAACGTTGGAAAAGAAGAAAAAATATTTGTGAATATTTCGCGATCTATTATTGATTATGTTTCTGTACTCTAGATTTAAGTCTTATTCTACATTTTATTTTTTAAAATAACTGATCGTTTTTCATGTCCTCTACCACACACTGTTACAGTATGGTGGGATCTAGCTTATGTTGTGTGGAGTATACGTGTGTTCTTAATGTGGTCGCATAATACTCTATCTGATCAATGTTTGTTTGTTTTTTTGTTTTTTTTTTTTTTTTTTTGAGGTATGACTAGAAGCATTAAAAAAAAGGAAAGGAAATAAGCGATAAACTGTTCTTTGTTGATGCGAAAGAATTTTCAGTTTTATTTAGTGCTCTGTTGTATTTCTAAAAAATCCTTTAATAGCTGCGATAGAGAGGGAGAAGATAGTGATGATTGTTTATATACCATATTAGTGTCCTGTTTGTTTCATGTACGGGAACAAATTTTTTCGCGCGCATTCCGATTTTGTAATGTTATTTACTGTCTCAGATTGTTCGTGTAAATGGCCTAGGTACACTAATAGGCCGTTATTTTATAGAAATCTATTTTCCGAATTTGAAAAAATTTTGTAAATAAAAATTTAAAGCATCATTGATAATAAAACATAATGCGTATACGGAATCTTTACTACTACCTGATTTATCGTGCTATTTTTTACCTTTTTTTTCTCCCCTTTTTTAATAATAAATATTATTGTTATTATTATTAAAAAATATTTCACTTAAATTTGGGAGGAAAAATATAATTAGAATTCTTATCTATTATAAAAATCGGCAGTGAGCTATTATGTAATTGTTTTATACTTCCTTTCCCCCTCCTCCTGTTAGATAATAATTTAGAGTTAATAGAGCATAACAATAATATTACATTGATCATAATTTACTTTTTATGTTTAAATTTTTTTTTTATATATATATACATATATTAATAGGTACTTTTTACACTGTTATTATGTATGTAACCCGATTATTATTAAATAAGACACAATTGACAAATATATGTTGAAATAAAATGTATTTGATTACATCGTATGCGTGTGTGTACTCTTTTACGGCATATTTTATATAAAATGGAGTTTCGAAAACAAATTATATATATATATATATATATATATATATATATATATATATGTATATTGCACCTTATATTGACACAAAAATTTAAAGCTATAAATTATGTTTTAGCAAATATTTTTTTTTTTTTTTTTTAGTATCTCACTGTGGCTTATTTTCAAATTTGATAAGTTCTGATTAATACAGCAGTTATTTAAAAAGTCGATTTTTTTAATTTTTCTTTTTTTCCCGCGTATGTGTATGGTGTTATTTGTACCATAATATTTATGATGTTAGGTGTGTGCACTTCTATAAAATGTAGATTGTGCACATGAAAAATTATAATTTTTTTTTTGATTTAATATACTATAGGGTCTGTTTATTGGCCTTTTTTTTATTTATTCTCACGTGAAAATAAAGAAAATGTTACGTTGTGGAAAAAGGGTTTCATTTTGTAGAGTGTGCATGCGCGTAACAAGGATATTCTATATGCTCGTCGTCTATCTAGCGATGCGATATAACTTGATTATTACTGTATATTCTGGCTATGTAGTATCTTATTAAATTCACCTTGAAACGAATTCTCTAATTCATTGTAGTATTTTGAATTTGGGTATGTACGTGGGGCAGTGCAAATTGTGCTGTTATCTTTCATCAAACGGTATTATATACCAATAAAACGGATGTCCGACTGTCGTAATGCGAAAATTTTAGTATGAAATTTTCCATTTTTTTTTTTTAATTATTTTTTTTTGTGAATAAGTATACATGTTAGTTTGAAAAAGTATAACATTCGTATACAAATTCGTTTAATATTGAATTCCGGAAAAAAGATACATTTTTTTCCATTGACCGCGTCGATGTTATGCCGAATATTGTTTTTTGAATTGTTGTCTTTTTTCGGCTGCGACTCGTTCGTTGTCCCAATTTCCGGTTTATCTTCTGTTCTTCAGTAACTGTTAGCTGCCGCTTTCATAATTTCATTTGATAATAAAATTTCGCTGTATTAATGTATTATTACTAGGTATTATTAAAATAGTTTCTGCAATATTACAGTATGTTCTATCATTGAAACTAGTTCTTGCAAAAAACTTTGCGCTTTTCGCCTTCATTATCTTTTCTTCTCTTTCTCTCTTTTTTTTTTTACTAGTAGCAGTAGTAACGTTGGTGTTTTTATTGCCCGTTCTATTTGTAAAATATTAATGTTTTGCGGTAAGATCTGATATATATATATATATATATATATATATATACGTGCGATTCATTTGATAAACAGAATATAAATTCGAGGCAATTATGTCGTGTTTCGTAGCAATTGAAGGTTCTGTTATGATTAATTTAAGATCCAAAAACATTTTTCATCCATTTCTACAATATATTTAAAAAATATATCTATTACCGTGCGCCATTTATCGAAGAAGTAGTATTTTGTTTTATAAGAAGATCTTTTGTTTGAATGATATCAATACTTTTAAATGTAGCAAATTACCGTTCATTATAAGCGATTTTAAAAAATTGATCTAATAAATATATCGTAAGTTTTTTTTTTTCATTTTGTTTTGTTTTGTTTTGTTTTTCGTGTTTTATTTTCTTATCTTATGAAATATTTAAACGGGTTTTTTGTCAAATAATCGTACTTTGAATAAAAATTGGATAGTACGTACCGATTTTAAATTATAATTCTTAATGTATAATCTGAGAGGACATTATAGTCAGGCGAGAATATATAAACGAATTTTATTTTTTATCGTTGGAAGTGTAACAAAGCGAGCATCAAAATAGGTTTTATTTTTATTCGGCTGCTTTATATTTTACATTTTTCCTTCACTTTGCAAATTCTTCAGAAATTGTACGCGGACCGGATATTTAAAAAAGGTAAGCTGTTTTACGATACTTTATTAATAATTAAGATAATTTAGATATAATCGGCTGTTTCATATATATATATATATAATGGAGCGTGTGTAAATGCTGTAAAATTAACTCACCAGCTCATAGAAGCTAAGAATATACTATATTAAAATGATGCAGTGATGCAGTGCGTAGTGAATGTTTTCTCATTGCACACTTCATAATTGAAAATTTATTTCCTTTGCTCTGATCAGTCGTCAAGCTACATAACAGCATGAACGTTGATTAATTAATTAGTGTACGATATATATATATATATATATTTCAGTTTCTATATACAATAGGTTAATGATTTTCGTTTGGTCTTATTCTCTCGTTTTTTTGTTTTTCTTTCTTTTAAGAGGTATACGTAATACTTTAAGAATTTTATTCGAATTATGTTTCTGACGCAATTCGATGTTTCTTGAAGTTGCAAAACTTTAAAAAACAAAAAAAAAAGTAGTTCACGTTAAAATTGTTCTGAAAAGTAAACTCCACATTATTATAGTTTTAGGCGATGAAAAATTGACAACAAGTGTTATAAATATAAAATTAGAATCGGCGCTTATAATTCTAATCCTGAATATACTCACAATATAATAGTGTATTTAATTATTCCGTAACTGGCCTTTGGCTTGAATTACAAAAACTAAATATTACGTTTTTATAGTAAAAGAATTTATTATACCGAAATGGTTTCTTTAACAATAAGAAGCACAGTAATTTTTATTGTTTAAAATGTAACAGAAAAAAAAGGTTACATATTTTATAACATCTATTTTCATATTACTCTCAGCGTAAGAATGGATATTAATATGTATGTTGGGTTATGCGTATACGTTGTGTGTTGAATCGTAAGTTGAAACAAATACAAGTATTAACACATAAACTACCACACATTATTTATGAAATAATTTGGAAAAACAGAAAAAATGTAAAATTTTTGTAAATTAATAAAATTTGTAGTTAATAAAATGCGGCGTACATTTCGGCCGTTGCGTCGAAGAAATCTGTAGAGAATCTCAGTGAATATTTTTTCATCACCAAAGAATATTACTGTTATTTGTATATATATATATATATATTTTTTTTTTTCTGTTAAATTTTACGATATAGAATTTCGTTCAGTTAAATTTACTAGCGACTGATTTGTTAAGAAAATGTTATCTCTCTTTTATAGAATATCGATGGCTTATAATTTCACATCGGTCCGCAAAAGAGGAAAAAGGAAACAATAAGTAGTAGACGTTCGAAATTGTTTCAACGTACGATTATTCGTGTTAAGAATGGTAGGTGATGTTGTATATTGATATTTGTAAAGTATATCCCCGTTATAAAAAAATTATTTAAATATATTAAACATACAACTTCGAATGTGAAAAAGAGAGAGAAAAACAAAAAATAAAAACAAAAATCTTGACAGCCTCGTAATTACAATTTTTAATCGCTGCTCGGTTTACTTTAATCGTTTGTTCTCGGTACACATAAACGTGCAAAGTTAACAACGCACAGTGTCGTCGTCTATGCTTCCTATAAAAAAGAGAAAAGTTCTTTTCGAGTCATTAAATATCTTACATCCGTTCTGGGATTAAGTAATCAATGTTTAACGGCGGATCATCATTTTAAATGAACTTTTGGGTAGATTTTTTTCTAATATACTGCAGTGTATGTTGAATGTTTCATTATAGTAATCGTTAGCAAAAGTTAATTGCGTTTGATGAACGTGTCTCTATTTGTTTTGACATCTTTGTAGAGCATAATTTTTGATTTATTATTGATGGGTATTTGATTTATTACTTTCACACCACTTTATTTGTTTCTTCTTTCACAATTCCTTCGATAGAAAAAATATTTTTTCCATTTTGGCGCTTTTTCTTTTTCTTTTTTTTATAGATTAAAAATTTCGTTAGCCCCCCCAACGTTTTGAATACTCTAAGCTATTTCTTTACATATTTTATTAATGTCTATCTTTCTAAGAATAATTGCTCGCATAATTTTTCTTTCCCAAAGGTCAATTCAGTACATAAATTAATCGTTTTTCTTTCAGTTGATGCTGTCACGTTGGGATTCGAATTATCGTAGTTTCTAAATATTCTTCAAGTGTTCGATTAATTTCGTTATATCAATTCGTTTTTTTTTTTTTTAACATTAATTCTAGTTGTTGTTCTTTTCTTTCTTTTACGGTTTTATCGATTTTCTAATCAAAATTAGGTTATTAAAGAAATTATTAGAAAGTGGAGATAATTTTCTTCAACAGTTACTGTTTTAATTTATTTTATATTTAGTTGTTATTGCCGATTATTTTTAAACTGTTCTTCTGTAAAATTGGTTTTCTAGATTTCGGAAAAGTAATTTATAATATTTTTTGCGCCGATTTACCGTTGCGATCGTAAAATAAAACATATTTCTATTGTTAATATGCTTCCTCGTACATATATATATATATATATATATATATATATATATATATATATATACACTCATAAAAAGAAAAAAATTGGCTTCAATTGAATGGCCGTCTGAGTATTTGCTCACCGAACGAATCATTGCGAAATCGGTTATTTCGATTTGGCAGATAAGACCAGTTCAACAACGGATTATTCGTTAATTAATATGCTGGCAACACACTTATTGCTAAAAGCAATTTAGTAATACTGTATTTGCGTTTCTTGTGTGTTGTACTATTTCTTTGCGCATTACCTATTTTTTGTTCAGTTTAGAGGGTAATTTTTTTATTTTGTTGTTCTATATTTGTGTCCTTTTCAGTTCAATGTATAAAATGATTAAACGAGGTCAATGTTGATATTGTCGAATGAAGTATAAAATTGGGGTACAAACAAATACGAAAATGGAAGACAGAGTTGAATTATACTTTAAAGAATCAGATGAGCAATATATAGTGAGTAGCAATTTCGATTTCTATCGTGAGCCTAAGTCGGAGAAAACGAAGACTACCGCTGTATACGAAAGTTGTCATGGGAACGTGTTGCCAGGTGATGTGTATGCACGTTATTTCTTTGTTTTGTCTCTGGAGTTATGATGTTTCTACTTTGTTTCTTGTATAAGTAAGGGGTGAAATTCGTTTCATTTATTTTTCCCGCTTTTCATAAACATTTGAAATATATATATATGTGTGTGTGTGTGTGTGTGTGTGTGCGTGCAATTATATTCTTTTTTAGTATATAATTAAATGAATCGTATTTCCCGTGATTAATTTGAGGATCAACAAATGGTAGACCAGTTTTAAAATGAAACAGTTTAATGGGTATTCAAAAGAATCAGTGTGTATTCTTAAATAATAACCGGTTGTAGTGCAGCATTAATTTTTAACTCTCCTTCCCCCGTTTTTTCTTTCATTTTTTTTTTTTATTACGCCTCCTTGGAAAATATAAAAAATACTTTTTTCAGACATTTTTGCTGATATAGGCTTTAAATGCATTCATTTAAAGGACATAATTATGGCTTATTAATATTATGACTTCTTTGAAATCTGAACTTTGCCGAAGGTATCCTTTACACCGCTGGTATTATTATTGCAGGAAGGTATTTAACAGTGTGAATTACTGCAACTTACATTGTGCATATTAGCGTCGGTTAAAAGTATGGATTACTATCATTGTCTAAAAATCCGTTTTATGCGGGGCCTTAATAAATGTTACTTTATAATTTAAATAAGAACTACTTTTTTTTTCAGATTGTTTATAGTTGCTTAGTATTTTTTTTAATCATTCTATTAATGTGAAGAAAAAAAAGAAGCTAAACTACGGGAATTTCTTGAAACATAGGCCCTTTCAAAACTGCAACCTATAACTTGAGAAATTTCAAAATTAGTCGTTTCAGCATTTTCCAGTTTTCGAAGTATTTATAGTGAAATCTAAAGTTTTCTGTTCCGAATTTGGTGGCCTATATGAGCGTTATGTAAAAAAAGTTCTCTTAAGCATTTTATTTGATTACATTTTATACTTTTATATTTTAGTAATATTTCTCGGTTATCTATTGTACTTCGAAAGCTCTCTGGTTTTTTTTTCTCGTTTGCAATTTTTTTTTCATTACATGCTTGTACCAAAATTTTTCTGTGTTTCATCATATCTCTTTAATTTTTTTAATTTAATTTAATCTATTTTTATTCAATTTTTCTTTTGATTCCATTATTTTAATCGAGTTATTCGCACTTGTCTGTTCATTTTGTCAAACGATTTAAATACATTATACGTATGTTGTTACATTTTATATAATTAAAAACAATTGTGTCTTTAGTTTGTTATTTATATAAAAATAAGATTAATGTATGTAATAATGGTTTTATATGCCGTCATTTTGTTATGCTGCAAAATTAAATTTTTCATATTCACTTTTAAATTGCGATTAATTTTTGAATTCGTCTAACGCTATTTAATATATGTCTTCAGTTAGAAAAAAGCAATCAAGTCGTTTGATATTTACGTGTTCGTAATACATAGTACAATTATTTCTTAAACGGGGGAGCGACCGTAATAGCATGTGAATTTTTCATCTTTAGCGAGCAGTGCTTTTTTCTTTTTTTATTTGTTGCGTATCCTTTGAGTGTCTTTAAATTTTACTTTTTGCAATCCGCTATTCGGCGGAATTATTTGCATTGATTGTTGCTCGATTTGTTTTGTTCTGTTCGTTATAAGGACATTATTTGGCTGTCTAGTAGCGTTTTTATTTTCCCCTAAATCATTGAATTTTTCTTTCGAAGAAATAAAGAAACGCGTCTTTCTTAAATATTTTGTAAATAGTAACGATGCAATTCATATTTCCGATTAATAAGTTTAATGCTATCCGGAAATCACGCGGTTGTAAACTGATGCGTTAATGATTGTCGTCGTATTCTCTGTAATGGATTTATTACACATTTCGTGGTTGAGAGTTGAAGTGCTTTCATTAACCTCCATATGCGGGGCGGAACGGGGGGGGGGCAAAAAAAGCTGATTTCCTACTTGTTACATTCCTACTGCGATATTCCTTTATACTTTTTTCCTTCTTCGCTTTTTTTTTTTTTTTTTTTTTTTTTATCGACTATGGTCTCGATTACTCAATTTTTTATAATGAATTACAGCTATTGTAGAATATGTAAAATTTGAACTTTCGAATCCTACATAAAGAGATCCCTTTGACACCCAGGTGCTAGCTTTCTATTTTCAGTTGATTATATTATAAATACGGTTTATCAGCGTGAAGTGAAAACGTTAAGAGTTCTTGTTACCGACGATGTAAGGATGGCGTGGACAGTTACAGATTTTGTTACAGACTTTTCTTATCAATCATTCTTTGCAAAATAAAATAAATCTCTTATAAGTGTGACGCAAAAGCATTACAGATTTCGTTACAGAATTTTCTTATTACCATCGGCGTAAGAATTACATAGCTATTAATAAAAATAGCCACCAGAATATATGCATAAATTTTTCCATAACAGACGGTTACTGACAGGTACGTTTTGTTTTATAAGTTTTTATCTGTTTTTATTATTTACCTTGTCTATTTGTAGTTGCATCACAGCTCTATATTTTAATATACCACTTTATCTCATTACATATTTCGTGAGATTATTTAATGTGTATTTAAGAATATACTGCTGCATTATATAAATGTTTTAAATTTTACTTCTAATTATTTTGAAAAGTACTAAATGTATGTAAAAAATATAAAAATTAGTCTTTTTTGGTTTTGCTAGAACGACAATAAGTATTTTTATTCGACATCTCTACGATATTATTAAAATGTGGAGTAATAAATGTTTTTTTATTATTTTATTACTATCATTACTACTATTATTATTATTATTGTTATTATTATTATTATTATTATTATTATTTGATTTGATTTGATTTGATTGATTATTATTATTATTATTATTATTATTATTATTATTATCGTTAATCAAATAAAATATAAACTCACGTGAGGCAACAATAAACGCATTATTTTAATATTATAAATTAGGAAACATTAGCAGAGCAATAGGGTCAACATTTTACTTATTAAACGAATAAGAATTTGTATACAATTTATTTTTCCGATTCGTATCATTGAAATTGTTACTCCTGTTTTATGCCGTTAAACATTTTGTAATATCTCGTAATCTTGTTTATTTTATTTAGTTTTTTTACCTATGTTTTTAAATTACATACGCTTAAATTTATAAGTGTATCTAAAAATACACGTTAGAATAAAGAGCAGATTTAAGTTTTGTAATATACGCACAATGTATAATTTATATAAATATTAATAAAGTATTAGGTTAGATATAAAATAAAATAAGATGAAATTTTTCATTGTAACAAAATCAGACTAAATAATTTACTGCAATGGTGAAATTTTGTTCAATTTGTAATTTGTTAATTATATTTCCGGAAACAATGTGTAACAAACACAAATCGCATGGTTTAATGCTGTAAAAATGCACCGATCTGAAGTTTTTAATAAAAAAAACTTTGGACTTTTTTTTTTTTTTGGAAGATTAGAAGTAATCGGAGAAGGGCCTATGAACCACTTATTTAATTTGTCAAGTTACCAGCTTTATCAAATAATAATAAAATTGCAGGATTATAGGTTATACATTCTTCTATTTTTTAGACGCCCTCTCGCTTCTATTTATTTTTCTTTCCTCTTTACTTCGCCGCTGAACTAACCTGAAACAACACGCCATTCGCATGCAAATGTGCAATATAATAAATTATCCGGGATTAGGTGCACATTTATAAGATTTGTATGAATGTTTAGAATTGTGCTGCAACGCGCTATCCTACTTAAGGAATTATTCGGAGAACATTTCTGATAATTTGCTAGCGTTTTAAGCTGTCTTATTTCTCAAACGTGTCAAATATCGTTGTAATTTTTCCGGATAGAACGGAACAATTAATCCCGGTTTATGTTATACATTCAGAGTTCTTAAATCTGACCGACAGCGGTAGCTTCTTTTTCATCTTTTTTATTATCGCTCGATTTATAAAGTAGGCTTCGAAGAATTTCACCAAAATGGATATTACGACGTAGTTAGTTTCTTTTGCATCCAAGTTTCATATAGTTATCGAACGATGTTTTTTTTGTTTTTTTTTCCTATTCTTTTTAAGTACTCGTTCTCGAGGGAGACGGATTTGATAGATTGTTTAGACGCTACACTTACAACTTTTTCCGTCTACGAATATGTAAATTCAACGTTTTTACAAATATGTTAACAATTAAAATAGAAAAAAAAAAAAAATATTTTTTAAAGATTTTTTTTTTTTATTGTAAATTTTTATTATAGCGGACGGAATGAATGATGAATCGTACGATTGGTCTAGTGTGGAAGAAGCAGAACTGTTGGGAAGTTCGTCGTCTGCTTTAAAAGCTGCTCTATCTAGCCCTCCTTTAAGTCAAATTCCGGATCTAATGCCAGCAAATAAGTCGGACAAATTTATCTCATGCTCCAAATGCGGCAGGCAGTATAAATTAAAGAGTTCGTTGCTTAACCACCAGCGTTGGGAGTGTGGTAAAGAGCCACAGTTTAAATGTTTGCTTTGTAATTATAAGGCTAAACAAAAGGTTCATTTGATCACCCACATGAGGTACAAACACGCATTTAGACCAACTCTGTTTTCCGCCGTATACCCTTAGTGATATGTATTTTTATCATTTTTACCGCGACGATTAATTTTATTTAATTTATTCGTTTATTTATTTATCGACCTATTTAATCGCCAGTGTAAACGCGATGACACAGAGCAAAATATACCAAAATCGAAAATTTTATCTGTTCAAAATTTTTCCGTTATCTGCGGTTAAGGTAAAAAAAATTCCGAACTTTTTGTTTTTCTTTTCTTGCTTCCAAAAAGGAATATATAATATATGAAAAAAGGTCGATTATATAACCAAACTCGACTAAGAGAAGTAGCAACTAAAAATTAAGCAAAAAGGACAACTTCAATTATTAAATGCTGTTTAACGTGTGCCGTTTCTTTTCATCTTTTTTATAACACACTCATATATCATAGCTTTTTTTTTGGGATCCTTCGTATTTTATTCTTCCTATATTGTTTTTGGTTACATTTATACGCGCGTATTTCTATATTTCATTTTGACGATTGTATATTAAGAGCTGATTTTTTCATGCTTTCCTTCTCGCAGTTTTATAGCTCACCGTTCCCGGGTATTGTGAATTTCCACCCTTCCTCGTTCATTCTGTTATTACGTTTTCGCGAAGAGGAGGAAATCCTCTAATCTGCTTTTTTTTTTTTTTTAAATTTCTTCCAAAATATTTAATATATGCGGTGCGTGGAGATCTATAAAATTGCTGCATAATGCAATTAAATATATTTTAGTTTACCTTGATCCGGATGATCATTGTTAGACACTCTGCTGATCTTATGGACTTGAATTTGTTTATTTTTCGAATTATCGGAGGAAAACCTTTCAGCATTATTTACGGATTAATCGGGTCAGAACTCGGCAATCGGTTGTTGTTTTCTGCGCAGTATTGTTTATTTTTTAGTCGTGAATTAAATAATTTTTAAATGGAAGTACGCATATGCTGGCAGTTATGAAGTCATTTTCTGCGTTCTAGTCTGACATTACACACTTTTACCGCAATTAAATGTCTCTCTAAAGCGTGTAAAAGACAAGGTGAAAAGTGGTGGCTTCGTTTTTCGTTAAAAATTATTTGTTTAAGTTGAATTTTCTTGAAAATGAGCTTGAGATTAATTTAAGCGCCGGAAGCGTGCTCGTTCAGCTGCAAGAATTGCGGTACGCGGCACTGCAGAAAACAACGCAATAACTACGTGTTGTTTCAGATTTTGTGTTTTTCTTTTAGCATAGATGAAATGTATCAGAAGCGATAAATTCATCGTTATCCGACTTTAAATTGCTTTTCTGTGAAAAATTTAATATTAAAGTCGCTCGAAAAGAAGCTGGGCTCCGCCAACGTGTATAGAAAATGTGTTCAGCCTGTTAAACGTAAACGTCTGTTTTCAAGTATTTGTTTGGCTTATTTCATTCCGCGAAAGCACCCCTTATTGTGGTTTTTAAAAAACTTTATTATTCGCGCACAAACTCAGTGCTAATTTTTATTATTTTTAGTAACGGTCTTTAAAATTAAAAATATGCGATTTGTGTATTTTGCTCTATATGTCGCTTGTAACTAATTTTTATTAATGCGAATTATTTTCTACGTTCGTTGTTGTTACACATTGTTTTTATATTTATATGCGAATATTTCAATAAATATACGTTGTATTTCTTTACGTGCGAAAAGTGCGTTTCATTTGTTCCGAATTTTTAGGTGATGAAACAAAAGTGACTAACATTGTACTATTTGTATTTTTTTATTTTTATTTTTCTTTTTTTTTTTCTGAAGGGGTTTACTATCTAACGTTTTTATTTTATTTTTCTATTAATATAAATTTATTTTTTATCTGCATTTACCGTTTTCTTTTTTTCTTTTTCTTTTTTGCAAAAAAAAGTATCTTTATTTTATTTTTTAATTCGTAATGTAAAATTTGAACAAAATGGCCGGATTTCTAGATATCGGATAATTTCAAAATAAACTTTAAAGCATACAAAACACAATTAACTGATTTACCGACTTTTAGTATGCGCAAGTGAAAATCATTAATGACATAATTTTATCTTGGGTGTTTTTTTCCATTAAACGTCACAAAAATAGACCGGCGGATTTTTTAATACATTATTATGTTTTAAGGCATTGTTTTACAGTCTGAGTAACATCGTGTTAACTCCTATTTTACCGCCTGCAGTTGATAGTTGTCTTAGGATCGGGAAGTTTATAATTGATTTCTTCAGACATTAAATAATTTTGTACAAAGCAAAGAAAGAACATCACATTTCACAAGAATTCTATATACTGCTAATATGAAGTTTAAAATATTGCCAAGCTGCAAATTCATCGGTAGTTGTTTGATCTTCGTAGGTCTACTTTCGTGACGTGTATTATAATTGAGTATTACCAAAAAAATGCAATATATATATATATATATATATGGAAGTGTTTTTCTCTACGTATTTGTGTGTGTGTGTGTATGTATGGTTTTTTTATATATATATATATATATATATATATATATATTTGTGTGCGTACACTTGATGGCAAATATATTTTTTGAATAAACCATTTACCCTAGTATTATGTGCACTGTTATTAAGTAAATTTTTCTTATCAGCCGTCTTCATGATTTTCTGAAGACTGTTAAATTGTATGTCGCCCTAATATAGACAGTGCGTGTTACTTTTTTCTTTTGTAAAACGTATAAGATAGATAATATATATTATTTTATTGGTTTGAGAAAGAGAAGAACAAAAATATTTCAATGCGACACCGTCTCTTGCGTGTCGTGAATCTTTAAAGCTGCAAAAAGTGATGCCGGTTGATTTTGCCCGACTGCCAAAATGACAAAACGGTAAGTTTTGTTTTTAATACATTTTCTTATAATAATAATGTTAACTTGTAAAAAATTTGAATGTTTTTCGTAACACCGGCATACGTAAAAGTGCTGTATTTTTTTCGGTCGAATTTATGTACTTTTTATATAATAGCAAACGGATGTTTGCTTTATACATTACTTATATTTACCGTATACAACGCCCGTAAATCTAATCTATTTAAATGAGCGCGGAATTTTTTATTTACTTTCTAACATTATATTCCGGGTAATCGCCATGTTGGTAGTTGTTGATAACGAGCTCGATCATAAATACTGCTAGCAATGGAACGGCGTCTTAAATATTAAACATATGACATCGCAGAGAATAGTGTATGTGTCGCAAGTAAACTGTTAATATTACTCGACTTTGCGTTTAAAATTATGTTTGCTATGCTACGATCAATTTTCGATATTAGAAAAATTGTATTCATTTCGTTTCTTTTTTTTATTTTAATTTATCATTATTTTATAATGAAGTATTATTTTAAAAATCTGTAAAATTGTCCTCTAATTGTTTAATTATTGAAAAGTGGTGTTTTGTTCGGCATTATATTACTACCGCCCTTAACGGATAAACAGTTAACTGAATGCACATTCTCTGTGATGATATAAATTTACTAAGTCAAATGGAACACTAAATGTTACGTGCCGTTGATTTAGAACATGTCGCTGGGTTGTTCGACATTCGGATGCGGAAACAGCGTTAATTTAGAATTAAGTAAGATTTCTGTATGCACATTTGCTTACCTTACGATTTGTTTTGAAATCTCCTAGTCTTTTACGTTACTGTAAAAAAAAACAAAAAAAACTTCGGTTTTACCTGGTCATCTTTACACGTGCCGGAAATGTGAAGAAAGTACGAACGTTTTTGTAGTACGATATGTCGCTGCTCTGTCAGATTGAAGCGAGCATGGATTGTTTTGAATGATGATGGCTCTAGCACTTTTCTTCTTTTATTAATTATAGATCAGCTATATGTTTAACATTTCGGCTGACGGACACTGTCGATTGATGGTGGTAATTTTCAAGAATTCATCGTAGACATTCTGCCTGTTTCGTTGGTAACTGACTGCTGTAATAATACCGATTTGTCGATGAATTAAAATTTCGCTATAGGATGTAAAAGTTTTTCTTTAATTTTATATTACGAAATATTGATATAATTAAATCTAATCTTAAATACGAAAGTCTATTTGTTTGTTTTTAACCTTTACTTAGATGTCCTTTCTTTCAAATAGTATAATAGTTCTAATAACCGGTGACAGGAAACGGTTCTTCAGTTGAATCTAATAGGTTTTTACAAGATATAACATCGATTTTTTTAAATAAATAAATAAATAAAAGTATATATATATATATACATACATATATATATATATATATATATATATATATATATATATATATATATATAATTATAAATTTATTTATTTGGTTTGGTTTTAAATCTTAACTCTTTTTCTTTTATGCATGACGCGCCCCTCGTATTTTAACAAACGATATAATATCATGTATAATTGTTATTATATGCCACTAATGTTTCTATTAACAGTCTTTTACAAAAACTTCTCGCAGGTTTAATGAATTTTTACCTAAAATAGTGAGTACGATTAACGCCGTTATTGAATTATATACAGCCAATATCGTGCACGGTTATTGGCCATTTTTTACTCGAATACAATCAGCGATGGGCGTAAAATGTAGAATAAATCTGCTACTCTTCAATGAAAATTATTTTTTATTGTCATGTACGCTCAGATTTCCCGCTCCACACTTCCGTCATTTTATCTTTATTGTGTTAAATCGTTTTAAAAACCTTTATATATCCCGGTTAACTAAGGAGCTCCTGCAGGATCGTAGTAGGGTCCGAAAATAGATGGAAAAATGTTTGCAAAAAATACTGCCGTAAAGAGAATTTGTCGAAATACAAAATTATTACAATATATATATATATATATATATATATATATATATATATATATATATATATATATATATATATATATATATTACGAATATTTTTATATACCTTCATTTATTCGATTTATCAACAAAACTTAGTAAATATTATTTGTGCCTATGTCTTCTTTCATGTACTTGTTTTATGATTAATCAGTTCCGGCACAAATGGGATAGCCTTCAATATATATGACAATTTTAATATTTATATATTTTTCTGATGATGTGCATGTTGTTACTTATCGTACTTATTCGTTTCGAAAACTGAAACGTGCATAATATCGTAACCGTGAAATTTTAAATATTAAAATTTGCTTGCTTTTACAGTACACATTGACTAACTACTCCGTTTTTGTTTTAAATTAATAATGTTTTTTTTATCATCAGAGTTAATTGTGATAAAATTTATTTTTCCTTCGTTGGTTAATTTTATTTAAATTAAAATTTGAAGAAAAAAAATCTTTACTAGATAATATTTCTGCACGTAACACACACCGAATAATAATAATAATAATAATAATAATAATAATAATAATAGTAATTTCAATGAATGTTAACTATATTAACACTCTGTCCTATATTAAACTCAGTCCTTGGAATATCTATTCTCGCTTTCAAAATAACCGTTGTACATAGAAAAAATTACAGTATGATAGTAATAAATAATAGCAATGTTGTACGTTATGTTCGGTGTTGGATATATGCATTTTTATATTTCTCTGACAAAGGCGTCATTTATGTTACAAATAAATTGTATGTAAGTGGTATGTTACAGTGTTCTTTAACAGTTAAGTTTATATGTAGCCGCGAAAAAAACACGGATCGCTTTAAAGGCGTAAATATTGGAGGTATTCGTTTTTTCATAAAATGTAAATTTTTCTGATGGGCATATTCGTTCATTACAACGGGGGGTACCTCCTACCTTCATTTGCTTCTTACAACAACTGTATTAGGTCAGATTTTTTATTGTGTTAATTTAAATTAAAGTATATTAAGACAAAACGCTCTTTTTTTTTTTTTTTTTTTTAATTGAAAAATTATTTTTTATCTTACGATCTAAATCAAACGTAACTATAAAAACTTATTGTGAGAATGTAAAATTTTAAAAAATACAATATTTTTCGAATTTTTATTCATCCAGAAAAACGATGTCGAAGCAATGTTACTTAATTTATGACCCGTATTTTCGAATTTTTCTACTTTTTAAATTAAAAGTTCTTTTCTGCTAGCTGAATTTTTGATTTTTGTTATTCAAACTGCTGAACCGTTTTCTTCGATGTATTAATTCGATCAAAAGTCTAGTAGGCTTAAAATAACTCGGCTGCGATATTTTAATTAAATTTTTCTTGGTTTCATTTTCAATTATTTTATTCCTACTTTTTGATATCATCCTAATAATTACGTACGATACAACCGGAAAATATTATTCATAAAAAAAAAAAAAAAAAAAAAAAAGGGAAAAAAACTGACAAAATTAAAACTATCCTAAACAACTGGAAGTGGTTTTCTTTGCATTCGAAGCGAATATTTTGTATTTTGTATTTTGTTTACTTTATCCAACAGCAGTCACTTTCAAAAGTTGCGCCCTCTTTATTTATATTTTTATGGTGATTTTGAAGTTTTACATTACGCTTTGTCATAATTGTACAATCTTTTGTTCCTTAAAGTGTAAGCATGAATGCTCCCTTTTCAAATGAAATAAAAACGCCAATTTTAGTTCATTTTAATCCATGATTTGTACACTTTCGTCACTTGTTTTGTAATACCTTTAAAGCAGGAGTGTGGGAAGATTCATAGTGTACTCAACAATGTGCCTTTATTGCATAGTTTTTCTATTGACCAAATCAGTTTCACGCTATTTGAACAGTTATTCAATTTAATCGCTCGCGCTACGGTTAACTAAGAAGAAAACATATTCTTGGTTTATTTAATAGGCAAAGTCATGTCTGTTGAATTTTAATCGTCTGCTATTCGTTTGCTGCAGGTTGTCATGTTATATAGCTACCTTTCCTTGTTTTCACCGGTATGCATGTTCACGTTGCATTTAAAAAGTGCCAACTCGTGACTTAACACGTTTCTTGTAAACAATTTTTTCATATACTTTTTATTCCGTTTGTGTACTATAACAAGTTCTCGTCCACTTGAAATGAAACTGTTCGGTTACTCTAGTAAGATCTCTCGTTGACATAATCCGATTTTACGAACACCTTTATTACGCCTTGGAGCGATCTAAAGGAATTTTAACGTTTTAAGGTAATTTTGGCAGCGTTTATTGCTAATAACTTTAAGAATCGCGCGCTTGCAATGTCGCGTGCGACAAAACTGTTAAGCTCACCGTAAAAATAGATCGAGATCGGCCTGCGGATATACATCTTATTATATTTATACGTGTACGTGTTTATAACGATATTGTACGGCATGTTGAATTTAATTTTGTAGGTGTCGATGTAAAATCTTGGAAACTTCAATGTGTGAATAATTGGGAAGCATGGTCGGCCGCTCATCCTTCCGTACCGGGTTTAATTCAAGGAGGCGGTGGCGGTGCGCAGTCATCAGTGATATCTGAAATGCCAAAAGAGGGTGTTGAATGCCCAGTTTGCGGACGACATTATAAGTTAAAAAGTTCGCTCAGAAATCATCAGAAATGGGAATGTGGGAAAGATCCCCAGTTTCAGTGTCCTTATTGTAACTATCGCGCCAAGCAAAAAATGCATGTTGCCAGGCATATCGAACGTATGCATAGGGAAAAACTCGCCTTGGCCGAATCGTGCATAATTAATAATAATAATATTATTAACAGCAGCAACAACAACAATAATAGTAACAATAATAATAATAATAGTAATAATAATAATAGCAATAATAATAATAATAATAATAATAATAATACAGTCTAAGTCAAAAATTTAAAAAACAAAATATATGCGATATAGAATTTTTTAAATCATTCGAATCTAAAAGAAAAAAAATAATTACGGAGAAAACCAAAAAATAACACGGAATATTACGAACCATTTCAAACAAAACTTAATTCCGGGAATAATTATTATTTATTTTATTTCTTTAATTAAATTTTTAGCCGTTTGAGAAGAATGCAAATTCTATTATAAAAAGACTGTGTGTTCGTGTGACTAAAACTGTTTAATGTAGAAAAATGTACCTTTAATTTTTATTTTTTTCTTGAATTGTATTTTTAACGAAAACTTAAACACTGGCGAGCAGAAATAAAAATTACCTATTTTGTAATGTAAAAGTTTAATCTTCTACCGTTTTTATTCATTCGATTGATAACTTTTTTTTTTTTTTAACGCATCTCAAATTTTAACGAAATTTTCACTTGATCGTTTTGTTTATTGGGTTTTAGAAAAGTATCTTACCCTTTCGCGTGCGTACCCTTTTTAGGATGTGTTAAATTGCAGAAGATGATCAACACTACTCCCCAAAAGTGTCATTTTAAAAGAATGCAAGAATTGCTTTTTCATTTTTAATCTACTAATATATTGCGCTTTTCTCGTGGGAAATAACATTTAGAACGGCGGTTTAAATGATAAATATATTTTTTACTAACGGTAAGAAAATAAAAATTCCATTAAGTAACGAAATGTTTACGACGCGTAATATTCCGCAACCATACTTTGACGAAACAGTTTTAATAAAAATTTTTTTTTGTTTTTCCCCTTATTCTGATGCAGTCCCATAGTATATATTTCCCGTTTGCATGCGTACTATGTCTCCTTTCTGGGCGTTGCATGTTATTTCTTGCTTACCGCGATAGTAATTGTGTATTTATTATTAATCAAATACTTTTATTTACGCCTCAAAAATTATTTTTATTTTTATTTAATTTTTTAATTCTCGTCCAGTGAATTGTTCTACTCAGACCAATAAAAAAAAAAAAAAAAAAAAAAAAAAGAGAGACAGGAAAGAAAATCGTTTTGTTTAATGCGTTTCGTTTTCATATAAAATTCTGATGGCTATGTAACAAAAATTTTTTACTCTTGTACGTTACACTTGAAACGTTATCGCATCTTTATGCAATTCTTTTTACTCACTTCTAATTCTTAAATTCTCTTTACCTTTTTGTAAGTTTTGTTTTCGTTTATTATTTCGTTTTGTTAATTTCATTATTTTAAATTGTTTCTTTTTTCTTTCATTTTATAATTATGAAGCGTGTAATTTTTTCTTTATATAATTTAAATCAAAAGAACAAATAACTGGTGCCATTGCGTCTTCTTTGCGAGAACAAATATATCAAAAACAGAAAAGCATTTATCTTCATATTTTGTTAAACGTTGTGTATTTAATAGTAGTAATATTTGTTTCCTTATTCTTCATCGTAAGTACGAATATACGTGCAGTTTAAGTTTAACTTACTCGGAAATTTTGCTAGCATTTACTGTAATTTTAATAAAACCAGATTATATTTTATAGTTGTAATGATTTTTCAGTATTAACAAAGTAATAGCGTTTCCTTCTTTTTATTTTCAAATATCGTAGCTGAACTGTAAAAGAATTACTTTCGTTCGCTGCACTAATATTTCGTACTGAACATATATACATTATTACTTATGTCGGTTCCTTAATCACGTTGTTATTCGAGTATTATTTTTTAATAATAATTTATTACTGTTTTGTTTTTAAAAATCAAAATATCGTGAACGAAGTGCCTTCTTTTGTATTATAAGAGAAATGCCATATATGATATGTATTTTTTTATGTATATGAACATATATACTGTTGTAAAGATAATCAAAGAAATACTGCCATAATTTTTTTTGCACCTTTTAAATTAGTTTGTATTTATAATTTTATTGTATTGTTTTGTATACTTATACAGTTCGTTGTTTTTTTTCTTCTTTTTTTTATATAACGTGTAATAACATTAATTACCAGTAAAAGTAAAATCAAATTTATATATTATGTAAATATGCGTCAATTATTTTTATATAATTTTTGTTATTTAACTTATAATCTATATTTAAGGTTACATATAGGAAAGTCGGTAATGACGCTATCATAATTTAATATTTCTCTTTGGAACTTTCAGAGCTCTTAAAAAAAAAAAAAAAAAAAAAAAAAAAACATACTAAAGCATTTCTGGAAAATTTTTCAAATCCTATTAGTTTGGATGAAGCGACTGAGATCGATATTGTTCGTTACAGATTAAAGTTCCCAATCGTTTTACAATCTATAAGTAATATAAATTCAGCAGTGCCTTAAAAATGATTATATATTAATATTTCAATTTTCTTATTTTTTAAATTAAAATTTTTTACATGTTATGAAAGAATTTAAATAATGTTCGTTCCAAACTTATTTCTTTTAAAAATAATTAAATTAAATTTACGCTGGTAACACAAAATTAAAAAATACCCTTATTGAGAGAAATAACGAATTTTAAAAATTTTCATTGGTTCTGAATATTATAGAAAAATTGTAATATACAGAAGTATGTACTTTGAATCAATAAATGAGGTAAACATTTACATTATTTTGGATAAATTGTACAAAAATTAAAAATATAAAGATCTACTTATTAAAAATGAATGAAAGACAACGTTTTTATTGCTTTATAAAAATTATGTAAAATACATAGTGTATAAAATATTTTAGATGAGTAATTTTCAGTTTATTATTTAAAATTTCACCGCAGGTATTGTTTTTCTTCAATATTATCCTGTAGTCAATAAGTGTGCCATTTTTCCATCACATTCGTCATTTATTAATATTCTCATTTTTTTCTTACTTTTTGTAAATGTTTTATTTGTCCTTTCTTTTTTTTTCTCTTTTTTTTTTCTTTTTTTTTCTTGTTAATAATTAAAATTTTCAACCAATATTTGAAAATTTATAAAGCATTTAATTCGTGAAATCGAATTCCATCGAAAATATTGTTGTTGACGTATATATTTATAAACAAAAGTGAAAAAAAAAAAAAAAGAAAAAAAAATTCATAGTATTAATAATTGTAATTCTAAATGTAAGTGAAATTTTGTGCCTTCGTTCGATTTTTATTTTTACAGTTTGTATTATTATTTGCTATTTGTTATATATATACATTGTATACATATATATATAACACAAAATCAAAATATACGAGTTTTTTTATACCAATAATACTGATTATTTCGTATCGGCTAAACGAATAGATTAAAATGTTAAATTCTCTTTACTCTAGTATGTGTTTTGTTACTATATTACAAAGAAGAAAAAAATCGAAAATACGGTGCACATGAAACACCTTGTAGCTTTATTGCAAAATCTTCATTGCGCGAGTGAAATTCAAACGTTCTGTACATGGTCGATTTCTGCCACTGGGAGAATAATACAGATGTTACACCAACGTTTTCGTTTCTTGGCTTCATCCAGAGGACAATAGTTATATCAAAGTTTCCGGTTTTTTTTTGGGAGGGTAGGGTAGTGTTTTTAATTTTTGAAGGATTTATTGCGCAGATAATTTCAATTTGTGCCCTCTATAAAAACCATTATTATTATATCGAGTGGCATATTTTAGTCTAGTCGTTTTAGACTAACAATTAAGATAGGTTCAACGTCTAATTCCATGTTCCTCGATACTTCTTTTTGTCAAATTTAAATAAAGGGCTATATAAGAACGAGTACGAAACCGTTATTTTACTTAATTCAGGAAATGTATAACACTACAAAATGTGCAGATCTGCATAAGAAAACAGATGTTGCGGATGTGAAATTTCGGGATAAATATCGAAGGTGTAATGAAGATTTTGTTGTTTTTCGAAATGATTCGTCAGCAGCGTGATGTTCAACGCGCGACAAAAAGTGTGAGTATAACGTTATTTAATTTCGGTATTTTTACTATTTTCGATATGTTATCATTTTTATTTATTATATTATACTTTTAA
Source organism: Icerya purchasi (assembly GCA_039619475.1). NCBI lineage: Eukaryota > Metazoa > Arthropoda > Insecta > Hemiptera > Monophlebidae > Icerya > Icerya purchasi. The sequence continues at coordinate 332,867,294 of CM077115.1, read as the reverse complement.
AAACTTTTACTTTTTCCTTCTTTTATTCTTTAACTGTACTTTAAATATCTGGAAACTCTTATGTAATTAATAATAATATTTGTAGAACTTTATTACAGAATTTTGTAACTGTTGCCATGTAGTATCCGATGCCAACAAATGAAATGTTCATTTCATCGCGTTAACTTTTTTTTTAGTTTAGTATTAGTCTCTAACACGGCGAATTTTTTTGAAATTGGGTTTATAGAATAATCCGAAATATATATACTGTTATTACTACTAATAATAGTACTATTATTATTATTATTATTATCATTATTATTATTGATAAATACTCATCATCGTTTAGCTTTTTCATATAATTTTTAATCTTGTTTTGCCAAATACTTTTTTTTAAAAAGCTTGGGGTTCTTGAAAAATAATAAAATAAAAAAATTGGGAAAAATCAAATTGGAACGAAATAAATGATACATATATATATATATATATATATGGAAACAACATTGTAACATTTTCTCATTTTACAGAATGAAAGGCTGGCATTTTAAATGTAGTAGTGTTCTACTAATTTCCATTGTATTAAACTATATTATATGCATGTCGCATTACTACAAAGGGATATATATTGTAATAATTTGCAGATAAACGCAGTATAAATAGTGATGATTACATTTTTTGTCATATTTTAACTCAAAATGTCTGTTTTCAATTTTACATTTAAGGTGCATGGCTTGGAGGGATTATTAAAGTATAATTTAAAACAAAAAAGAACAAAAAGAAACTGAATATAGTCAATCATAATAAAAGGGAAATTAAATTACCGTTTATATTTTGTAGTGATATTTGTTTGTTGTTTTTTTCGTTTATTTTACTTATGCTGTAGTGAGGGTTGTGTCATTTTTGTATTTGTTTAAATGTTGTTACAGCGGTTCTGTTTCCCTTAACTGGCAGCAGTACGACGAATATTAATGCGAGCGGTAACGGCGCTGGACCTATCGGTGAGTGCTACAGACATACATGTCCTAAGTGCGGCCGCACCTATAAGTGGAGAAGCTCATTGAAAAGTCATCTGCAGAACGAATGCGGCAAAGAACCGAGCTGCATATGTCCTCATTGCCCGTACAGATGTAAAGTGAGATCGAATCTACTGAAACACGTTCGAAATTATCATAAGACGGTTGTTTATTCGCAGTCATCGTCGTAATTATTATCGAAATTAAAATTATTCTCGACTGATCAAAAACGAACAAAAATTGAAAAAAAAAAAGCTTTTTGTTATCGTCTTATTTTTAAAAGATCTTTGTTTTCTTTTTTTTTCCCTTTTTTTTCTTTTTTATTATTTGTTAAAAAGTAGTACATTGCCTTTTTGTTTCTATTCTTAATCTGGTTGTTAAGTTTGCTTACCAATTGTTTTTCCTTTTTTTTTCTTTTCCTTTTTTTTCTCTTTTTCTTTTTTGTTGTTTGGTTAATTTATATTTCAAAATGACCTTGTTTTTTAATTGTGGATGAAATATTGCTAACATGTTATACTTCGAGAGTTACCGTGAACGTTATAGTCAGAAAATTAAAAAATGGGGTTTATTATTTACTTTCGATGTATAAATATATTTATGTTTTTTTTTTTTTTAATTTTTTGGGGGTATATAATATCTATTTATTGTTTTGATTATAAGTAGTTACCACAGTAAAAATGTGCTTGTTACTGATCATGTAATTACCGTATAATATTAATTCTCTGTATAAAAGACAATATAGAAGTTTACCGTTATCTTTGTAGATTTTGTTTAAATTCATCTATTACGGAGGTATGATTTTTGTCGTAATTTTATCGTTTGATTGCGACTTCGTGTTTACCAAAACTACGAAACCTGTTCTGGATGTAAAATTATTTTTTTAACCGAACCTGGTTATATTTTATCTTACAGTTTTTTAGTTGATTCGCGTAAAATATTCTCTCGAAAAATATCTTTTTTCAATAAACTACACTAGTTTAAAAATGCGTCTCAAAAATAATCACGCTCTAATTTGAAACACAAACTTATACTTCGTTATCCTGAAATGATAGAGGAGTTTCTTTTAAAACTAATAATTTTCAACGTAGTTTTTGAATAACTTTCTGGCACAGCTTTCTGAGGGTGTAACTGACGATTGATAATTTCTTTTTATCCTGTTTGAAAATACATTGTCAGAATGTATAGCTGAATACTTCTCCTTAATGTCAGTCCGTTCCTTAGTTTTTCGAGATGCTAGGTAATAATAAAGAATTTTGTTCTTAAAATTTTTAAAAACGTTTTTTGGGTTTTATTCTTTTATATATATATATATATATATATATATATATATATATATATAACTCGGCCATTTTGGCCTCGCAAGGGACTGTGCTCCTTGACTCCTCTTTCTTACATTTCTGTCCCTTTCTCTTCTATACTTTGTAGAAAATGATTAAAATTTTCAACGTAATTCTAAATCGTTCTATATGATTATAATATAATCACAAAAATCCTACAAAATATAACAAACGTTACATAAAATTGGGACATTTTTTGGGGGGTAGCCTAAAAATTACGTTGTAATTAATATATATATATATATATATATATATGTACACAATGGTAACTAGTCATTTTTGATAAGCACTTGCGGTCTTAAAGGACTATTTGATGAACCGCTTTAGAAGGTGGACCTTTTTCAAAGGAAATTCTTTAAAGTTATTTCCGTCGTATGTAGTTTTTTTTTTTTTTTTAAATTATTAATAATGTCCAAGTGCCATTTTTAGCCGCTCTGTAGTCATTATAGCGCATAGACTAGGGTGAGAATTTTAAATTTTACCTAGCAAGGTGTTCGACCTAGCGGAAACCAAAAAAATTTCGTATTCGATTTAGGTCATTTGAGAGAATAATTGACACTGAGTCACTGATGATGGCAGACTAAGTCGTCATACATTGTTGTAGTAACGAATATTCGATGGAGCGGTATGAAGAAGAACCAGAGTAAAAAGGGAAGGGATTTTCTTTCAAATAGGTAGTTATTTTAAAGCAGCATATTCTTGACACTTTCAGTAATGAGGAGGAAACTGTAGATTAGTGGTTAATTTAGTATATTTTTATCCATTAAGAAGGATGGCTTCATATGCCACTGACTAATCCACTCGGCCATCGTACGATCGTAGAAATTCGCCTTCATTTTACACATCGGTGAAATTGCTAAACGTGTTGAGTCGACCCGTTCGTTTCCTTGGATTCTCATGTGACTCGGTACCCATAAAAGTATTACCTGGTTTCTTGCATAATGGAGCTGTTTTAAGTGTAATTAACCTTCAGCGTCAGGATATCCTTGTCGTTTTATAATGTAATAAAGCTTTTAGAGGGGCGGCACCGTTGCCGTAACTGATGATTATTCGCGCCGATTTATTAATTATTAGAAGTTAAAAAGTCAATTTTGTATATAAATGTTTTTGTTTTTGTTTTAATAGTACGCTTGCTTCTTTATTTATTTTTTTAAGAATAATTTTTGGCTTGATTTACACGCTCAGTACATTCTTTCTGCGGCGGAGGAAATAAAATATAAATAAAAATCATTATAAAATGTTCTGAAAATTAACCGTAGCAATATACGAGACGCGCTGTTAATCGTACCTTTTCGCGAACTCTGGTGATTTATAAAGTTTTAATAAACCAGATCGGTGGTAATATTCAGGTACTTTCTCTTTAATAACATTAAATTCATTTTTAGTCTTGAAATTTTCCATATTTGAAAGATGATTGCAGCCATCCCGATCTAGTTATTTGTTTATTTTTTTTAATCGCATCCTATATAGTTTAATTTTTATTCGGTAGATGTAGATATATATATATATATATATATATATATATATATATAGATATAATTGGTTCTTGTTTTGTTGTTGTTTTTTTCCTATGTTTTTCAATTGGTTTTTTATATTTTTTAATACGATAGCGTTTTCCTCTTGTTTGGCATGCCAGGGAAATATTCAAAAATGAAGTCCGATTTTACTAGTTGATCAAATCGTGCGTTAATTAACAAAAAAGAGATCGCGTTCTGTATAATACAAATAACGTCTGTTACGATTCAGCGCGGCAGAAATATTCGCGAAGATTGTTAATCAAGTTGATTCATTAAAAGGTCAACAATTCTCTATTAAATCGAGTGTATTTATTAGTACTATTGAGTTGCGCGTTTTTCAGATTATTTCTTTTGATTCTGGTAATTATTTTCTTGTTTTCTTTAGCCGTAGCGAATGTAAAAAAAATAAAAATTCTTTATTTCGTTTCATATTTAGTTGTTTTTTTTTTTTAAATAAATTTAAACTTGATTATAATGGGCGTTACTTTTAATTAGATTTTTTACTTCGCCCCTTATCATAATAATGGACAAATTGCCCGCAGATTTGAAGAGCGCTCGTATTTTTTTTGTTTTTTTTTCTTATTGATTTATGCGCCTTTGAATATGTTTGTAGGTTCTTTATGATGTACTACGAAATGTCAATTTATAAATTAGCCATGACGGAAGTGAAACTACAATTGTTGTTAGATAACGATAAAAGAGCTATAAAGAAATTTAACTATAGGTCAGAATCAGTTAATTAAGATGTAAACCCGAAACAGGTGCGTTCATATCTATAATATTGCTGGCTGCCTAATAAGGCATTTAAAAATTTTAGTTGTATTGTGATATTTCAAAAAAAGGGGGGGGGGGAGTTTTTTTCCCTTAAAAGTTTATAATGAACAAAATATATAACGCAAAGAAAATACAATTTTTTTTTTGGAAGTGTCGATTTTTTCGTATACAACATGTACTAACAGATTCGTAGTTGTGAGTTGTGGTACGTCTTTTTTATTCAAAAATTTTTTAAAGCTTTTTTTTTACAACATATTACGGGCTTTTCTCTAAACTTCGATCGTAGTCAGGTACTGTCTTATAAGTTTCGTTGCTTCGTAAGATTACGTTGCTTCGTAAGATTACGTTGTCGATTTCTAATGTAAACGTCGCGCCTACGATAAATATCGTGCCTGAGAAAATTTATACCATATATGATAGGTAAGTTTACTTCTAGTTTCTAATGTATTATCATACACGCGCGCGGAAAAAATATGTACGTATGTATATATGGGTGGGTGCGTTAAGTAAATAAAGTAAAGCAGCTAGAAAATAACATTGTAGAGAAAGCGGAACGTGAAGTATTAAATGCGATTTTAATGCGGTATTTGTAATGCTCCGGAAAGAGATGAGGGGACCAGTTGGGTGAAATTAAATGAGCATAAAAAATTGTAGTTGAAGCTTTCGTTACATACGGTTGTTGTAGTGAGATTAAATAAAGAACGAATCATAGAAAAAAATTCAGTCACGGGAACCGGTAGAAATATCAATTTTTTATAAAACTTCTAACCAAACCTTTTAAGAGTTATAACGTACGCAGTAAGTACAGGATGTAATTTACTGTTCCCTAAATCAGAAGTCGATTATGAGTTTATTTTATTTTATTTATTTTATTTTATTTTATTTTTTTTTTATTTTTTTTTATTTTTTTTTTCGGAACGAGAGTTTACATTTAAATTTATATTTTTGTTAATAACAGAAAATTAGTAAACTGTTATCTCTTACAATTATTCTTTTTTACGAAAAACAACATTAAATAATTCAATGACTGGCGAAGTAAGAATGCATTTATGGGGGGATGGTTTTCCCTTCATTAAATTTCATCTGATTTAAGTAGGTAGAAATATTTTACTTCTTTAAATGAACAAGGATAAAGTTTTTTTTTTTTAAATTTTACATCGAAACAATTTTTATAATATGGTCTGAATTTTTATACAATTTCTATTTCGATCGGGAGGAATAGAAGTCTATCTGTTAAATGTATTATTATTTCCAAAAAGAACTAATGCGTATATATATGTACGTGTATATAAATGAAAATAATCGAATTGCGGTGTTAATATTTGCCAATAAATAGAAAAAATTAGTGACACATTCTTCATATTATCTAGCGGCTAAACGTCTATTAAGAATATCCTAATGTGAGAAGTATAAAAAAGAAAAAGATGGAAGTCCTATAGAGAACCAATAGGAAAGTATTACGCTCATAATTCAAGTCGTAGGAGAACTGTATTAATTGAATTCTTACCGTATATACCGTTTTTATTCTATGCCAAGAGCTTGTTCGAAGTCTCTTTGTGGAATACGGCGGTCCAACATTCGTCCCGGTATCATTTCAAGGTTTTCTATTTTAAAATTTTTTTTAGTATTTCGTTTATACACTGTATATTATTGACTATATCTTTATTTTTTAGTACGCCGCATACACACGTCACGAAGCAGCGACCATACTTAAAATATAATAGAATTTTCGGACAATTAAAAACGATAATTTTGTCCGGTTCAGTTAAGCTTTTGTCGATGGTGACTACTGTCGCAGTTATCAGTGCACAATGATTCCTTCGTCAGTTAATTAATATGCCAGCGGGGGAAAAAATGAATATAGTCAAACTTGCTCTTGTCCTCATAGTTGTGTCTTTACCGTCATTTTCGTTTTACTAGTGTATGCGCAAGAATTCATGTAAAACCTATGTTCCGATGAGAAAAATCGCACTTCTAAGTAAAATTATCGTACATCGGGGGGGTACATGATTATTTAAAAATAATTAATTTTACACTTTATGCAATAATCGGGAGAATTTTTCCAAAAGTTCTTTAGTATACCAGTTTCTCTCTGCGTACAGATTTGTTGATTCTCTGTGTAACGGAGGGGAATATTTACACATTTTCCAGTACGACGAAAAGGGGGGGGGGTATTGGTTTTGAAAATATTTGAAATTTTTTTCTCTATGTTATTTTCCTCAATGCTCGGGACAGTATGATGCACTGTGCAAGTTTGATTCTACGTTACAGTGTTCTCGTTGTCGTTTTAACACCATTTGCAAAAATTTTAATAGCGGACGTAATAGGACGAAAAAAATGTATTTTTAATTTAACGACAATTCGCATTTAAAAATCGTATAACAACTTTTCGTTTTTCCTTCAGCTTGAGTAAAAATATTTATTAATGACACGGTTGCGATTAATTTTTCACGCTATTGCATTTCAAATGATTTTCGTTGATTTTCGCACAGCGACTGCGTACGCTCTCCACCGGTATACTTTATAACAGAATGCGCTTAAAGTCTTTTAACGTTTGAACGAATGTCGCAAAGATCACGCCCGCTCTATCCTCGTCGGATTTGATATTTCAGTTAGCGGCCTCAAAATCGTACGAATACAGCGAAGCTGTATCAAAACTATTTGTTTGTTTGTTTTTTTGTATACTATGGTATTTCTCTAATAGACTAACAACTTTCGCTATAAAATTATACTCCAGCGAAGTCTTAAACGTAATTACATCTGCGGTCCAATTCAACTTGAAATGCCTGACTGTGCAATTCTTGAAACGGTGTGGTTGACACTGATGCTGCAAAGCATTTTAAATTTGGTAACCCCAACGGTTAAAAATGTATTTTCGAAACGATTTTTTAATGAATTTTAGCAAATGTGATATCGCTCTTCTTATGCTGTCCGCTGTTTTTTTTTTTTTTTTTTTTTTTTCAGTAGATACAGCCTTTTAAGATAATTGCTAATTTTTACTGAATCGTTCTCGTTAAAATATACCATGACAGTTACAGCGATTTATACGTTCTTATTCGTTCACTTTTCGCTATATAAGACGATAGCATTTAAAATAATTCCTCTTCCAGCTCGACGTACTACAAAAACAAAAAAGGTTTGCCAATCGTTTCTCCGATACACTCGAATGTCTGATATTGATACTAACAAATACTTTCTGTAAAATATTTAATCGTTTCACGCTCTACGACGCGTTTCGAACGGCTTCATGATCATGAAATATTTTTAACCTTCAAAACTAATTAAATATTTTATAGAAAGTGTTTTTTTTTGTTTTTTTTTTTTTTTGTGTTTATTTGTTTGTCAACCGATAGGAATAATGCATAATTTAAAGAAGCTGTCTTGGAATTATTTTACACGATTGATCTAATTTCCTTACTAGTAGACACGTGCTACGATGAAACGTTTACCACCACTCTATTTGCTGAAGATGCACGTAATTTATTAGCAAACTGTTTTTAGGAAAAAATTTAATTTCTTCGCCAAATAACTAGTTCGCCCTTCGGGGCAATTTTAATAACGTCTATTCTCGGGTTATTTCCGCGTGGTATTACATTAAAAAAAAATAGCTGGAAAAAACAAATGCAAATTAAAATACAGAGCAGGGAAAAGAGGAATCTATTACATTTCGTAATTCTAAACGGAAAACTTTTAGATTGAAAAATATTTTTTCTATCGTTTTTTCCCTTTTTATTTTTTGCCGAGTAATTACATTTTTAGCCATTCGTTTTTAATAATAATAATAATTTCGGTAAAATGGGACTGATCTCTCTATTCGTCTCTTTTTCGTTTTATCTTGCTCTACAACCCTCTCCGCCGTCTTCTTGATGGTTTAATAATTTCCCCCCTGCATCAGCCGTGTTCTGTTACTTCTTCCATAGTTCGTCTTCGCTTTAATTATAGTCTGCTTTCTGCTATTCTTTTTCGTTTTGCTATGTTTAGTCTCCCCTTTGTGTCCCTTTCATCCTCCTAATTCAAATTTGACCCGTGATGCAAATCACGTTCTATTCGAATGTTCCTTTATTTCCTCGGAACGTGCAATCTTTTATCTTGGCCTCCTGACTCCTTACTGTTGACATTCTCGCTCTTCCATCATTCCCGTGTTGGCTGCCTTCGTTTCTTCCGTCTCCAATCGCTTCCTGAAATAACCCATCACTTCTCACGTCTCATCATTCTTTTAGTCCTTTGCGGTGTTGACGCGCACAAAAAAAAAAAAAAAAAAAAAAAAAAATCACAATATTTCTATGCAGATTCCTCGGACTTTCTACTACCACTCACAGTATTAATCAGTTTGTTAGTATCCCGTGGCTTCCCTTTGTATTACAGTGTGGAGCCTTTCAAATATCGTCATAGAAAGAAATCTGGCATAAAGTGCATGGAGGCCAGTAGAAACTTGAACCACGAGATGTGACGGTCGTGTCGAAATAATGTTTGTGCAACAGTGTAGCATTGAGACGGAACTCTATAAGTTCGTGATAGTTTTCACGTTTCACTATTTTAACTGCATTATTAAGAATTTTGTCAACATTCTGCGCGGCAGCGCTTAACGTTTACCGTACTCGATAGAGGAAAATAACAGACCCCATCCCTCGATATTCCGCAATATTTGTCTCGAATTTGCATTGTGGACCGATTTTTCATGTGAAAATACCCGGCGGATATAAAGCGAAAGTTTTATCTCTATCATCACTGTTCAGGTAAAAATGTGCTTCGTTAATGAATTTTCATCGCTCTAATTTCTTCGCCCTTATCCAATTTTTCGACCATCACCGTGCAAATTATTTTTGTTCAACTAGTATTTTACATGATTTACCTAGATTTCGTCGTCGAATTTCAAAATTTACTCAACGACAACCTTTTTTTGTTGTTTTCTCCCCCCCCCCCCCCCAAAAAAAGAAGTGTATTGGCTTTATTTATTAAGGTAGATGAATATAGTTTACGCAAAGACTGCGGAATGTTAAAATTTATTCTAACGAACTGAGTAAATGAATTCTTCAAACAGCGTTAAAATTCTAAGAATTTTTACGAGAACAACCCTTGTCATTAATTTAGTTTCTTTTTCGAGCGAGGTATGTAGTACCCCCCGACCAACCCATTCGTTACACGCATTTTATAGAAATACCTTTGTACTCCATTAAAAAAAGTACCTTAAGATACTGATAAAATAAAACCGCATAAAAAATACAAATTGAATAGTATCTACAACATATAATTGTCATGGGGAGGGTTAGTATTAATTTCAGAAATTCGGTAACGGAAGTGATACCACATTTTAGTCACTTTAATTCTTCGGTAAAAACTTACAGTAGAATATTTTTCCAGTATGAACCTTAAAACCGAATAAATACTGAAACAATTAAAAATTTTTACGTAAACTCTAAAATAAATTTATTTATTCGTTCTGAATTTTTTCTTGATTACGATAAAGAAAAAAAATAAAATTATTCAGTTGCGTGGATTGGAATAATCAGTTGAAACCGGTTTTTTTGCGAAAACTATAGAAAACTATTTCATCTAAGGATCCAAGGAATGTCAAATTTCTATATGGGTGTATAAATTCTAGTGATAAATAGGTCCCCGGAAGGATACGTATCCACATATACAGATCCAGATTCACATGGTTCCACTAGGGAAGCTAAAATCTATTGAACAGAGAGGACTCTTCTGCGTTTCATACGCAATGAATATCTGAGCAGAAATGTGCCAGGTCAGAAAGAAAAGTGAAAAATAATAACATTAGAATAATTAGAAAGAAACTTTATCGTTTTTTCTGTAAACACAACTCTTTGTATGGTTGTACTCATACATTAGCGCTATTTTACAATTCCCTTCTCGTGATCGAACCTAACACTGGTATACGCTGCGTCGACAACTAGTGCAAACTAGTGTCAGTGTTAAGTGTACTGTGCGTATAAACGTCGGATCCATTTAGGGCCGATGGATGTGTATTGGGGATGCAGTTCTCGAACCTGCGATTCAGTTGTGGATCCATATCCAAAGAAGTAACAAATTTATCCATCACTAATATATATATATATATGCATATAATTAAAGCTTTACCATTATTACACTGGGGGTAATAAGAAATTCTGTTATTTAGAGATCATGTAAAATTGATGCTTTTTGGAAGTTAAAATAAAAATTTCTGCACAGAATGTAAATTAAATTTAGTGGTCTTGAAAGACAAGAAGGGTTTTCCCTTTATTGAGTTTATATTTATATATTTATTTATTTAAATAATGAACTAATAAATGTTATGAAATCCTTTTTATGATAATTACCTAGTTTGAGTAAAACCCTTTAGGAAATATCACATTACCAGTCAGAAAGCATGCGAATTTAACGAAAGATTGAAATACACTAACGGAGGAATTTTATCTTTTCGTCTTGGTGCAAAAATTTTGAATTGTATTCATTCTGTTTCAGATCCCCGCTACATTTTCATTCGTGTTTCACCTGATACATTAGGATAATGAACGTTTCCTAAGTTAGGCGTTTATTACGTATTTTAGTTTGTTATCGGTCGGGTTATTTTGATATTAATTTGTAAATAGTATATATCCTAGAAATAAAAAATAAATGAAAAAAATTAATCATAGGAGTTTTAAAAAGAAATCGCTAAAATTGTATATAAATTACATGGAAAAAACATTTGCGAAACGTCTAATCGTAGCAAAATATCAAATTAAAAATAATATAAAAGATAATATAACTCTACTTAAAATATAGTAACTAAAAAAAAAATTAAATTTCGCAGAAATTATTAATAATTATAATGTTGTGAAAAACAGTTTGTTAAATAACAATTTATAATTTAATTTTAATCTTGATGTCTTCTACATTTATATTTTTGCTTTGTAATTTTATGTTTTATAAAAGTTTATTTATTTTTTCTTTTAAAACTGCGGGGTTATTGCTTTTCATTTGTTTTATATTCTAGTATGAAATATTTATATTCTGTCGAAATAAGAACTAATTTCGCCTGTTAGTCCGTAATGTTGAAGATAGATTCTAATTTTGCTGTAAAATAACGTAATCATCATCATCATCATCATCATCATCATCATCATCACGGTTGCGTCTCTTGAGACAAGAGATTGCATGCATTATCAAATTAATCTATCTCTGGCCCGAGTAATCTCGTAGACTTTTACATGTTGAGTTTGCCTCAAAGTTCGTTGTCATTAATCCTAATCTCCTTCGTCCTTTTATTATTGGCTTTCCTTGTATTTTTCCTTGAACATGAACAAGTCGTTTTCTCTAAATTTGTGAGCCAGATATTTCATTTTTCGATTTTTGATATCTCCAACTAGTTTCTGTTTTTCCTCTATCTTTGCTAACACTGCCGTACTTTTTTATGTGCTCGGTCCGTGATATTTTTAATAGCCTCCGATGATAGCACCACATCTCGAAAGCTGCTATTCCTTTTTTCGCAATCTGCATTCATGGTCGCCACGTTTCACAAGAATATTTTAGGACGGTCCATACATATTATTCTTTTCCGAAGGCTTAAACTCATATTTCGATTTCCAAGCACTCTGCTGATGTGTTAAATGCCTTCTTCGCCATACCGATTCTTGTTCTTATTTCTTTCTGGTCTCTTCCGTCGTTGTTTACTAATGCGCCTAGATATCTAAATTCTGCCACGTTTTCTATTTCTCGATTTTCAATCTTTATATTTACTATATATATATATCACTCCTCCCCTTGTTCACTTCAATTACATTCCGTAACATTGTTAATTGTTAAACCATCAAAAACATTAAATGTTTTTTCCTCTCGTATCCTTTAAAATAGTAATTTTTCATAAAAATATGCAGAACTGTACACCACGTTCTATATCTAAAACAATTTATTTCTCATAATTTCAAAGTTTCGCGAATTTTAAAATTCATTATATTATTATTTTTTTCGGTACAAACCCGCCATTAATATTATCAGCTGACGTTTAGTAATACTCTATTGATTATCAACGCAAAAACACATACATTGATTGAGGCCTTAGGGAAAAAAACCTAGACTATAAATATGTCGGAACACAAGAGATCACAATTCCGAACGTCTGATTGCGTTCTGCGACCATTTATCATTAAAACACGGCTAATTACAGTTTTCCAGCTCGGATCGATTTTAAAACTGTCTTTTTTCTTTTGAAATTTTTACATTTTTCTATTCCAACCGCCTCTCTTATTATAACCGCTTTAATCCTGGCCAACATTTTAGTGTCGTTTTAAATTGAATTTCGTGTTTATTTTTCTCTTTTTAAGTTCGGACACAGTCGACTGTTCTATTCGGGTTTGTGTTTTTTGCAATCCGCTTCGTGTTCTTCAATTCGTACGCGTGTAGGCCTACCATAAAGATAACTCGTCTAAATTACATGCTGCTGTTGTGCATAGAATCGCCCGTGTTCGTGTGGTTTAAGTTACATCAGACAAACTAGTAGGAAAAGCTGGGGGTTGAATAAAGTTGATGGATGTGTATTGCTTGAAGGTAGGATAACCGGAAAATGTGCCGAATGAGAAACGGATGAGAAGAGGATAGGCAGGAAAAAAATAAAGTGTGAGAAATGGAAGATGGAAAGAAGCTAGGTGTGATCGAAGGAACTCGAGGAGGTAGAGAGCCTCATCGTGTCGATGTGCTAGGCACCAGGAGTTTGCAAAGTAGTTATACGCATTTCCTGGTTCCTTTCGGAATTACGATTATAAATTTATAAAATATAATAATACTGGTCCCGCGAAAAGACACGCGTCATTCCGGCCAAGTATCTGTGAGATCGTGTTCAAGAAGTGATGAAGTTAAAACATTCGTTTTTTTTTTCTTCTTAAACACTGCAAAAAAGAAGAGAAAAAAAAACAAATTAAAAGTTGAAATTTTACATAGTTTTTTGTTTTTTTTTTTTTTCTATTATTTTCCATTTTCCATTGGGGGCGTTTCATAGTGAGAGTCGAGGAATTTTTTAACATTTTTAATGATCGCGTTGTTTTTCTAACTAGTAGTCGAGTCGGTACATAAATTTATATCATTTATGAACTTTTCATCTCTACTTTTAAACGGAATAAATGAGGACAGTTGTAGATTTTTATTTAGCGAAAATAATTAAGTATTCAAAATGTAAACAAATAACCAAAAAACTAATATTGTATATTCTTTGTATTGTTTAATTATTTTTTTATTTAGAACTTTTACTTGCTATTCGAACTGCTAAAGAGGACTATATATGTGTGCGTGCACGTTATTAATTCATTAGGCGCGGAGCCTCTTTATAATACACGGTTACATATAATTGCAAAAATTTAGCAATTTGCACGGTTATAATAATCATGCCTAGTTTGTTGTACTCTCGTTTTCGCTTATTATTCGTTACTTTTTCTCTGTAGTAGTTGAGCGTTGTTTTTCCTTTTCTATGTTACAATTGATTTACTTTATAGTAATGTGTATTTGATCGGTTTCGCATTAACCGAACACTACGGCCCGTCGTTCGATTTCTATACATGCATCCTGGAACACGGGCACTGTCCTCCGTAAAGTTCTAAAGTGTCCCCAAGACGGCAAACATGTTCGATAGTATTCAGGATTTACTTTTTGACGCCGAATTCAATTTGTCTGTACCGGCTTTAGACGACAGAAGCAAGCATCATCAGAGTGTTGTTTAGACGCGTTCAAAGTTTCTGGTAAAATTTTATCGCTGAAAGTCTCAGTTCCTTTCGGAAATAAGGTTGCAAGAGCAATACTTTACGGGTAGAGATGATATTAATAAGACCTGGAAGCAGAACTTTTTATTTATTTATTTTTGGCGTTTTGGTTTCGCCATATTGTCAGCAAAATATAATTCGGTCAGACAACGGTAGTTTATAAGTCCCATTACATAGAATCCCGAATTACTTAATTATTCGATTTCGAATACGGGATGAATAATTAGTGAATATTTTCGCACTTTTTGTTTTCATTATCTGTAGAGATCTGGATAATAAAATAATCCCCACTTAGTAATCTGCCAGCTAGAGATAGTGAGTAGAAAAGAACTAATTCCGGCAGTGTTAGCGAGTGCGTTATTTTGCCAATAGTGGCCTGATAACAACAAGCGACTCACTTTTCTTCAGGAAAGAAGTACGGCGACAACTTTTGAGGATTCACTAAAGTACTGATCTAAACGAATTTTACCTTTTTTTTTTTTTTTTTTTCAATTTCATTTTAAAGTAAGATCCCAGTACATGTTGGATGAATCAAAAATAGTAAGCTTTGTTATCGACTGCACTGAGTCTGTTTTTCTTCATCGGATGGAAAAATTAATAAAGTAATCGTTCTCAGATCAAAGTCGATACGAACTTAAATATCGAAGGATTTTAAGTATGTAACTTATCCGCGTTCATCATGGGTGCAAATTGTTCCGCGTTAGGAATTTCGGCAACCTCGCTGCTCAGAATATTTCCCAAATTCAGCGAGATTCGCATTTATTACCGGTTTATGTGCATTATATTTTGGAATCCGCGGATGGGGCTTTAACGAGACTTTTCCACCCGTATAGAAAGATGATCAGCGACAAAGCTAAACTGAAAAAAGGTTCGTATAATTTCCAAGCATCGCGAAAAGGATAAATTTTCTAGAAAAACATTATACTTGATTCGACTGATGAAAATGGACGATTGAATTTCTAGCCTCTCTTTTGTGCAATCCGTGCGTAATCGATGATTTACAAAAGAACTGTAGCGTTTTTAAGACGAGTTGTCTTCTTCGTGTTTTCTTATATATATATGTATCGTATTGCGGAATGTCGAACTGAATAAGACTCAACGGAAAAAATTGTAATGTTCCGGCGTGTCTTTTTTTTTACCCGACAAAAACGTAGCGAGTATAATTTTTATGTTTCCGAGCGAAGGTTTTTTCCTTTATACATTGACGATCAAATATTTGAAAAATCTTTTATTTCATTTTGTAATGTTTTTGTTCGTTTTTTATACACGAGCCGATCGAAATCGGAACGTTACAAAACTTGGTAATTTCTCAATGCGTAGCTGTATTTGTTTGGAGCTTATAGGTGTAATATAACTGCGACTCGCCGTACGAACAAACTGCGGGGAATTTCAAAAAATTAAGCTTCGAATCCCGTTACGGGCGAAAGTGGTGAGCAACGTTCAGATAACCACTGCTCGTAAAGTGAAATATGATATCGATCCGTCACAAACTGCGCGTTGCTGAGCTTCTCGTAGACTTCGGTATTTTCACGTATTTTCATTGTTTTCTGAATAGGGCTGGATTAAACCGCCCGCACGATTAAAACATACTTGAGGATCGTTTGAAAAATCAATTTCATATATATTAACGTAATTGCTAAAATCCTCAGTTTCTCGAAAGAATATTAGAATGGATCGATGTCGTTGAACATTGTATTAATTTAGCAAAAAATCAACGCGGGGGGGTATGTTTCAAAATTCGCCTACCATTGCTACATTCTCAGCTGGTATAAATCATATGGTGGTGTTCTGAATTTTCCTTCAACAGTTATTTTGGTATTCTTGTTTCTTAACTCGGTGTCGTATTTCATGATGCGTCATTTTAATCCGGGTCATTGCCATTACTAAATATTGTCAAGCTGGTTGTAATGAAAATGCGTTAAAATCCGCCCGTTTAAATTACCACACAAATACTTTAACGATGAAATAATTGTTGCAGTTTTTAATTCGTATATTTGTGAATAAAGTGACGAACACGCAAAGAATGGCATTTTCAGCTATTCTTTCTCTGTGCTTCTTTTAATCGATACCGAAACACATTCTATATTGTACGTTTCTTGAATCGCTGAGCATCATCGACCATTTTTTCGCATTCAATGAAAAAATATATCGCGATATCAGCTTTCAAAAGCGATAAAAGTTTCCACTAATAATCGCTGAATCTACATAAAATATATCTTACTCCCCAGTGTTATTTATAAAAATTCCGAAGTAAGCCATCACCATCGCAGCTGCGATTATTGACTTAGGCGTAGATTAATAGAAGTGCATATATATATATGTATATATATTATATACACTTGTAACCATAGCAATACTACGAATAATGAAGAGAAAAAATTCGAACGCGTGATCGTTTGCTAAACAGTTTGCTGAACCTAGCACGGGTAAGAGTGTTTAATCAAACCGCGTTATATTATTTTATATCATAATAGTTCCATTAAAAACCATATTGACTCTGACGGGGCAGAAACGATTTTTCAAACCCTAAACACTAGTCCTTTTCGGGTTCTGTTTCGTATGGCAGAATTGTCTTGCAAGTGTGTACGTGCAACGGACTTATGCGTGTTCCGTATGTGTACGGCTTTATTTTTACAGTACGTAAATTCCGATTTTCTAACACTAAAAGTAGATGGCATGACATTAGAAACCTTAATTACACATTCACATCACCCACATAATCACAACACGAACATTCGCCCTGTAAATAGTGTTCTCGTATGTTGACGTAGTTTGGGCTCTATCATTTATTTATATTTTTTTATGCTACAGCGAGCTTTATTTGATCGCGATACTTTATGCTTTGAAAATTGCACATGTTTGTTTGTTCGTTTTTTCTTCTATTATTTTAATTATATACAATGTTAAAAAGTTGCTGTTCGGTATTATTTAATTTTTCTCTAATAGCGTGTGGTCAAATGATAGTGACACCTTAGATGACATCGATAGTTTGAAATTTAGTTTGTTAGTAACCTGAATGATAACACCAGAATGTCTATTAAAGTTTTTTAATAACGCGTGTGATTTTATATAACAGTGTATTATACATACATACATACACACACATTATATATGTATATATATATATATATATATATATATATGTATACGTATGTATGTATGATTTTTAAATTAACTTCCTGTTACAAGTAAGCAAATGTGTTGTTATTAATATTATTATAACTAATAGTAATTATGTTATCATTTATGAAGATCTTGGTTGTAATTTTATTTTTATTTGTTTGCGGTCTCTTGACATATGAAAATCTTAATAGGTTGTTCAGTATCGCAAATTTATGAAAATAATGTCCCCCCCCCCATTAATGTCAGTACGCATTTATTTTCTTACTTAATTTTGGAGTTTCGTTCAATTTTCTGTGAACTGAGGTGTTGGTTCTGTCCGATGCCTGACCGAATTTCGATTTCTTAAAATACACCCTGAATATTCACGTTTTTAGAAAAAAAAATAATTTATGAATTTTTTTATCGCGAACTATTCGACATTGTGAAGTGATGAATGTATCGTTCGCAGCTCTGTAAATTGTGATGAGATCTTGCGTAATTGATTTGAAGCTGATTAGTTAGGGACTCAGATAAAAGATAGCGTTAAAGTCGCTTTAAGTTTTAATTGGAAGAAAAAAATTAATCGTCTAGAAATGATTTTACGATGATGATAATGAATGCGAAATGATGTTTTGGTTCTAAATGATTAGAAGCTGTTAATTTTTACTATTAAGTTACTGAACTTTCTAGTTTGTCGAAGGAAAGCTTATTTATTTTTTAAATTTTTACCCTTGAACTGTACTTCTGACAACCGATTTGCGCCAAGAACTTAATTAACCATCTTTACACACGCGCCTATACAAAACATTTCCTACGTATAATTTCAGCAGCTCTCTCGAAGTATTTTGGTTTATCTTCGCCGTTATAAATACGGGAACGAACGTATCTGCGAAGTTTATATGTTGAGTATTCGATCTTCGCAATAACAATAATCCCCGTTATTCTGTGTGATTTAATTGCTATATTTACTATGTTATTAGTTGTATAGAGCATGCAGAATATCATTTAGTACCACTGAAAACTATTATTTAGTTTTTGCTTTAGCTGCCACCTAAGCAAGCAGCAGTTTCATCTTCGAATAGTGAAAGTTCGACCTTCGCTACTGCGCGTACTTTAATGTTTCAGCTAGTTAGGCTAAAAAATTAAATAAAAAGTCTTTTAAGCACGGTTTTCCTAGAGAGCGTTTTTTAAGACATGGCGTCGAGCATTGTAGACCGACCGAGCGGATGGCTGTACCATTCGACAAAATTAATTAAAGTGCTAACGTAGTAGTACCAACGTAAAGTGATCGCCGCCTAATTCTTAAATTATAATTTAATTTTACTAATAAAAATTCTTCCATTAGACCTGCGGGCAATAGTTGCGATAAATCGTTTAGTGTACATTTGACGGCAGTGTCTTAAGAGTTACATTGGTATCAAAGTCTCCTAGAACTGTAAGTACATTTTTAAATAATTAAATTACAAAAAGGAGCGAGTTTCGTTAGCCCCAAAAATTGAAAACGTGCGATAAAAGTGAATTTTTCGTTTTGTTAACCTTAAAGTGCTCTCGAGTTAACTTTTCTTATTGTAATTGTCTGCATTCCGATTCGATGACAAAAACGAGTGTTTAAATGATTTCAGATGATTTTTTTTGCTATTAAATTTAACGGGAGATTAAGTCGGGGTATTTTAAAGTATTCTTTGTATAATATTTCACGTTTTATAAAGTGATGATTATTTTTTTTGTTGACCAGGAAAAAGAGCATCTTCATAGTAATTGATAAAAAAAAAAAAAGTGTTATCAAATTTTTACTTACTTCCCTGAAAGAAACGGAAATTATTTTCTTTTTAATAATCGTCTTCTTTAAATATGTGTATTCGTATTAATTCTGCTCCGAGGAGAGACACATCTGATCTGCCGCATTTACTTCGTTGTTACGCTTTGTCAGGCGCCTGTTTTAAAAGTCGCTCTTTGAGAAACACTGATTTATCTTTCGTATTCACCCTGCTATCGAGAAAATAAGTATGTTATTGTTGTATCTCTTATGATCTTTGCAGCAGAGTAGACTGACAGGGCAACGGTTAAATTTATTCATATCTCTGTTATTAGACTCTAATTGAAAATTTTAATAACTAAATAAAAACGGAAAAATGTGCAGTTAATTAAACTGATTACGCGCCCTAATAGAGTGCCTTCTGTTTATTCGCGTGTGATAAG
Source organism: Icerya purchasi (assembly GCA_039619475.1). Lineage (NCBI taxonomy): Eukaryota > Metazoa > Arthropoda > Insecta > Hemiptera > Monophlebidae > Icerya > Icerya purchasi. The sequence goes on along the minus strand of CM077115.1, from coordinate 332,847,642 downwards.
AACGAACTGGTTGTACGACGAAGGATTTTATCGCAAAGGAAATACAAACGCTTTTTGACCCCCGTATCGACTGTCATTATAATAATCCCTATCTAAGCTCCATATACTTCAGGTAGTACCCCTCTTCATCGCGTATATTCATGGAAAAAAAAAAAGAAGAAAACATAAACAAACGACTGTGCTGCAAAAATATGTGGTACCAGTTTATCAACTGCGATACCGACACGTTACATCATGAAGTAAATTGCTATCGGTGTTAATGATACGAATGTTCACTCAACTTGCGAGGAGGTGATGTCTAGCTACGAAAAAAGTAGCTGGCTTATTAATAGGGCACGATTTTAAAAGTTCCCCAACCTTTTTTCCATCGTGTGTACGCGCGTGTGCGTTATTGACTTACATTCAACAGTAATCGTCTTCGAAAACAACTTACCCTGCTCTTTCTCGTTATGACTTTTGGAGTTTATTCAGGCCAGATTACTACTATACTACCACCTGCGTATGAGTGTGCATCTATTTCTTCCGTGTTTAATAATGACTCATGCAGCGGAACTGTAATAGTAACAGTATAACTGCTTCTGGAGTTGCACTTTTAAATCAGCAAGGCTAAAAACTTATACATGCCCGCTGTAAATATCCCAAAAGAAAAGAAAGAACACGTTTAAAGTACACGCATATTATACTAAAAAGGAAGACCGCGTTTTTTCACACGACACCTGTTGACGATATTTCGTCTTATTTCGTCTCCGTTTACGTGCTACGTTCACGTCTGTATTTGCCCACTGATAGTGAGCAGTCTCCTAGGTCACGCATTGTTTTCATTGCACCCCTTACATAAAATACTGACGATTTGATCGGTTTTTTTCTTCCCTCTCTTCCGATTGAACTCTAAAAGTCTGTTATTGATCTATTGCTGGCGAAACCGGACTTTTAATTGATTTCAGTGTGCTGATCGTATTGTTCTTGTTGGTTTAACGTGAGCGTTATATCAGCTAACCACGGTGAATTCTGCGAAAGAGATTATTCTAGTTCATGTTATTTGTGAGGGATTTTAACGCGTTTCATTGTTCGATGTTTTTTTTGATCGTCGTAAGTTCGTGCTTTTAATTTCTTTTGGTGCGTGCCAACGAACCGAGGAGCAAATGGAGAAACTCGCCAGCTGCATCATCGTATATTTTTATCGTTATTATTAAGTGTGTGCGTATAATTTGAGGATTACCGTCGCACTAGTGTGGAATTCACGGTTAAATTATCTCGTTACCGTTATTCGTATTATTTGCCTTATATCGTCGTTTTGCGTATTTTTAATATTTATTTAAATTAAACAAAGAAAAAAACAAAAAGAGAAAAGTGGCCACTGATTTTTCTTGCAGAATCTATGATAACCGATCCGAACGGCGAGAATCGTTTTGCATGTAGATCATGCGGCAAAGTTTATCAGTGGAAGCAAAGTCTTACTCGACACATACGCGAAGACCGTTGTGACAAGGGACCACAGCACGCCTGCCCGCGATGCGGTATCATTTTTAAACATACCACTCGTCTCAATAGGCACATATTACATTGTCCTACCGGCCAACTCTACGCCTCTGCTTCTACCACCACCGCCACAGTTGTCGCCACCGAACCATCTACTATTAAAATAGAGACTTCGTCATTTTAGTGATAATTAAACATACGAATAATTAATTATTGCATGTATCGCCAGTTTCCTGTGTTTTTTTTTTTTTTTTTTTTGAATTTTTATCTTTCTCCTATTCTTCTCATCCTAATTTCTCCACATTGCTGCGTGTACGTTATATATTTACTCGAACGTGTGTGCACTCTAGTACAATATTCATAATACATATATATTATATATGTGTGTAATATAAAGTTACGTGTGTGTTTTCTCATCTTTAACATTATTTCTAAATAGAGAATTTTTTCCTATATTGCTATTATTAATATTACATAAATGAATAGAACATAGGGTTGCGAATGATTTAATTTCTACTTGCCCTGCTAGGTAATATTATTTATAGTACCTCGTAATAAATATTGTATACATGTATACTAATAGCCCGATTCACACCGAATTAGTCGAGACTGATTTTCAATTAGAATTGATCGAACTATAAAAAAATACACGACGCGTGCATGATATAAAAACCCCATCTTTAATTACACACTATGACCTAAATGTGTTCTTTGTTTTCCGTCAGACAAAATTAGAATTTTTAGATATTGATTTTATTCCTCGTTTATATGAATCTCTTAATTGTTATCTGATCAATATTTCGTTTATATATCATTATTTAAATTCTTTTTTTTTTTTTTTTTTATAGTTCAACTTTTTCTCATCTTGTCTCTAAATCGTTAGTGTTTTTTATTTTTTTTTTACGAAATAGAACCGGAATAATAAATTAATTCGAAATAAATAGTAACTTAATAATATATATATATATATATATATATATAATGCATGTATATATATATATATAATATATGTATATATATATATTTATATATATATATAATATATGTATATATATATATATTTATATATATATAATATATGTATATATATATATTTATATATATATAATATATGTATATATATGCATATATATATATATAAAGTTTGAGTATTGGTAATGCGTGTTAAATAGAAAAAAAATTATAGGATAAAGTGAGTTCATCGTTTGGTGCATCAGTGAAGACTTTAATTGAATTACAGTGTCACGGACAATCTACATTGCACTTCCGAGTTTATAGTTTTTGTTACTTCATATACATTTGTAGCCGGGTTGGACATTTTTTAATCAGTTACAATTACAAGATTACGTTAAATTTATTCGTAACCAGAGTTGTTGAGCATAATCGATTACTTCTCGGTAATTAATAACAAAAGTGATTTCGGAAATTGCGATTATATCATAAGGAATGATGATTATAATGCATGACTAGGAAGTGGTAATCGGGATTTTTATCAAGGGAATCGAATAATATCAAGACATTCTAGGATGGCAGTGCTCACGATTATATGTACCCTTAGTATTTAACTATACGTATAATATATAGTTTTAATATTTCGAGATGCTAAATATTGAAGTTCCTCTGTACATTCATATAATCGTCTGTATTGATTAATTCGAGAATTCGATTTTTTTTTTTAAACGAACCGATTACTTCGTAATTATGCATTATAATTATTATTGCGATAACTAAAGTGTAATCGATCACCGTGTATGGTCACAATTGCGGGAAACATTTTCGTGATTAATTATCAGAAGTAATCAACTATGCCCAACTGTAGTCCAGAATAGATTACACGTAATTTTGCAATAGTGATTACAAAATGCTTAACTCTGATAAATGTATACGTTTAGCTGTATAAAATATTGGGAATTACGTATTTAGTAAAAATATTTTTGAGTATTAATTATAAAGTGAAAATTGCAATAATATTTATCGGGACGCAACGCGCCAAGTTTAAAAATATAATTTTATTCGTGGCCAGTTAATCTGTGAACCGTTTTGAGGATGTGTAGAACGTTGTACTAAATTTCCGTACCGAAATGCTGTACAATGATCTTTCGCGTTTTGTCATCATTGCTCTTTTTTTTGAACGTATTATCTCTGACGATTTTTCCGGATAATCTAATCGAATAATTCCGATAATGAAGAAGGAGAACAATTGAAAAAGAACATTATAAGCAAAAAAATAAATAAATAAAAAGTGGACGCGACAGTCATTACCGCGATTGTTTCGATGTAACCATTATCTCGCACTCAGCTTGTCTATGTTCGGTGTGCAGGGGCTTATTACCTAGCGCGGTATTGTGTTCGGATTTATCGTTCTTTCAATATCGTTACATAAATTTCACAAAGAAAGTAAATTTTCAACTTGTACTGAACATATTAATGTGTAAGAAAAGCTGTAAAATTATTATTTCTACCCTTCAATAATCTCAACTAATGGCAGCTTTTTTACGTTTAAAGTGTATCAGTTCGCTAAATTTAGCGTAACATATATATTCTATTCGCTTTTGGCTTAATTAAAAGTCAGTGGTACTCATTGTGTTGACAGTGTGCCGGGACGCGTTAAGCGCTTTTTGATTATCATTTGCTACGCATTTAATTTAGTATTTACGACGATTTATTCCGTGCGATTATAAAATAACCAGTTTGCATTGTTGTATATCGCGGTAGTATATTTCCGCATCCCTCGTCACCGTGGAACTTTCTGATATTCCATTATACCCCGTCTCAGTGGAAAAATAGTAACGGAAAACGAAAATTTAATAACGAAATCTAAGAATAAATAAAAAAAAAACAAAAAAAAAAAACAAAAAAAAACGTTTGACGTATTTTGGGTTTATTTAAAGCGCACATGTCAAACTCGCGACTTTTGCGCGACCGGGTGTAAACTCTAGACTAAACATGTTATATTTTACGAAATGAATTTGAATCTAATATTATGAATCGATTTATAATATTATAATGGGAGTGGCGAGAGATCAAAAAAGAAATAATTAATTAGTTCTCAATATCGACTGCTTTTTTTCTTCTTCAAATATATAAATGACACTGATGATAACTGTTCGATATTCGCGAAACAAATAACTTATTAACCTTTTACCACGTTTACGTTTACTGAGTGAAAAAAAGTTTAAATGATTTCCGGAGTTTTTTATTATTTTATTTTGAAATTTGTTAAAGTCCGTTTTCTTAGTACAGACAATTAACGAGGGAAAAAAGTAGATCTATAAAACTGAATATCCGTGCTTTCGACCACACTCATTTAATATCCCATTATTGTAACTAGCAGAAAGAGCATCGAACTTCTGAAATGAATAAAAAAAACAAAAAAAAAAACGAATCTTTTTTAATAAAACACAATAAATTTCGAAATGTTTTTTTTTTTAAAAATTGTAAGTTTTGTTAATTTATATGCTAAGAAGAATTTTTTACTATTCTTATTTCCGAATTGATTAAGGCGACGGGTGATGCAAATCCGGCGTTGAAATCGCAAACTTTTTTTTTTTTAAGGTAAGGCATTTTAAAAAAAATTAACTTTAATAACAGTTTTAAATTATTTTTACGGTCCTCGCGCAATTATTAAAATTTTTTGTATTTCGTCTCCCGAGTTTGACATGTCTATTCTGGCGCATAATAAATTTCGAAATGCACACGTTTACCGTAAATATAATAATGCTCCGTCATTTCTTTTGAAGTATATTTTTAATTAGCGAAATTTAATAAGATATCTCGAATGTTTTTGTGTTTGCTTTAGATTTTAGTAGAATTTTTAGCCAAATTTTCTTATCTTATTCCTTAATGTCTGTCAGATTTATATATATTTATTTCCGTATATATCATCATTAGCGCAAGTCTCTCTATCGTTTTACTATTAAGAACGAAACTGTGAATGTAATATGCCACGGATAGTACGGCTACGTTCTTGCACTTTGTAATTAGTCAGGTTCTTTTTTTTTTTTTTTTTTTTTTTTGGAAATTTAGCTATTTTCATAGATAGTTTCGGTACCGGACGGTTTATTTTTGAAAAACGCAATACTAAACATTTTTCTTTAATATATACATATATATATTTTTTTTTAAATTTTCGGGAGGAGGTTCGACAAATTCTCACGTCATTAAACTGCGTAGAGAAGATTGCGGCGAATGATAAAATAGGTCACGATGAAAGGGGTATTTTATGTTTTGTTTTTTCATCAACAGCGAATTAAACAATGTACACTTCTCTCGAGTGGAACGTAACGACTTCTAAATATGTAGATACAACGGTAGAGTAAACGGAGAAACGTGCTTGTAATTTAAACTTGGAGAACTTAAAATGTATGTACCAGAAAGACGTCCAAACCGAGTACTTGCAAAAGATAACTCGAAGAATGCAGAAGAACAATTTGTTGTAACGTCCTTTTTGCTTCTATCAGGCGAACCTAATAAATCGTTTTTACTTTTTGTCGGGATAATTCGATTGTTCTTCGTCTGATTTTTACGGTACCGTTACGGTACGGTCACAGTAACTGTTGGGTTAATTATTCTATAAGAAGAGGGTAATTTTGTAGAAAAATGTTTACCGTACACGAATTTCCATTGAAAATTTTTAATTTTTATGCATTTCCGAAAATAAATGTATCGAAAATTTCGCGTTTTTCTGCATTTTATGGCCAACGCAGTAGTTGTACTCTTTCTGTCGTCTTAACTTCGTTCGGGCATTAGTGGCAACATGAGAGTACCATTGAGTTTTTTAACATATGAAAATGCAGTGCAATTTATACACTGGTTAACGTAACGGTCGAAGAAATTTCGATGTTAATGTGCAACTGAAATCTAGTCACAGAGTGTATTTTATTTCTTTCAATAATTTTTTTCTTTTATTTCTTTTTCTCTTTCTTTTCCTTTTTTTTTGTGAAGTAAAAAAATAAGTAAACGAATAACAGTTTAAATACAATATGCTTTGTTCACGATACTCTCTCTATTAATATAATCGGGGAGCATATATCCGTGTACATATTTGTTCATCATAGTACAGTTATACCAATGTAATTTTATTTTTATAAATGAAATATTTCTTAAGAAATATTATTATAAAGTTTTATATTAATTTTTCAAAAATTGTAATTTATCCGGCGGAATGATTATTTTTTTCCTCGTACATTAGCGTACACAATGTCGCACTTGATTTTTATAGAGTATTTAAAAAGTCACGCCTGTTAATGATGTTACGCTGTAAATTACTAGTTCTAATTGATGGTTCCTAATTTCATTTTCTAGCCATGGACACGAAAATAATAATATTCGTTTTAATTTAAAACAGTTGTATAATTGTTTTACTTTCATTTTTAACGCTTAAAACTGTAATGTCTCTAGTCATACACTGTGTCTTCATTATATTTATTAATTATATACAATAAAAATTGTGAAATCACTAATTATTCATTTAAAATGTACTGAAGATGTAACGGTTTAAAAATAAAAATAAAAAAATAAAATAAAAAAAATCTCTTTTCGTATTCTAAGTCAACGTTTATTTAATGTATGTTTAATATTTAAATTTTATATATACACACGTACAATATTCAACGATCGCTCTTTTTGAAATATCCAAAATCCGTAATAAAAACAACATTACAGCGCTAATTTAGAATATCGCACTCGCTAAAACAAAAAAAAAATAGAGAATTTTAACAATAAATAAAATTGAAATCGACCAAGACCAACAAATTTTCTTATCCCCCCCCCGCGGGAGGGGAGCATTTCATAAACAAATATTTTGATTACGTTTTTTTATCTTATTACACTTCTGAATCAAGGGTAATCAAAATTTGAAATAAATTATGATATATATATATATGCGCCTTATTAATTAGTCAAAACGAGAGCCATGTACCTATTTGTGTCTGTGTACGCGCTTCCGGTGAGCGCCGACAAAAATAAGTAGCTACTTGTTCGGTTTCATTTTCATTTTTGTAATTAGCAGCCGTGACGTTCCACATGAAATTGCTCGAACCATTCTGCGATACACAGACACCTAATTTTATGTAATTTTACTTTTTGTACTAATTCTGTAAGCTGGTCATTTACACAAGGTATTGAGGTTGTATATACATTTATTATCATGCTCAAGAAAGCAGAATTCCCCTTTACATTAGCTTTCGCCTTTTACTTTTAAACGGTTTTTCCCCGCCACCTAAATTGGTTTCAAATCGGATAAGTATATGTCTAGGAGATACTCAGGTCCGATGACGCGATTAGTGGAAGATGGGCCCTCAAGTTTGATAGTTGAGCTGTTTATTTGTTTTTGCTGAGGAAACGGTCTGTTTAATCTTTTTTTTTTACCGAACCCGGGGTCTTTAACTGAAACGATTGATGCATTTATTGTAATGTTATCTCGAATCTCTAAGTTGTTCATTCGTAAATAATGCAAACGAATTTTCCGGCATTGAACCACGATGATGATGATGGATGCGGTCAATGGCAAAAGCAACTTTCGCGAGTTATTTTTAACATTAACACGACATTCATTTGGAAGCACAAGAACTTGACAGAATAGCCATTTCGAGATTATTCAAGGCTTGTTCGCTCCTTGAAAAACACTGGCTTTTATTATTCTGTATTGAATTTATCATTGTTAACAATATCTCCTTTTTCTTAGATCGCATATATTACAGCGGTCTGCGTAGTTGCTGATTTGGGAGATATAATAATAGCAAAAAAAAAGCAGAAAAAGAAGTTTTTCGAATGTTAAATAATTATGGAGCGCTCCTGAAAATGGAGATGCTTGAGTTGATTAAACTATTAAATCATTTCCGCAGAAAAAAGTTAGATAAAATTTGTCGGTTAATATTTAGTTTTATTCGAGGGGTGTATTATAAATTTTGTCCTGATGACGATAAATAATTCAATTTTTTTGAAATCTGACCGCTTATCTTCGTTAAGAAATCAAACTTGCCTCATTGCTAACATTTTGCCTTTCGATTGACTATAGCTTATTTTTATTTAGGAAAAACTGTGTATCACATAACACTTAGACTGATAAAAATGGAAGAAAAAACAACATCTAAAACAAAACATATACTTTGTAGTACTTTCTAACTAGCTCTTTGGGTCATCGCGTAAAAAAAAAATATATATATATATATATACATGTATATATTCTACGTTAAATTTTTAATTTCATTACGTTTGGTTCTACTGTTAGAATATATATATATATATATATTTATTCTGTAGCGCTATACGGTTTTTGTGTTGCTTTTAATATATAATAAATATCCTAAAAGGAATATATTACATCGTTTATTATTATTTCAATAACTCGCTGTAAACGTTATCTCGTCATTTTTGCCATATTTTTTATAATTAATTTAAATATGTAATTGTATCTATCTCGTAGCTCTCCACAAAACAGGTGCGTTATACTTTACCCATTTACTTTTCGTTATACATTTATTTTTTTCATTTCTTTTCATTCTTGTCCTACGTAAAAAATTGTTTTTCCTTTGAAAAGGAGTAATATTACTTTAAAGCTATTAATTCATACTCTAGTTTAATTTTGAAAAATAAGACACCTTTTTTTATTATTTTTTATAAAGATAAAGCCGAATGTAGCGATGTGATCTTTTTATTTTTTATTTTAACCCAAGTAATTCATATTTTAATTTTAATATAGAAGTTTCTAAACTCGCTCTAGTTTTAAAAGCTCAAAATTAGTAAGAATTTTTTTTTTTTTTTTTTTTTTTTAAAGATATATATATATATATATGTATATATATGTGTATGTATATATATATTATATACTAGCTGAAATACCTGGTGTTGCCGGGTGAAAAATATATTTAACTGTACGTAATAATAATAACAATAATAATAATAATAATAATAATAATAATGGTAATGGTAATAACATGGAGTAATGCCATAGAAACATTCTTTTTACGATTTTTTTCCGAATAATATGCTAAAATAATAATAGCGCCCCGCAAAGGTTTTGTTCGCAAATGTTTTTGTGATGTCTTCACTCAGTTTATTTGTTATTCTGTGCGTCATACAATTAACGATATATACGACTGATTTAGAAACTATTAAACAATTATTAATAATGTTTGCTTTGATGTGTGCTAATGTTGTTTATATGTATACATATATATATATATATATATATATTTGTAAATGTATATTTTTTTCTTTTTTGTGAATCACAAATTAATATTAAGTGTAACAATTATGATGTGAATCTAATAAAATCACTATACAAACTAATTTTTCATTTCTGCATAAAAATCGTCAGTAGTGAAAAACATTGTTGCGCGAATATATGTATATGAAATACTTCCGGTCAACGGCCTTTTGTAGTACTGTGCATCTCTTAGACAGAAAAACAAAGTCTGAAATGCTTCGAAGCACTCATATAATAATACTCCTTTTTTTATGTTATTTCGTACAGCTAAGTTCATGCCGAGTAAAAGTATATCGAACATATCAGCATAAATGAAAAACTTTAATTAGAATAATTTTACGTATTAGTATAATATGAGATTCAATATTGCTATAGGTTTTTAATAATGATAATAGTAATAATAATAATAATAATAATAATAATAATAATAATAATAATAATAAAATCTGTTAATATTTCCAATGAGAAAAGAAGAAAACTAGAAAGCTAAATCAAGGTGTGCTTTTTTTGCACATTTTTCTTATATTACGGATGATGTATACATACATACATACATGCATGCATCCATATATATATATATATATATGTAAAGAGAGAGAGAGAGTGAGAAGGGTGTGTGTGGTTTGGGTTTAATAATAAAGGGAATAATTACTCCCGTGAACATGACGTGTTTGCTTCGAAACGCGTCGGGGTTTTAAAAATTATATAATTGTTATAAAAGTGTTAAAGTTTATTTTATCATAATTAAAGGGAAAACCTTACTTTTTTAAAAATTTATTTTTTGGTCGTTAAAAATTAAGGAGTCGTTATGTGTTTGTGTTTAGAAATAAGTATTGAAAGTTTATGAGAGGAAATCAGAAATTCTCTAATAGTAATAATAAAGTTAATGAGATGTACACCAAGCGTACAATCTGGAAAAGAGTTAAAACGTACTTATTAATTTATTTTAATTATTAACTCTTTCCAGTATAATATTTCTAACAGGGGCGGTCGTTTTAAGTTAAAGTTTTGCGGTTTGTAAATAAACGTAGCTTTCCGCTAGCAAAATGTCCTTTAATTATAAAAAATTTATGCGTTAATTTTGACTGATTCAAGATTTTCATTACTAGTCAGAGAAGTGAATAATAATAAAACTTTGTTTTTTCTCCTCCTTTTTTTTTTTTTTTAAATAAACGTTTCAGATGCTTTAGGTGATAAAAAACTCAAGAAGTTTCATTAGCCCCTTCATGTTATCGCCATGATCCCTTATAATAACTATTATTTTTTCTTTTTTTTCCATACGTAAATTTCGAAATACGTATAATCAGTTGCAGATTAAAACATGTTGTTAAAATGTAAACACTCTTGCACGTAATACGAGTGTACAAAGTTTGGTTACTGTGAGCTGAACTATAGAGTGGGAAACTCTTCACCCAATCTCCGGTTATATTTTGTTTTAATTTTTTGAGTAAATGTTTTATTTGTAGGGTCCTTTGTAGCGCTTAGAAATGAGAGGAGCATTTGCAGAAAAAGAGTGTAACAAGTTAATATATAAAAGCAAACCTTGAAGATTAGGCGGACAAGAGAAAGAAGAAAAACGATTAAGGTACATTACTTAAGGGGTTATATACAGTTGTGATGGTCGGAAAAATCGATTTTTTTTTTTTTTTTTTTTTTGCATATTCGTTAAGTGCGTTATCTTAAGAATATTGTCGCCGAATTTCATAGTGATCAGACCATTAGATCCGAAGTTATAGCTATTTATAGCGCGTTATCTGGAGTAGCTGAGCTGAGTGATGCTGCTATGATTCTGTATAATAAAATCTTTTTTGTATCTTTCGAAATTTATGACCTTGAAACTCTGGAGCAGCTGTGTATAGACTCTGGAATATTCAACTTCAAATATACTTCTGGCGGTTGTATATGTACATTCGGACGTGTAACATCAAAGCGACGCAGTTTCTTTAAATTCGCTGGTAGAAACATCAAATTTTTTGTATTATAAATCAGTATTTCGCAAAGATAGACCAAAACGAAGAAAACATCATTTCAACCCGAAACCCACAGAGTAGTTTCGGCGCGTCTCGAAAGAAACTAAAAATTGGCCATGAGGTCACCGTGCCCGTAGATAATTTTGTCGAGTGTCTCATTTTAAATTTCATTTCGGTTTTTGTGATAATTTTCGGGTTAGTAAAGCGTGAATTGTGTGACGGTGTAACCAAATTGGCACCAATCGATACACGTGGGCTTGATTTTAAAGTAACAGCTATGTGCAACAACTGTTGTAAGCAGCGCAATATTCCTTCGTGAGAGTATGTGTCCAGCATTCGTAGGAAATAAACAAACGCGAAACACTTTGAACGCGATTACCTCAGCTCTGTGTTTTTACCTTTGCGGTGCACACGATTACTAAAAAACTATCAATCCGATCAAAATACCATATTTATAATGAGACAATAGCTTATCGCTAACCAAAGGATTTTTAATTTTTTTAAAAAAAATCTTCTTGAAAAAATAAACTTTTTGTTAAAACCTTCGCTATTTTTTTAAAAATTAAAATTTTGACAAATCCTTCGTTCAGCAATTAGACAATACAATATACTAACAAAATTTTTTTGAAATTCGGATTTCAGATAAACCGTTCTCGAGTTTTATCATGTCCACCGCAATTGATGCCCAAAAAAGCCACTCCAGGAAAACAGCTGTAGTTGTCGCTTTTTTAAAATAATTTTCTATGAAAAAAAGTTGAGGAAGTACCAATCGATGTTGTTAGCAATTTTTAAATAAATATTTATTATTGCTGTATCGGAAAAAAATCGAGAAAATGTCGTCATTTCGCCTGCTACCATTACTGTATATAACCCCTTAAAAGAAGATGAAGAAATAATTAAATTGGTCGTATATTGAATGGTGCTTTTGTACTAACCTTTGGAAAGAATGGTTAAAAAAACGAATATCAACGAGGAAAGTTTGTATAAAGAGTTAAAAGGTCAAAAAAAAAAAGTAATAAATCGAGGAATATAAAGAAGTCAAAAAAAAATTCCACAATCGGAAAATCTCAGAAAAAGTAAAATGAAGAAGATTTCTCTTTCAAAAATTACCGCTTGCAATTTTAAATTTTGGGATCAGTAAAAAAGCGTTCTTAATTTTAAAAAGTTTTAAAATACATTTGGAAAAAATGCGAAAAATAACGTGAAAAATTGAGATATTTCTCTCGCCAACCACACATTAATAATGTTCATATATACATACATATACAATATATGTATATATATATGTATATGTTTTTTTGGGTTGTTTTTTTTCGTGGTACAGAATGTGAACTTCCAAAATCAAAAATATACTGCTCGAGAAAAAATGACTTAGATCGATAAGTCTAGAAATTAATTCGTCAAAGTTATTCTAAAAGTGTGTTATTATTGGACGTGTGCTGTCGCCATTAATGGGCAAATGTAAAGTGTCTTGAAAATTTAGCTTACGACAGTTATCCATTTCTCGTTAAGAGCGTACCGAGTTCATACTCCGAGATAATTTTCATTTAGTGCGCCAAATTTTAACGAGTTGGCCGCAAATTAAAATATTACAAAATAGAAAACTTTTGAGAATCGCCTTCTCAGAGTTGCAGAGTAATTCATTATAATGTATCTATGCTCTAAAGATAATGAACGAATTTTAGTATAATATAGGGCGTGGTAAGAAATGCTTCGTGAATACGATGAACTTGTGTTTTTTATTCGATTATTTCGCCATATTTTTTGAATATTTTTGTTTGTTTTTGTTTTTTCAGCATTACATTATTTACACGTTCATGCGAAATTTTTAAATTTTTAAAATACACATATATTTATATTAATCGCGTGTAACTTCAGAGGACAAATGAAATATCATTTATAGAAACGAAAAAAGAACGCACTTGTACGATACGAAATATTAATAAGTAAACTTTTTAACTATGTGTACACACACACACACGCTGTGTCGGTGGAAAGAATAGGTAAGTTTTTTGTTTTTTTCTCACTATATTTTTTTTTTTTTTTTCTATATACTCTAACTAATACGCTTCCCTGTATATAATTAATAATTACATTATCAAAATTAATATTCTTGTAACGTGACGAACACATTTAGCTTTTCTTCGTACTAACCAATTTTACTGGGTAAATGCATGCAGTGCTACTAACTTAATTAAAAATGGAAATGAAAATAATTTTATAAATTCGACGACTTTTAATCCCCCCCCCCCACACATTCACTCCCGTAATTTATTTATCCATTTACTACTCTGCGCAGTAATAAAGACAAACCTAAAACGGGATAAAAAAAATTATATTAAATGAAAAAAAGGAAAACAGAATAAGTTCCATAATAACTATAATTATAGACCCGCTCTGTTAATTTTTTCCATTTTATTTACTAATTATATAATGCTTTTTGTGCATACGCCGACAAAACTACACCAATGAAAACCAAGGTCCCCCGGCCTGTAAAAAGTTATTTATTGTACAAAAAATATTAAAGTGACAATTTAAATATTTATAATAATATTTCTTTGTTTTTTATCAGTCGAGCTTTATTTAGGAGGGTCACTTTGGTAAATTTAATTTAAGACATATTTTTTGGTATATTTCAATTTTGTTACGTAATAATAATTTCGCGGACATATATTGTTTTCAAAAAAAGGAAATTTATTTAAAGGGATTTATTATTAACATATTCTAAAATTTTTCGCTTAATTCGACTATTTTTCGTATAAGTTACCGTTTCGATTAAAAAGACCATTTACGAAATATGTCCGAGTTTAAAAAGTCTAAAATTTTTTCATAATTCGTTCGCGTTATGTTTATTTACTGGTTATTAATAGATGCAAGGAAAAGATGAAAGTTGTAAAAATAAAAAAAATGTTCAATCAACTAATTCGCGAGCTGCATATTATCGTGATAACGATTTAAAAATATCAGAATATCGATTGACGTTTCGCGACATGATTAATCGATAATTCGAAATAAAGCCTTTATCGCGAAACGCGTAACTTCTACGAATCCCCGCGAAATATTTTCTCAGTATTTTCCCCGATTTTTGCACTTTTACACACTTTTGCCTTGAAAACACAGGGGTTAATTTTTTTTGTGTCTTCTTTTGAAATAGTTTCGACGATTCTGTTAGGCGATTTTCTAACGATTTTGCGTGTTTTTAAATCTTGATGGCATTCACAGATCTGCGAACACGGCTGTGACATGTTTCCAGTGAAAAGTTTCGATAATATTTGCTTTCACAAATGCAATAATCCCCCGAATTAATTTTTAGTCTTTATAAAAATCTATATTTACAAAGGCTGTCGTCGGAAGACGTTTTAGTAGCCGTCCAATTATAAATTTAAAAAAAAATATCTGTAACCTCGCTTAAAAAGTCACAGCAATACACTTAGTTTTAACATTTTTCCAAATAAAATTTCGATATGAAGTTTTTATTAGAAAATCGTTCGCATACCAGCGGGCCGGGGGGGGGGGGGGATAATGAAATTTTTTTGCGGCTGGCTAGGTAAAGTATAAAATCGAAGTTTTACACACGAAACCGTAACAACGCATCAAACTAGTATTTTTCTGAAACTTTGTTTTTCTTTTTTTTTTTTGAAGCTTAAACTTTTTCTTCTCTCAGAAGGACATCCCCATTTTTTATAATTTATAAAGTTCCTAAAAACAATAAAATGTAATAAAAACATGAAAATTTTCAAAAATGAAAATTACTCCACACTTGGCTAAAACTCTGTCTGTTGAAAAACTGTAAAATATAATTGCGTCACGCTCATATCATCTTTCTGTCGGCACTTTGATGTTAAGAGGCTGAATGAGGGAAGACAAATGAAAACTAAAAGATACACTTGTGACAGAGAAAATGGCGGGGGCATGTTTTCATCAGTCTATGTGTTTGGTCGCTGCGATGATTCAATATATGAGAACGATCCGACCAATTTAACTGCGACGACGGAAGAAGGTAGTTGCGATAGAAAAACGAAAGTAGATGTGTTTAAATAACGCGCCGGTTATGTAGTAGGTTATGATTTCACATGCGGGGCTGTTTTATCGCTCAAAACGGAAATTACGAGATGACGAATTCGAAAAAATTGCGCTAGCTAACATCGGTGACCGTCTGGTAGCGAAAGAAAAGAAAAAAATTAGCGACAAAAACTGTGCAAGCGTGCCTCATTTTAAATTAATATCGGCACTTAATAAATCGTTAGAAAAAATAAAAAGAAAAGGGTATACATATATATAATAATAATAATCGGGGAACACGTTTCTCTTCAGTGTCTAGCTTAACTTTTTAGCCAGTTTTTGAGAAATTTAATAATTAGTTAAACTTTCAATTTACTCTGTAGTATGTATTAATAGTTTTACACTAGATCAACAAGAAAAGGACGATCCCGCTGAATGTGTAATATATGATATATGGTAATGATTGTTTACCGGCGAACGAGTGATTTACAAAAACAAAAATTAAAATAACACTCGTTCACTGCAGTGTATTAATAACGTAAATTAATAGGGAAAATTGCTGCACGCATTCTAACGTCGACCCCTTCTCCTTGGATGTTTTCGTTCTACTCATTCTATGCGAAACTATATATCGCATTCTTTTCGAAAGATACGCATTCCACACGCGCACATATACGCAAGTTCGTTACGTTCCCTTTAAAAATATACATAAGGCATTTCCACGAGAGACGTCGATACCAATTTCCAGTCTAATTTACTCTACAGTTCGGTGTGTACCTGACTTCGGGGTTATACTGTAAATGGTAAACATTTATCGGCCCCGATAAAATAAATATCGTGAATATCCGCGAAAAATTATAGATAATGGCTTCCTCTAAATCTTCCTCTTTACGCGGACACACGCTAAGTTAGAAATGTAAGCGATTAATAATTTTCTTTTTTCTTTTTTGTTGTGTGACTTTTTATAACGCGTTAAGTGATTGCGTTGATTGGCTTGTTTTAGATTTATCGGTGAAAAAGAAAGTCCTATATAAGAAACGCTGCTGTAAGGGCAGAGTAACTTGCCAGCAAGTTAGTTGTCCTTACTGCAAGATTCGCTTTTGCGGCTTCAAAATGGAACTGGAGGAACACGTGACCAACTGCACCGTATTCACAACGCTGAAGAAGTTGTACTTTAAGTCAACCGCCGAAAAATAAGGTTACCGCTAATCGCCCTGTCCGCCGCCGCCGCCGTGCCCACATGCCACGAGGAGTGTTACTTATGCGAAGTCGGAGAGGAGGCCCTCTTAGTCAAAAAATGCTAATAATAATTCTGTACTTAATATTATTAATCGGCTTAGTTTTTTTCTTCTTCTTCTTCTTCTTCTTTTTCTTCCGTTTATCAGATGTTTTTGACTTGTAGATCTCGATAACATTTGTGTCTGATTTTATTTTTGTTATTTTACTTTTTCCTTTTTGTTCTTCCTTGTTTCTTTCACTGTTGACACGCAAATGCGTTTTTTTTTTTTGCTTTTCATTCTTTTGAAATGCAGTCGCGTGGAAGTATTTTTGTATTTATATATATATATATATATATTGTCTTTATTGGTGCTAAAATCGGTCATACATTGAAGATAGTCATTATTATACGTTTAATTTTCTATATTTAAAGTAATTTTTAAATGTACAACGTATATCATCGTATGTGTATAGATTAGTAAATTAAACCTTATTATTATTTTTTTTTTTTAACCATAGACCACACGTAAGCGTTGACGTATGATATAAGTAAATTACAAAAAAAAATTTCATACTTTTACGAAGCAATATTTTTTAGGAAATAATGTTTTTCTAAGGTTTTTTTTTGTTTTTTTTTTTTTTTTTTTTGTTTTCTTCTATGTACCGCGAATATTTTACCGGACTTTTCACGTTATTTCAAAAATTTTTCATACTTCTACGAAACATTTTTCAGGACACTATTAGTGATTTGCGGCACATATTTTTCAGTACTGTATAGAGCTGAAAAATCTGTTGCGTTCCAAACACAATTAGCGATGAAGGTGGAAACTTTAAGAAAAAAATAATTTTAATTTCGAACTGCGCCAATCGAGAAACTCCCCTAGTAGAGGCGCGAAATTTTATGAAAATTCAATGCACAACGTTAGCGAAGCGGTAAATTTTTCCAGCGATCATGTGACAGATTTTAAGATTATCATTTCATAATATAGAAAACATATCGCGTCAATAACACTGTTTTTAGTAGTAAATTAAAACCAAAAAATAATCACTTTTTTGAATGTACGGTAGTTCGCGGCACAATTGGTGGGATCGCCGTTTAGCTAAAAGAACGTGCAAAAAACATACGCTAGACAATTTTAATTAGAATATATATATTATTTTAAACCCGCTGTCAGTCTGTTATTTGTACAAGTAATATATATATATATTTATCTCTATTATTATATACGTACAAAAAAAAAAAAAAAAAAAAAAAAAAAAACAAAACAAAATTAATAAACGTTAAGTTCTCTTATAAGTCATTGACGAAAGCTAATCATTGTACATAATTATGTATACTTTTTTTTCTATTTATAGTTTGTACATAATATTTTATCTATAATTAAATAATAATAACTCTATATTTAGAAATAAATAAATAAAGAATTTTGATATTCTGTTGCTTTCCGTTTAATTGTAATTTTTTCCTACTAATACTTTTTTTTTTCTTTTTTTTTTGCATTGGAGGAAGATTCAAAAAAAAAAAAAAAGGCTCTTAAGAAAGACATTCCATTTAACAAAAAATTAATTGTAAATTACTTTTTTGATGCTTTTCTCTTATTGATGTGAAGGATTTTTACACTAATATACACATTGCGTAAAAGGTGAAAAATACTCTTCTACCGCCTAATTTAATGAAGTTGGTTGTAAATTTCTAATCGAATACTTCATACAGGTTTTTAGAGAAATTCACTACAAAATTATATTTGTATTCTGGATAGTTCGGCCGAATTTTATATAACGCAATGAAACTTATTGTTCTGTTGTTGTTTTTTTTTTAAACTTTTTAGTATTACTTTCTACAAGTGCAGAAGGTGTTTTATTTTAAACAGGATTATTATTAATTAATTAATTAATGAATTAATTAATTAATTATTCGCGTTATATAAAATTTAAGCAAATTTAATTTTTTAATGAAAATTCTATCAATATTATTTACGTGTACGCGCAAAGTGAATAGTAAATATCTAAAAATCCTGCGGTGAGCATCTCCGTTAATGAATTCGGTGTACAACAATTTTTATGAGACGGCCAAACATGCGGGATTTAAATTTAAATCGTAAGTGGCGGTAGCGCGTGCTAATGAGATCCAATAAATGCGTTAGGCGAAACTTTCAATTCTTTTTGTGGCAATTTTTTTTGCTAAAAAAAAAAAAAAAAAAAAATTAAAATAAATAAAAGTTATGTCGTTTAGAGTACGTGTATATATAATAAAATAATTCTTTACCCGATTATAAAAGTACGCTCAGTAATTAGTAGGTGTATAAATGAATATATTACGAGTATCGTAAATGGCGCGAACAGGTGCGCGCCTCTCGATGAAAATAAACTGGCCGGATTAGATTTGTATCACAACTTTCGTTACTTAATTTGAAACGCTCACTTTAATTCGTCGCTACATGTCGTCATAATGGATAACACTTTAAAATTTTCCATAAATGTCGCGAATTAATAATTTTTGGATACCGGAATTTTTTGAAATTATCACTTTTTTTTTTTTTTTTTTTTTTACTACTACTACTTCATTTTTTCTAATTAAACGCCGGCGCGTAGTTTTCGACACGGTACAGCGGTGCAATCAGAAATATCTTCCGGGAAAAAACTGAAATATGCAGTTTTTCTGTTCATTTCCACAGTTAAAACGCTCCGGTTAATTAGGCGCTAATTAAGCACAATGTCATCGGATAGGGAGCAAAAGCTTTTGAACATTTTATATCTTCAACAGTTTTCGAAAAGCGTTTTCACCCCTCCAGAATATCATCACGCACACACAGACAACTCTAGCTTCTTCGAAGCGCGTTGAATTGAAGAATATTTTCGGTTAAATTTTTGCAAACTATCTAAACAGTTATTATTTCTATGATTTGTAATAATTGATTTTATTATTTCGACACCAATTCGACTGACGCCGGAGATAGGCGGTATTCGTTGCAAGCGTTACACTGTCACCGATTGTAAAACGTGACTGCAATTTGCGACAAACATCACTCTCGCCGCAAGATCCGATTAAGGTGTAAAATAGGTAAATTAAAAAAAAAGGCAAATGACCCTAGAATCACCTAGTGATTGGTAGGAATAAAATCTCGTTTAATTTAACGTGATCGTGGTAAGTGCGTCAGGCGCGTGATATTTAAATCGACGCGTAACACCGTTGTCATTTCGGAAGTTACCGAGAGACACACTCGCACGGGCTATTAGCAGAGCTATATGTCGTAGTTTAGAAGTAAATTATTATTCTAGTTTCGTTAGCAGTATCTCGCATCTTAGTGTGCATACTGTACATGTATTTATTTTGCATGATTATATTAAGCGCTACACGTTGTTTTATTTTTTCCCGTAGTTACAATAAGAGGCGGTATTTAGAGTAATGTTCTCTCTAGGTGTTTGGACGCGCATATTAGCATCACGCAACCACCGCTCGAGTATGTATTTCATTAATTTGTTCCAAAAAAACAAAAAAACATTTTCCCGAAAAGAGAATAATTATTTGTTTGTTCGTTTCTTCACAACGTGTCTGGCCTCTGGGTTATTCGTGTTTTAACGCGAAGTAGTAGGTGCAATGTTTGTTCATTTATTAGAAATTTGTATTTTATTTGGCACTATTTCATTTCCGCGTAGGTACAAACATTTTTTCCATTTCACCACATTTGTTACACCGCGGCATTTTTATTTGAAATAGTAGTTCATAGTGCTTTTCATATTTTGCAATCCACATTTCAGTAAGTACGGTAAATTATTTATTATCGTTATTCGTGTTATTACTCTATTGTATATGTACTACCAGCAGCAGCACCGCGCGAGGTATATATATATATATATATATATATATATATATATATATAATGTTAGAATAATATGCAAGTGCTAATTTAGTAAACATTTTCGTTGGCGCGGTATGTCCCCGGTACAACCAGCAGTGAACATTGTCTCGACCTCGCCATTATTATACTGATAAGAGTTTTGTTGTTACATAGAAACACTCATCAAAATTAACTTTGTAAATTTAAAAAAAAAATAAATAAACAAAACAAAACCTTATCACAGTTGTTAATACATACCGTTTAGATGTAAATTATATCCAAAGTCAGGGATGTTTATTAAATTTAAAATTAGTAAAATTACTTTTAAATAAGCCTATATATAAATTAAAATCGAATTCAATGTAACGCGATAGGCATTGCATTACCGTAGTTTTCTGTCTATCTGTGATCCAGCATGCCCTTCGTCTTAAATTTTAACTGATAAAGCGGGAAAAAACCCTAACAGTTCATATAATCGAGCTACTCTTGTATTTTCGTATGATATCCCCCTGTAAGTAGTCGCAAAATAGCATCGTACTGATCAATAGTCTTATATCGAGAATTTTTCATAGGTACACCTCTTTTTTTTTCTCAATTTTTTTTTTTTTTTCGTTATAGTATCGAAATTGAATTTTTGTCGGATATTTTTGTATTAATCGGGAAATTATTGCTGTTTAAATACGCTTGTGGACTATACGGGAAGAATAATATTTTTCCGTCCCCTTGATTTTAAAGCGGCTTAAAAAAATTATTATTCACCGCATCATAAAGTTTCATCAAAGTACGCTTCTGCTACTGAAGAACCTTCTCGTTAGTCTTTTCCTAGAAAATAATAAAATCAAATAAATTTCATAGTCGGGTCTATTTTTTTTTTTTTTTTTTCAGTTGGCTCTACGCGTGTGTCACACACGACGCTTTTGTTAAAATATTCCAGCAACGGATAAATTTCAACTCCGCTTTTTACGTCATTCGACTAGTTTAGAAAGATCGAGTTCAGCTGGCAGTATCTTTGGTGTGTAGTAGGTACAATGTCGTTTTTATTTATTTTTTTAAATGCACTCTCACTTTCCATTGTACGACTAGCTGCGAATTTAATTATAAACAATGAGTTAAACTTGTGAAATATGTAATGAGATATTTACTAAATATATATTGTAATTCTAATCTGCGCCTTGAAAAAAATCACTCGTGTTTTTAAGTCTGTGATAACATATGCGCTTTCGATATAATTTTCAAATGAAAAAACGTTTACAAATTATCACGAAATAGAAATCTCCCTCGGAAAATTTACGGTTTCCGCTTAAGTTGGTATTTGTAAAATTGGTTTTTAGAAATTTATTTCTGACACGAATCAAAATCTATCTTTAAAACAAAAAAAAAAAAAAAAAAAAGTACAAAGCTATGTGAATTTTTTCCTTTTTTCAACTTCATTTATAACGATAATTTATAAGGCTAAATATTTTCTTTCTTTTTTTGTGCGTGTGGGGTAGGGGTCGTCAATCCAGGGACCTTTGCGCAGAAGCATCTTTATTTATATATCCAGCAGTTAAAACGAATTTAACAACAAAATTGTTTTAGTTATTTACGTTATATTATTTTTAATAAATTATTATTTTTTCAAATTGCAACATCGCAATTTACGGCGATAGGTTTTTGTACGGAACACAAAAAGTTCATGCCAATTGCGACGTGATAAACCGTTAATATTAAGTTATCGGTATTGCTAGTTAAAGTAAGTCCCATACCCGTTTAGCAGGGCATCGGGGATTGTGAAGTTAAGCTTTTCACAATGTACTAAGCCTAACAACACCAACGAGAGCCAGTTCCTTTCTCTCGACCGACTTTACTTTCCCATATTTCCCTGGTACCGAATTATTTCAGGTAGGGGTAAACCTCGGAGCAGCGACTTGGATCCGGAACGAGACAAGTCTCGATAACCTATCTGATTTGGTAGCCAAGCACCTTAACCACTAGGCTACCGCGCTGCCTATTGCTAGCTACACGGCCGGAAATAATATCTCGACGCAATCGCAATTACGAATTTGGCAATATTTCTTTAATCGCTTATATTGAAAACCCTACACATCGTTATAAAATATTTCGGGAATAATGTACAATTTTTTTTTTTGATTTGAAACCTTGAAATATTATTTAAACGTATAAATCCCTTCCCCTGCGTGTATGCGGTATTTTAAAAAACCGTTTCTTGAATATTACATTAAATATTGCAAATATTCACATTTTTAATAACAGAAACAAAACCAAAGTTTTTAGAAAATTCAGTTCGCTGAACAGTACGAACACGCTACCATAACACCGACGTAAATTTGACAAATACCATATACGATGTCACAAATGGCATGGGCTTTTTGTATTCTGTACAATATTCATCTGCCTGTCTACATGCTGCGTACCGAAAATATTGCTATAAACCCGGCTCTTCTAACGTCACTGATCAAATGATGTATAAGGAGTGGAGTTGTGATTTAGCCGCTGCTAAAATCCGTGCAATGTGTTCAACTCTCTCCGTATTTGTATAAAACCACTTATTTGTTGCTCGTCCGACGCGGTATGTATTGCCGTTTCAGTTAATAGACGCCTTCAAGAAAGAATAAAAAATCACTTGAAACACGCACGTAATTCTTTGCTTTTATAGTCCAACATTTCCGAATTATTCTTCAATAAATGAATAAAGTCAGTCGTTTGTTTTTTTTTGTATTGTTTCATCTAACGTTTGTCAAAAAGATGATTTCGTCGAATGTTTTTCGAAGAATTTTTCATGCGTTACTAAACACACGAGTGCCTGCAGCCTCAGACAAAAATTCCCCTAATCGCATCGTATAAGAATTCTTATTAAACGAAATATTTTTACTCGGACACATTTCATTAAAAGATGGTTACATCGTATTTTGTTTTCAGATTTTCGTTAAAAATTATTAATTGCAAATACACATAACATTTATTTGCCGTTTTGTAATTTTTTGTGCGTGTTTCCTAAATTAATATAAAAAACGCTATAAATTAATAGTAATACTTGATAGATATCAAGTTACAGTACTGTTTTTTAAACAGAATAAATCATTTTATAAATATATAATTAATTAAATACCAAAATTTTACAACAGATTTTTAATATATTAAACATTTTAACACCTTCTTCATGTTCGTGTATGAATGCGCAGTCGATGTTTACAATAAACATCGACATTTAGTAATGATTTTTTTTTTTTTTTTTTTTTTTTTTTTGGGGGGGGTTCCCATGTGGTTTAGTGGTTAGAATACCTGGTTTTCACTCAGGAGGCCCGGGTTCGAATCCCGGCATGGGAATCACAATTTGTGTACATGGTGAAAGCTAGGCACAGAGAAAGGAGAAAAAAATTGAATTTTTTTTTGAAATCGGAACGATTAATTTTAAATTTAAAGGCTTCGTTCGATTGAACAACAAATACAGTTTTAAAGATCGCCTTTAGATATCCATGCTAAAGTATCGATGTTTAAACATGACCGAAAAGTGATTTGCTACGGAATAATTAAAACAAAATAATACTAAATTTACTTGCAAATCGTCATTTTCGCAATTTTGTTTAACAAACTAGTGACGTTGCGGATGGAACTGTTGTCGTCTGAGGTTGTAGAAACTCGTTTTAGATATGTGACAATATTTTTCGGCGCTTTTTTTATGATGGCTATTATTAAAATGGGGTTCCGCTTTCCTTTTAAAATTAGAGTCTATTTTTCAGACGTCATCTATCGTTTTCTTTAACTTCTTGTTTTTTCTGTATTTTCAGAGAAGACGGAACTTTGACGAAGCCATTTTTAGCCTACTGGAGTATACACTCTGTCCTGTGTTACACAGCCAAAAAAAAAAATCGATCACTTTAAACGATTATTCGATGTTATTGAATTGCTTAGAAAGTTTACCCCCCTACTAACCGACAGAGCTCTAAAATGTGTTACATGTTCGAAATTTCCTGGCCGGGGGAACAGTCCGGTATTAGTTCAAATACCTGAACTTTTTGTAGGCCGCTAGTAGCACCGGCATGACAAATCTTCCGTGATAACTGAGAAATATGTAAAAAAAAAAAAAAAAAAGAATTAATATCGATTTAGTCAGTAAAAGCAAATAAAACGAGTACCTGGATTTTACCAAAATAGGCAACAAAAATTTACACGGTTAATACATGTGTTCTATTGAAGAGAAATTATATTTTTCCGTTATTAACGATTAATAATACATACTTAACAATTTTATATAGAGCAAAGTGTGCTATAGGAATGATGAATTTTCTTAAAAATCCTGACCGTTGATCGGAATATCAACGGTTGACGATTACGTCACTAGATATCTCAATCACCGCGAGGAAAAAGTACCTAATTAAGACTTACAACAAAACAAAAAAAAACGACGATTTCAGAAAACGTGTTTAAAAATTAACTCCGAGAAATAAAGTTGGACGTGTTACTTACAATTAGTTTCACGAGAGGTCATTGAATTTTTGTAGTTTTCGGCGAGGTACCGTTAAAACAAATTACAGTTACGACGAAGAAGGGTTTGTCAGCAGTAGTCAGTCACAGAAGTTTGACGCTGCAACGATTCGACGGAACCATCGTGGTTATAGAACGATTTCTATATCCGCGTTCAAGTACCATTTCGTTTTTCTGATTCTTACGATCTGATATCGTTGGCAAAATTCACGGTTTCTTCAACCGTAAATACACACACTTATTTTTAAAATGCCCTTTTGTAAACCTCACATACCAGGGGGGTGTATCGTGACACGAAATGAATGGAAATCCAAGTCTGTCGTTTCAATTACGTGTACGTATATAATCATCCAGTTGAAAACAATGGTTTAGAAATGGATGTCGCCACAAGATTTGTCGTAGTCTTCTTCCAGGTTAAATCTAATAAACGGATCCGATGTGATTAAACTTTCTAGAAGGAGTGTAGATTTCTTATAAAGCTTCGAGGCATCATTTTTGCTTCTACTTCCCGGTGTGTTTGAAACAGAGTGACTTGTGAATGAAAACTGGGTCTTTTAGTTTTTTGATCAGAAAATTGGCTTTTTTCTCCAACTATTAATAATGTCAGCAGAGAAATATCATGGAGTTTTGACTTTTTCCTGTTTGCTGAACGGTGATATGATAGCTTAAAAAGAAATATACCTAGTTTAAACAATATCTCTACGTGTTTAAAAAGGTAAAAAAATAATTTCGCCATTTCTTTCGTGTTTTTGTTTTTTTGTCCATTCGCTGGTAGCCTCGATTAGCACGTTTAAAGCTGCACTAGAAAGACTACGAAATGCAGCCGGTTAGGTAGAATAGAAAACACACTTACGCGTATATACTTCATTCGGCTGGTTTTAAAATTTCGTTACATATCTCAAGATAATAGAACTTATGAACCTTCGGAGAAATTTAAATGAAAGAAAATTTGTGTTGCTCTTTAACGCCGTTGATGTTTATAATTCGACGTGTCATAGCTGCAGGGCCGTATCTGAAGGGGGGTTTTCCGGGTTCAAACCTTTCCCGAAATGTCTGCGAAATAATAACCGTTTGAATTATTATAAATGGACCGAAATTCAGAATAAATTTATTTCTTTTCAATTTTTGACAAAAGAAAATTAAAATTTTTACGAATTCTATGGAAACAACTATTTTTTTTTTTTGTTTTTATTATATTGTTCAAATATTGCATGTACAATAATTGGCTACAAGACTTCATATATTCCCAGATTGTACTTGATAATTTCGAGTTTAGTCACTCGGAGTGAGATTTGGGCTATTTTTTTTTTTTTTTTCTCGGAAGCAGACAGTTGCCGAAAACCCAGCAAGCTGGTAGCCGAACATCTTAACAGAGATACGTAATTACGATTAAAATATTAAACACTAAATAAAACGACACCTCCTATGAAGCTCGATTTAAGTAACAGTCAAATATTAAATGTAGTGCTTTAAAAAAAGTAGGGAGGGAGTATGAATATCGTTAAAATTAAAAATTTTACTTAAACACATTATTGGGAGCAAAAGCAGATTATTAGTAGCGAATATTAAATAATTCGCTACAGAATATATTCTTCTACAATAAACATACGGATGATTGCGGTCAGAAAGATTTTCCAGCTTTGTGGTTTGTTTTCTTTTTTTGCTAATTTTTAACATCTTTACGAAAATGTAACGAAATTTTTGCCACCGTTTGCGAATAATTTTAATTAAAATACGCAAATGTATTTTCGGTTCTTTGACTGGCGCATTACTTTACGCTTCCACGTGTAACTTTAAAATTCACTAACAAACAAAAATAAATAAAGCGGAATCAGAATTTCCATAAGCCGTACCAGAATTACTTATTCAATATTGCTTTTTGAAACTAATTCAAATATTTTTTAAGTAAATTATCAATTATTCTCGTTTGGTTTGAAAAAAAAAAAAAAAATAACCTTTACAATCTGCAAAGTAGAATTGAAAAAAAAATAAAATAAAAACTGCAAAAATACTCAAATTATGCAAAATTTTAATTACTGGAATATTTTTGTTAATACGTATTTTGCGGGGAATTTTTAAGTATTATCATAAAACTCCGAAACGGATGTCATATTTTTAACGGGTTAAATAATCAAAAATTTTGCATATTCCGCTGAAATCTGGAAATGTGAAACATGTTTCGAAGATATAAATACAATAATTATAAACGACGTAACGTCTAAAAGAACAGCAAACGAAATCCAGCCTTTCATTGATCGTTAAAAACTTATTAGACTGCTGAAGAGCTGGTTTTTTTCACCTTAATGGTAATGCAGTACAAATATCCTCAATCAACTGAACTGAATAACTTCGACTTGTTTCTTTTTGTAATGTACATGCACATACATCTATTATTTTTTCTACATGAGAATAATTTTTATATATATGTAAAAATTTACGTTGTAGGAGCTTTTTGCTGTACACTTCTTCCTTTGTTTTTGTTTTTTTCCTTCTTAAAATAAAGTCCATATTAGTAACAAGTTTGAAAGAGTATATAATTTTATCGCGCCTATATGTTAACCTAAACATTAGTTCTTAGTCAGTTAACAAAGATGGTAATTAGCCCCGTAGACGACCGAATTATTTCGTGCCCTTTAATGGAAGCTGTTTGTCGCGAGGAAAACCACCCTCTTCGTACAGGGGTCTCTATCGTTTCTGCCTCATCCTTTTTCCAGGTAGATCTAATTTAGTGTTAGTGAGTTTTTAATTTTTTCTTTCTTCAATTAATATCAAATTTAAGGCGTAAAATAATCATTAAATCGAAAAAACATCCGCAAAATTAGTAATTAATTCGCTTAGAAAATAAATCAGCGATTTTCAGTGGATTTTTTTCCCGTTCATATGTCGCTTAAAAAATTATTTCAAACTTTAAATGTTGATTATATACTCATTTAGCGAGTTATTTCAATAAAAAATTTTGGAAAAAATCAATCGATCTCGGCAGTAATTTTCCACTTTTTGCAAAAAAAAAAACCATCGTCTCGAAAAATGAAAAAGAAATTAATTTTAACGATTATGAAAACCTACTAATTTGAAAAAACGCAAAATCGATCTAGATTATGAGTTTTACAGCAAAAGTTTAGTCTTAAGAAGTTATTGTCCACACCCGTTTTTGCATGTTTATTTTTAACGGGAACTGTTCATTTGGGTGTAAATGACTAGTCCGTCCTGCAGGTCGACTAGCATTTTCTAAAACAAATTAGTTACTAATTTTTCGAATGTTTTTTTTTTTTTTTCGATTTAATGATTATTTTATGCCTTAAATATGATATTAATTTAAAAAAAAAAAAACAAAGTTAAAAACTCACTAACACTAAATTAGATTTACTTGGAAAAAGAACGAAGCCGAAACGATGCGGCTTCTTTCTAAAGACCTTGAAACACTACGATTATTGAAATATTTCTTTTCTGTTTTAAAAAATAACCGATAATATTTTAAAGTCATGATGAATGGTTAAAATTGATGTAACACATTTTTAACCAGTGCTAAACCGATTATTATAAAACGCCATTTTACACTACCGGTTACAATATGTATTTTTTCTGTTCATTTCTAAACGGTTCTAAATTGTTTTATTTTTTTTTCTATAAAAACATTTTAAAAAATATTTAAAAAAACCGTAATTTTTTAATCTTACTAAGTAAGCGAATGCATAGAGATTTGTGACATCTAAAATCCTTTTTTTAAAAAGGTCTCTTCTTACTGAAATTTTCAACATCACCCACCCTCCTGTAGGCAATAAAAAAGTGAAAATAACAATTTGGCGATGGGACGTGACACGATTATTAATTGCTTAAAATTTTGCAAAAAATTTCTCATTAAACAATGCGGAAGTAAATTATTCATAAAAAATCATTTTAAAAGCGCGCCGCCATATATCGTACTCTGTTTATCAGTTATGTCGATTAATATATACACTTAACAGAACACGTGTAAAGAATATATATATATATATATATGTTTTAAATAATTTCAGGACAGTCGAATATGCTTGAAAACTGTTCACAGTATCTGCTACAGGGACGAAACTATCAATGTAACAAATGTGGTAACAGTTACACTAGGCATCATAGCTTAAATCGCCATATGCGCTTTGAATGCGGAGTAGATCCTAAATTCGAATGTCCTATATGCCATAAAAAATCAAAACATAAGCATAATTTATTACTACATATGAAAACGCATAAATTTTAATTATTACGTGATGTATTTTGTATTTTACAATGTGTAATATAATGCAATTTTTTCAGTTAATACATTATTCTTATACATATATATATATGTAATTATAATAATGTTACCAAACGTGAACATAGTTAATTTTATGTATATATATATTTAATATAATTACTTAAATGTAATAACTGGCTGATTTATTTCTCGCTGTTTGCCAAATACTTCGTTTAAAAGATAATAATTTTTATTTTTTTTAATGAACGTAACGGAGTTTTCGGCGGCAGTGTCTTTCTTTATGAAAATATTTCGTATCATTACTATGATAAAATAACAGCCGCTAGGAAATTTAGTGTGATTTTTAAAATTTTATTCAGGTTCTTTATACGCAACCGCAGTTTCCGTACTTAAGGAAAAAGCAGTATTATTTCGCTGTATTTATTATTTAGACTCATTTTTAACAATATAGTTATGACAAAAATTAATTTTAACACTTATTAACAATTATATATATATACATGGGCGTCGCCAGCGGGGGCAGGGAGGGGCAGCTGCCCCCCCCCCCTGGAGCCTTGAAACTTTTTAATCAACTGGCATTGATGAGTATTCATAGGCGCGTAATCATGGACAATTTGGAAAATTTATGTTTTAATTAAGATTTTATTCTTGTTTAATAAAATATTAAACCTTTACAACTTATAAATTTTATTTTTCCTATAACTCAGATCCTTTTTCTATCATCTTGCCCCCCTCCCCTGGCGACTGCTAATCCATCTTGCCCCACCCTGGCTCATCGGCTGGCGACGCCCTTGTATATATATATATATATATGTTAATAAGTGTTAAAATTAATTTTTATCATAAGTGTTATTTCAGTTGAACCAATTTTAGATGCATGTAATATGTAACGGTAATCTGGAAAAATTAAGAATAGACAGGCGCACTAAGAATTAACTTCGTTTTGAAATATGTGGCGGATTCAACCTAACGATAGGGACGCAAACCAAATTTCAGAATTGTAGACAATACAATTTTTTTATTACGTATTAACCTAATTTCGAAATAGAATAAAATAATCAAAACAATGTTTGTTTCCGTCGCCGTATGTTTTCAAAAATTAACGCCGTACAGAGTGACTCGTGCAATCACAATCGGATAAAGAGTATTGTTAATTTTCTTCAATTCTACAGTTACTATTTGACAAATTGGAAATACATTATATGTATGTTGATAGCCCACGCAGCAAGCTGTTTAAATAGATAAATGTAACGTATCCATAGAGTTCTCTGCTGATTTTTTCAAGCTTTCGCAAAGAAAAAAATACATCTCTCGCACTGGCTGCAATCGCAAGTTTTTCCTACGCTGTCATCTCTAAGATCAATTTAACTAACGACTGTTCATATTTCTTTTTTCTCACATCTCTTAATAATTAATAAGAATAATACAGTGTGTAAAATGAAGTTGTATAATTACTTTCAGCATAAAGATTCTTAATACCTGGAAGACAAACTTCCTTTTGGGGCTCTCCGATTTGTTTGCATGATCGGATATCTGACCACATTGAATGTTTCTATATATTTTCCGACTAACCACGATATAAATAATGTTTCTGCGGATCGTGGTTGTTGCGTAATTCGTTCGAGTTACCTTGACGAAATCAAACATAAACAGAAACTACGATTCACTTTAGAAGATGTGTATGGTAAATCTGAACGATGTTGATTGAAAGCGTGCTCGTTATAATTACGAAAGTTTACTTAGAGAACTCGATGGCGATGATTTTTGTATGTAGATCTACAAATGAACGAGAGAAATAAATGAAACCGGATTTTTTATTTTGTTCATATTTATTACGTTTCCCTTTCGCGTTATTTACCGCTTTCATTGAAATTCAAGTTTTCCTCGTTTTACGGAAAAAAATTTACCGAATTGATGACGTTGGAAGAAGAACCGGTAATGATGAAAGAAAACGCTACTGACAATGGGAAAGACAGCACAGATAAAAACACCTGGTACGACGTTTTAAAACAGACAGCGAATATTCTGATTTGCCGTTTAATTGCGAATTTTTGATGCCGACAACATATAATGCAGTATTTAGAGAAATATATTGGGTGAGGGGGGCAGCTGTTTCTTAGTGCTCGAATGTACTTAAAGCAATGATAACTATTCAGAAAACAAACTTTAGAAGAAAGAACTGCATTAAAATTTGGCCGCGAGTTGTACTTTTAAGAAGAAAAAAACAGTAACCTTTAGAAAGATATGTTTTATTGGTACATTTTTTTATTATATCAAAGTTCTAATATTGTATAATATACGATCGATGTTTATATCAAAACAGTTAAATTATTATTACAGGCGTACTTCTCAGATACGAGTAGTTTTATTTGAAAACCAAGCGAAAAAGTAAGGTTTAGTCTATATTTGCATTTTCAATACAGTCCAATTTATAAACTTTGAAATATCGTAGATCTGTTTCTTTTTGGTTTTTTGAGAAATAATGATGAAATATTTATTAATACAAAGATTATACTTAATACGGAATATCTTACAATTCTTCGGTACAATCGAAAATTGTTTTCCTCCGAAATAATAAAGAATTTTTAACTTCAGCATTTATATTTCTGTTTTAATACTTTTATACGTTTTCGGAAATATTTCATTAATTTTGTGCATAAAATATTTCTGAATATAATGGCTGTAAACTATAATATATTAAAATGAAAACGTTGTAATGATTAACAAAATATTATTATTATACATATATAAGGAAAGACAAAACAGTACCTTTTTATTCTTTTGTTTATTAACCGATTTTCTTTTTCTTCTTTTTTTGTTTAGAGTTGACGATCTTTAGTGTTATCAGTACATAAAATTTTGGAAACGGTTTTTTTTTTCTTATTTAAATAAAAAATGAATACAAAAAATGAAATCGCTATAGGCAATAAATCTGCTCGAACTAAAATGTTTTAATTTTTCTTAATAATCATCATTATTGGCTTTTTTACAGTGTACTAAGTTTTAAGGTGTCATTTAATATCAATAAATGAGGGATTTTAAATTGTGATTTACTTTTATATTTTATTGAATTTATTTTTTATTCAATTCTAACGGTACTGAAAACTGTTTTATATTGTAAGTACATATCAAAGTGTCTCAGATATACAATGATCGAATGTATAAGGGTAGAAAACATTTCTTTGGAAATATGCAAATTCATATATGTTTTCCTCAAATTTTTAATAATAATTATGGTCGAATTTCGACCAATAAGGGAACACTAGTATAAATAAATACACATATTACTTATTACAAGAATTAAATAAATATTCGCTAATAATCACGTGGAAGGTAATGGCAAACCACCACGTACAACATCATATGCACGCTAGGTCAGTACAGAGTAGACCCACACGGGACTGCACTTGTAGCGCGATAACAAGCGGCTACTATCAGTTCCGAATGTAGTCTTGCGTGTGTACACCTGCGTTGCATATAACAATTGCCTAGTACACTATGACTGTATCTGTACAGCTTAGACGTACGTATAGGTAGTCGCCGACGCTCAGAAGCTGAGTATGGCACTATAAAGAAGAAAGAATTAATAATATTAAGTATGTGGTGAGCGAGAAAGTGTGTGCGTGTGCGTATGAGTGAGCATGTTGTGGATGAGAAGTAATTGAGTCGTTAAAACACTGACGGCGAAGGAGATGCGTGTAAAAAGACCAAGAAAAAAGCGTACTGAAGGATGATTCGGATTTTTTTCGTTTGGATTTAGCAATGAGAAAAGGGAGTTAGATTTCACTGTTCACCATAGCCCTTGGCTTCGAGAACCACCTTAACCACTACCTTCAGTGATTGTCTCGATCACCGACTATTTTACTTCGGTTTGTTAATTAACCTTTAGTGTTAGTCTGTTAAAGTGTTTTGTATATAATTCCTTTTCTTTCCGAATAAAATTGTGCAGACGGTAATCCCTAATTCATCAGACCAGCCCGGAAGGAGTCACCAGTTGTTCATCGGTACAACTACCTTTGAATCACCTCGCCAAAATCTAATTTATTTTATAACAATCGTTTATTATCGATGATATTTTCGTATATCTCTACCTATTAATTGTTTTCCAGCGGACGGCCGTCAAAAGTAAGTATGGGTTATTAAATATTTAGATAAAACACCAACCTATAAAATTAATTTAAAATAAGAATAATAATTTTATATAAATCTCTCTCTCTTTCTTTATATATATATATATAATCTTCTTCTTTACGCCATCTCCGTTCGAAGTTTGACGATCATCTTGGTTATTACTGGCTTTGATGTTGCGGCCTGCTGCAGTTCTGTTTTAGAGCATCCATACCATTTTCTTAAATCACTTGTCCAGGAAATTTTCCTTCTGCCAGGTTTTTTTTTACCTTTAATTTCACCATTTAATACGGTATGAATTAAATGACACTTTTCTTGTTGTCTATACGCATGTCCAAATTATTTGAACTTCCTTTCCCGAATTGTACACAGCAGCTCGGCTTTCTTTAAAATGCGGTTTAGTACTTTCGCATTTGTAATATGATCCCGATAGGATATTTTAAGCATATATATGTATATATATATATATATAATAAAAATATATAAATAACCAGAAATTAATTTTCCCCAGAACTTTAAATTTTACGATGGCATCCATGAGGGCACAATAGAATACGACCCAAGTCATTACAATACATTTATATAATTTAAATAATATTACAAACAAATCGACCATTCACATGTGACTGAAAAATGATTTAATAATTTTGCGTTTGGTCGCCAGATAAACTGTTTGATTGATAATAAAATAGAAACGCCACGAAAAGTAAATAAATTTTTCAAAAATTAGTTTCATTAACGATATTTGAACTGAAAAAATGGTCCCGTTAATTTTTATTTAATAATCTTAAAATTTGATATTTGTAATCGGTAATGACATTACGTGAATTATACACGCGTAAATAACCCTAAGGGTAATCTTTATTAGTGCTGATTGAAAATGTAATAAACGAATTTATACTTACTTGTAAGTAAAAATTGTATCGTTATGAAAATAAACTTACAACTAAATACAATTTATTTAAAGAGAACGTCGAAAACATGACCTCATTTGACGTTCAGATACTTTCCGATTTTAATCGGATTCTGCCTGAATGCATCTTTTAGATGGCGCAGGCAACCCGTAGTGAAGTAGAGCTGTACTATGATTCAAGCAGCCTATAGTAAAATATTAGCCGAATGGAAATAATACTTTCGTAATAGTCAGATTTATGATTTACAAAACGTTTTTTCTTCTCTTTCTATTATAACTTTAAACGCAGTTCGAAACAAATATTACTTATTTATCAATGAAGTCAGATACTGTCAAAGTGTTAATGTATTTTAGTAATTAAGCATATACGTCTGCTGAAGCATTTCGTTATATCGAAAATGTAATAAATTACAGTAAGTCCGGGAACAATTAAATTTCACTAAATTTTGTTTTTTCAGAAATTGTCAGTATTCGGAAATCGTTAACCTTTCCCCCCTTCTAAACAACTTTACTAAATAGAAAATAAAACGAAACAAAAAAAAACAACAGATTAACGTTTCTTGCCATTGTATGTTTGACATATTAAATAACGGCAAAAATTAGCTTTATAAATCGAAAAAACCAGATGGATTTTGCGACTAAAGATGAATTCCGACTTCATGTAAGTTTTTTTAAGAACTTACAAAATGAAATACATATAAACACTTTATGAAATAATAATGATATATTTAAAAAATTAATGCCGACGCGTTTCGAAGCAATAGCTACATGATCACAGCAATATTATGCTGTAATTATGAAGCTATTGCTTCGAAACGCGTTAGCATTAACCTTTAGAAATATATCATTATTTCATAAAGTGTGTTTATACATATTTCATTTTATGAGTATTAGAAATAATGCGTGTAACCAAACTTGAATAATGATGGTTTTTTTTTGAGATCGGCTACTTGTTTTTAAATAGTTACAAATATATAGATTGTACTTGGAACGCTATTAAATAAATTTGTTTAAATTAATAAGATTAGAATTATGTGTACCGGAGGTAATTGCAATATCGGTTAAATCCGAAGGCAGTATTATCAGAGCATGATTTATTTCAAATGTGTCCGATATCGTGATCGATATTTTGAACTGCTAAATAGGATCCCGGATTTTGAATATTCCCTTTCTTTTACAAATTGTTGCAAGACTGGCGGATTATTTTCATCATTCACGATTCCGGCATTTTCATCGGCAGCTGTTTAATATTATTTAATAGAAATTATTCAGAATTACTATACGCATTCCGAGGAAAAGTACCAAAACGGACATAGTGTTTATTTAGTATACTATTGAAACATTTATTATTACTTCGTACAACAAAAATTATTACTTTCTTAAAAAACAAGAATACAGCAAAGAAAAATTATAATCATAAATCCGACTTCACGCCAAAACCGGGACCATACGGTTCTTCACTTAATGACGTTAGACCGGTTTTCGGTTCAGATGCAAATCTACCGCCCCTACGGAATGAAAATTAAATTTTTATCACGTTATCGATATTAATTTACGTCGGACAACTTTTAACAAGCTACCACGTTATTATAATCGGCTAATTCGGAACAACCAGTTTAGTTCGGCTACACATATACAAAAAATAAAATAAATTTCAAAATGAGTTCGGCTCATAACGTTTTAAATTTCTCGCATTGAAAAATGAAACAAACCAAAAGTTATTAACGTCGCAACTGCGTATCTTGCGTCGCTATTAAAAGAATTTCGATAAAAGGAGGAAAGGTTTAATAAAGCACGCGTGAACTTCCGTATACCCGGAATATAGAAAAAATTTAAACACTATTACAAATACGTGAAGTTAGGACAGTACCACGCAATAATTGCTCGAGACACAGTTATGCTATTTTTATTCAGTCAATTTAGAAAACTCTCAGAATAGTCGCATTTTCACGATTATACCTCGGTCCCTGTGTTATGTATATTAATTTCCTAACTGCGATAGTTTCGAAAAGTAATGGAAATTACTTGCTCTCACACAATTCGTAAACACCGGATTATAATATTACATTTTCTTAGCGTTTTGAAATAGTTCATTTAGCGATTGCCGAAAAATCGTCCTATACAGGATTTTAAATTCGGCTGCAAATTAAATTCTTAAAAAGGTTATGAAGCATCTAAACTTTTTTCATTATATTTCAGTATTTGTACGTACATGCCTGATTTTTTTTGATTTTTTTTCGAATTCTTTGGTTATGAAAATTTTTAAATAAAATTTTCTCGCAATTTTAAAAACTTCGAGATTTCGAATACACTTTTGCGTAAAACTACAACGGTACATAAGCTTTTAATTATCTTCTTCTTAATTCAGTTTAACTCTAGTTTCAATTGAAATTTACCTTTAATAATCTGATTTTTAAACGCTCCGAGAATTATTGATAGCTTTACGTGATTCACACACAAGTAAGGTCATCAAGTGTACAAGTAAACAATCGTTCATCTCCCTAACTACTTGCATATTCTTATTATCAGTTTTACGCCATTGATATATATATGTGTGCATGTTGTTCCCGAATCGCTTACTTTCAAAATCCGTTTTTCCGTATTCGATTTGAACAAATAGAAACATAAAATTCTACTAAATCGTTATTGTGGCGCTCTAACATCGATTGTCAAAAGCAGTACACTTTAATTAATTTTGGAATTTACTAAAGCCGTATTAGTAAAAACTGTATTAATGCCGAACCAACTAGAGTCGCATGTCCGTCGATTACAAATAATACACTGTAAGTAAGTAATCGAATTTAAAATTAGAACGGAGAATCTTTTTTTAAAAATATTATTAAATTTGTATTTATAAACGTAATTTCGCTGTTGCGCAGTAGCATAATTAATCGATAATCCATCTTACAATTAGATCAAACAACTGATTTCTTGGGCGATAAAAAAGTGTAAAGATAAAACAGAAGACGTAACGAGGATCAAAATAAATTAAATTCTGTACTAAATCTTTCCTATGCACAGTTATAGTTAATGTATACTAAATTCAACGTTGCTGATAAGATCAAGAAAGGAGACATGTTTTTCTTTCTACTGTCTTTTACTTTCACGGTAACCGATTACTTCAGGGGCTGGCTAGATATGAAAACGACGTGAGCCTCGAATAGCTCCGGTAGTAACCGAGCACTTTAACCTAATAATGATTTTTAAACTTTTTAAATCTTTAAAATTATTTTCCTTCGGAATCGTAAATTTATTTTTAATTTTTACTGACCCTGTGTAATTCATAAATTTCGTCTTCTCCGCTGGATACGCGTTATAAACAGGTCTATCAAACATATTTATTTTCGACATTCCCCGACATTTTACAGATAGAAGCGATATAATAGTATCGATGTAGCGAGCGCAAAATTATAATGTAAAAAGGAAATTCGAATCGTCTACAGTCTACTGCCGGGTGTAGATTAGCTTTTATTGAAACAGCAGAAAAATGAACTATATACGTAATAGAAAATTGTAGCGTGGCTATCGAGAAGCTGTTATTACAGTTAAAAATAATAGGTTGTAAAAATGCCAATCTTAATTAAAACGATGATTATCAAAACGAACTTGCTCCAAAGTGACCTGAATGCGTAAAGATCGCAGAGTTAAACATTCCTTATTTGCGTCGGCTTGACAAACGTTAGCCGTACATCGTAGAAGTATATTTTAAAATCTATTTTTGAAGTATTCGGTTTTCAGGGGTTCTCAAGGAAGCTTCGTGATGCGTTTAGGGGATTAACAGGGTTTCAGAAGCGTTACTCTAACCCACAGAAACTAAAAATAAAGAAACGAAAGAAAAATTAACAGTACAAGCGTATAGTGTGATATCTTTATAGAAGACTCATTATCTTGTGGAAAGTTTAGAAAATACAGAAACAGAACGAATACAAGCAGTATAAAAATAAGCGAAGTTTTTTTTCTAAAACAGACTAGCGAAATTGTTTACAAAGCAACCCCGATGATGATGAGCTAACATAGATAAACCGCTAATCAAAATGACTTAATAAATAACGCGCTTTAGCCCACTAAAAATATTAAAAAGGTCAATACGAAAAAAAAAAAAAAAAAAGAAAAAAAGAAAAGAAACAGTCAATTTTGCCAACTAGACGAAATATATTAATTAGTAGCCTTATAATATTATAGCTGAAATAAATATGACTTTTATACGAAAAGGGTGTATTATAAGTTTTATTTATTTGTTGTTCCATATTTAAAATCATCTGTGCTGCTAGTTCAACATTATTTATATCGTAAAATGATGCACGAAACGCAATTAATAATGTGTAAGTAAACCGTCTAGTTTCAGTTATTCAGAAACGGTAATCGTGGCATTCAAATAAAATCAAAATTAATTATTTAACAAAATAAAATTTTATTTTTTATCGTTATTTTATTAAATAAGTAAATTATTTAACATTGGCTCTAAACTATATTACTATTTTTTTGAATGCCTAAAATTCCAAAATTCGTGTGCCTTAATAAGTGCAGGGAATAGTCAAACGCTAGAAATAATAATTAGAATGATTCACGATAAAAACAAGCATAATACAAAAGAAGTAACGCGAACGATTTGTTTTCCCGAGTGGATTGTAAACGAGAAAAGCTCTATTCCGGTGCTAGTGAACCTTTTTTTTTCCCCAGAAACCATTTTCGATGGCTAAATTTGCGCGCCCTCGTTGTTTTTTTTTTTACATCATCGACGAAAAACTGTTCTAACTAAAAGACACATAAGCGGCGGTAAATCCGGATAATTCGTGTTTCATTCGACGAAAAGTAAAAATTTTAAAGGTCGCTGCTGATAAACATTAATATACCAGTTTGAATTATTTTTCGTTACTTTCTAATTTACACATTGAACTAATGCGGGAAAACGTTTTTTAAAGTGCAAATATATATTCGAAAAAATGTTCTTGCAATTCACAACTCGTTTTAAAACGATAAATTATAAAATTTTCAAAATAACAACACCGAAATTTAGTTTACTTTCGTCGATTTTGTTAACGTGTGTCAATGTAGTTTAGAAATGTTAAATTATATTTTTTAATAAAAATCCGAATTAAAAAATAAAATGTCAGGATAAAACTGCTAATTTCCGTTTGTACAAGAGTACGTCGCTAAAAGCGGTTTTTACAAATGAAATAAAATTTGATATATACATTTACTACTCTTTTCACTAATTAAAACCAATTTTTTAAGTACAATTATTTAAAGAAAAGCGATGAATTTTTAAAATTCATACAGAAACCTTTCTGTTAAAAACTGAATCTACACGCACTTATTTTAACGCTGAAAATTGCTTTTAAGTAAAATCGTCACGCGTTAAGAATTTTAATTTTATGATATTTTTATACAGGTAACTTTTTCTGATCAGTGACTCAATCGGAATCCCGTTTTTGGTTGAATCTTCAAAAATTTACCGCTGCTCCGTTTTAAATATGAAGTATTCCACCAATTTTTGCGACACGTTACAGTGGACAGTCGATATTTGTCCGTTATTTTCTTTCTCCTCGCTACGCATTTGCAGCGTTCTAATTCATTTTCCTCGTACGTCACGAAATCACCCTTTTCTACATTACGTAATCATTTTCACTATTTTTAAACCGGCGATTTTTAACTCTGATAGGTACACATATATGATGCTGCCTTATTGGTATCTTAAAAACAGGAGAAAAACAATGCGGCCTATTAAGCGTCTCCGCACTATCGCAACGCTAAATTTATATTAGAAGACATTACTTAACGAGGCTGCCTTAACGATGCATCCTTAGCGATGCTCAGAATCAGCTATCAAATTTAAAAACGTATCGATTATTAAACATATTAAATACATACCTAGGTCCAGGATTAGGTTTCGTTCCGGATTTTAAATTGTTAATGATTTCTTCAGTATCTTTTACCGTTAAATCTTCCTAAATTTTACAAAATACATTTTAAGACAACGGACATTATGACAAACTTCTAGTATAACGTGATTCAAAATCACTCTTTTTAATACGAACATTCTTTTCTCGATATTAAACATATAATATTATAATGTATTTAACATGTTTATAAAATATAATTTTTTTGTTAAAATGTTTTAAATCGTTCATCTATTAGTGTTTTTCAAGTATTTTTTCCCATGCGCGAAAATTTTTACTCTGCCGAAGAAATTTGCCGAAAAAATACGGAAAAAACAGCAAATCGTGAGGACTCGATTTCGTTAAATTTACCTAAAGCAAGGCACACGGCTTAAAGACGAAAGGACGATTGCGCAGTAACTTTTATACTTTTTACATCGACTAGCCAAAGAAAACGCGAGACACGGCGTTACCTTGATCGGATTAAGGTAACTATTCCTCATGCCGCCGGCAGATACTACCTCCTCTCGCAGGACATGCACACGCCAGGACACTTACACAACCCCTAATACCTTCCGTGCCGAAAAATTCGGCAAAATCAGAAATTACAAAGTCGGCCGTGTAAACGTCTCGGCCGTATTCCCCGCCGACAACGAACAATGCGACGATGCCAAGAGATCGAAAATTACTTTCAGTTTTAAAAAATTTGTGATACAATTATTTTATTGTTTGGAAATTGATTTTATAAATCGGAGATAAAATTAACTAAATGAATGATAGTCGTCGCGATATCCTAGTTGCTAGAGCGCTTGACTTCCGTTATGGAGATCACGGGTTCGATCCCGAGCGACGACGAACTTATAAGAATAAATAAATAAATAAAATAATCGCTAATAGTCACGTGGAAGGCAATGGCAAACCACCACGTTCAACATCATATACGCGCTAGGTCCAGTACACAGCAGACTCACACGGGACTGCACTTGTAGCGCTATAACAAGCGGCTACTATCAGTTCCGAATGTAGTCTTGCGTGTGCACACGTTTGTACTGCATATAACAATTGCCTAGTACACTATGCCTGTATCTGTACAGCTGAGACGTACGAATAGGTAGTCGCCGACGCTCAGGAATTAAGTATGGTACTATAAAGAAGAAAAATGAATGATACAACTTCTGCACATTCTCTTAGGTAAAGATTCTATGATATATTTTTCTATCTCGCGTAACCCGTTTGTATATATTAAGTAAAAGTTCTACCACCACCTTACAGACTGCTTACACGAAACGCGTAAATATATGGCAGAACATCGCTACTACCATAATTTTATTAAACTAACTTTAACTTTGACTTGACCGTTTTAATTTGAACTGTTTCATAATTATCATCTTACATCGAGGTAAAATACAAAACAATAATTGAACGCTGTCTGATTTTCTATAATTTAATTTCGTTTTAACCGACAACTTCCTTTTAGAATTTTTATACCCCCCACCACTTTAAACAAATTATCATCATGGTGCCATATACTTAGTTTCTGCGCGTCGGCGACTATCTACTTGTACATTTCAGCTGTACAGACATAGGCAGAGTGTTCTAATCAATTGTTTATACATATACAGTACGAATGTGTACACACGAGACTACACTCGGAACAGATTGTAAATGTTTGATTTATCAATAAACAAAATGCAATCCCCCGGGCGTGTCTGACTAGTACACATTAATTATACATGTTTTCCATTGCCTTTCACATGATTATTAGCGGATAATTTAATTATTTATTATTATAATTTCTGTCATCGCCTGGGATCGAACTCAACATACTTCTGTAACGGAAATCGAGCGCTTTAGCAACTAGGCTATGGCGACGACGACTAATCTATGAAATAAAGAGAAAAATTTAATGATTACACGTATCAAAGAAAAGTTAAAGTATTTTCTAAATATGCAACGATTCACGATTTTGCGTGTCATCCTTGCGCAAAAGTCAAACTGATCTTTTCCGTATAATTTCAATTTCAGTGTATGTATTTTTATTAAAAAGTAATTTTAAAATGTTAATTTAACTTTAAAATGTAAGGTACAATTTTAGAATAATTAGTGTAATCATTTACCGTATTGGTGTTAAAAAGTTATTGTAAATTTGTGATCAAATTATTTTACATTGAGTGATGATAAATTTTAAGTTACTGCTTCGAAGACATTTCTACAAAATTCTTTACTAATAAAACAGTGTTCATTTAATTTAAATTTTAAATATCTTCACACACAATAAGTAAGACCAAAAATAAATGAACTAAAATTCGACTAAAAATAAACTGGAGGCATCAATTTAGGCGATTACCGAATTTTTTATCAACCCGTGCTAGTAATTTATTTGTGAATATGAAAAGGATTTCATTACGTACGTAATAATCATCATTAATCGAAACCATCGGTGCATTAACACAAGCTCCTAAACATTCCACTTCTGACAGAGTAAAGTTACCATCCTGAGTTGTTTCGCCGACATTAATATTTAATTTCGATTTTATACAATTCAATATATCATCCGAACCACGTAGCCAACATGGAGTTGTGGTGCAAACTTGTAAATGGTATTTTCCGGTAGGTTTCCTGTAAGTTTTACATAAATTTTTCGACTTAGCTGTTATTTTTATTGTGGTATAAATCATTGTAGCTTTTAAAAACAATTATGCTAAAATGAATAATTCCGTTGAAATGTATCGTAAAGATCTGTTTACTTGTGTAAGTATATAATATATATTATGTAAAGAATGATATGTCGAAATTTGAAAAATATTTTAAAGGCAAGAAATCTACAATTAAAGAACATTTATTCAGCGTTATTTTATATAACTCTTTAAAATACGCTCTGTATCAGACTGAATAAATTTACTACACTGCCTACTACTTTTACGACACTAAATGATGTTATAACACAGTTTGCCATATCATTATTTACAAACTAATGACAAATGATCGTATTCAATATA
Organism: Icerya purchasi; assembly: GCA_039619475.1. Lineage (NCBI taxonomy): Eukaryota > Metazoa > Arthropoda > Insecta > Hemiptera > Monophlebidae > Icerya > Icerya purchasi. The sequence continues at coordinate 332,804,290 of CM077115.1, read as the reverse complement.
CCGCTGTTTTTTTTGTTTTTTAAATTTTATTTCTCAAAATTAACTGCAAAATTTCAAAAAGAATAAAAAACCTCTTGCCTTCCAAGTGTTTAATTCAATTATAAATTCTTGCTTTCTCTCATGGCTGGCAAAATTAGAAATAATGATAGAAATAAAAAATTAAAATTTATAGTTCTATCAAAACAACATTTATTTGTTCGTTGTACGCAGTATCGTAAACTTTAAATAAAAATCAATTAAAATTCTAACATACTTTAACTTCTATTGTAAAAGTAATGTACATTTTTAATTCTTTTCCGAGTCAAGTATACTAAATGTAGAATAGATAATTTGCACCATATTCCCTCTACTTTTGGTTGAAACTGCTCAGAATTATTATCACTTAAAGTTCGAACAGTATTCTCCGTCTATTACACATGATGACTAAAAATAAAGAAAACCCAAACCGCGAGGGAGAAAATTATTCAGCAGTAAAATTTTATTACAAAAAATTTTAATCAGGTAAACAAAGCAATAATTCTATTTCTTATTTCTGCTCGCCTCATTTAGTTTTCACCATATATCTATCCTCACGATATGAGTTTCTATACTTTTTATTCAGTTTATCCTTTTTCCTTCATTCTGCTATATGATTTTCTCCTATTCCGGTGAAAACCCTATTTTACATTATTAGATCAGAATTTTTACACACTCTGAACTCTTTTTTCCCTAACACATCTTTATAATCTTCACTGCTGGCTGTAAAGGATTCAACGCAACTGGTGTAACCTTTTTTTGTTATTCTTTCAACTATTCCAAACAATCCTTTAAGCTTTCCTCCTTCTGCTTTATCTTCTACGCCGGTCATTATTCGCTGCTATCTTGCATGCTGTTCTTTTTATTAAATCCTTTCTTCTTCCTCAAAACGTCCTTATCATGTCAGATTTGCAAACCGTCCTACAGACCATTGCACCTCCTCTTTCTTCTCCTTCTACCGATTTTGTAATTCTTATAAAATCTCTGATTCACAATCTTCTCTTTTCTCGTCCAATCCGAAAATTGCATTTTTATGGATTCCTGGCCATTCCGAAACCCTAGGTCATTGAATCAGCTGATTTATTAGCTCGTTCATATTTTTCAACTAACAATGCCGACTGCACTTTGAACACAGTCTTTTTTCTTCGTTTTTCTGGGGTTTTTTCTTTCTTTTTTTTATCTCACATTGTCTTTGTTCTCTTTACCCCTCTAATATTCACTTTACACGTGACTCAAATTATGTCCTATTTGAATACTCTTCCCTTTTAGTTGAACAATTTTCTTTCTACTCGGCTCTCTTGCTGGTCGGTATTTCTGCATTCGGTCATTCTCTTATTTTCTTCTATTTCTGCTATCCAAGCCCTTGATTCATTTATATCAGCTATCTCTAACTGCGTAAAGGTCTTAACTTGCTTTCTGTTTTTTTTTTTCTTTCATTTCTTGAGCTAATGTCTCCTCCAAAAAAGGTTAACTAGGTAGTTTTACATACATGTACACACGCTTAAATTTATAAAAATATAAAACTATAATATATTAATTGTAGACATTTTGGTTAGAAATAAATACAAATCTTTACTAAAAAAATAAAAATAAAAACAAAAACTTTACCTTATGAACATAGTGTAAAATGTGGCAACTTCGTACACCCTCATTTTCGGTACGTTAAGTAAATCAGCGACTTTATGCATAGCACTAATTGGTAGCCAACCATGCTGCCGTTGAGCGAGATCTAGCAATGGTATAAGAGCTGCTCGTTTATGACCTTCTGGATAAATTGATAATATCGCTTCCGCTCTCTACATATATATATATATATATTATAGCGGTATATAATTTTTTTTTTAAATAGCCGATTAATCTCTTTAATATCTAATTAATGCACCTATAAAACTGAAATCTCAAAGTCAATAAAAATTCATAAACCATTCGAATCAATACAAAATTTATATTTATATTAATTTTAAACGATATTTTAGAAACGCGGATTTAGTATAAGGTTTAATTACTTTCAAATTGTCAGCTGTAAATTCGAACTTAATATCTGGATTGTCGTATTCAGTATCCCTATGCTAGAAGAAAAAATAACAATCAAAAATAGATTAACATATAAATAATAATACATAAACTACTCGTAAATTTTAATACTTCAATGAATTTCATGTTTACAACTGTATTTGTTGTAAACTGTAATCATATCATCAGAATCACATCACGAAAAGTATCACACCTATTATAATGAATTTATAACGTAATCGATGTAAACGAACAGCAAATAGAACATCTTTATTACTGAACTTAAGCGATTATTTTGCAAAGAGCGGAAAAATAATTTCCTCAGTAATGGGAGTAACTGTATTCTACATTTTAGAAATTACATTCGGAACAGCTCTACACATAAGATAGACGATCCGCGAATTGTCCTTCATAACAACGATTGCCTTCAAGAGCTTCATGTAAATAACAATACCCATTTATGTTTTTGTTCACCGTTAGAGAACGTAAATGAATTTAACCATCTAGGTATAAAATTGTATATACGAGTATATATATATATATCGATAAATCTTTGAACTGGAAAAAACACATCCAAAGTTTAAACTCGAAAATACGACAAGCAATTCCAACTTTATATAAAATAAGGCAGGTACTAGCACATCGAACACTACGTGTATGCTATAATTCAATAATAATGTGGAGAATATTATATGGAATTCAAATATGGGACGAGGCTAAGAAAACAGAAATAAATAAAATAAGTAAAATACAGAAGAGGTGTTTGAAACTTATACTCCCTCAATAGAAGCAAAATGACTCTGAGACAGCGTGGTGGAAGGAAAATGATGAAATGTCCCCCAAGATGTCGTTTCTCTATTATAGATTACTAGACAAAAATATTAAATTACCATCCAGGGAAAAAATTCGGTTAATAAGAAACCAGCGTAATACATATTACATCTATCCCCGTGGTGTAAATCTACGAATTGATAACACTGATGAATCAGTGCTAATCAAATTAATAAGTACAATCCCCAATTATATACTAGAGGGAAAAAAAATTAGTGTGTGGAAAAAGGAGATGCAAAAATAGTTCAAGAAATGGTGCAAAGACTGAAATTTAAGTTTCGTCCTTTATCTCGCTACTCTTTAACAGTTTTTTTTTTCGTTTTCTTTTTACGATTTGTTGGTTTTGACTCTGTCATGTCCTTCCTGGATTTTAAGTTCTCTCAGATCATGTTAATTTTTTCGATTTTAAATATTAAGCTGTCTGCATATATCGGTGTACAGATGCGTATTACGCAGCATGTTATGTATTACCATATGTATATACATATACTCTTACTTAAATATACAATGCTAGGTTTACAAGTATTGTTATTTAGGGAATCAGTTAAGATAGTTGAAATTTTTGTACTTTGTATATTTTTTAATAAACGCTGATAAGAGTGCTGGGCTATTGCACAGCGGGCATATTTGCTCTGTGAGACCCACAACTTATTTTTAATAAAAAAAAAAAAAAAATCAATTATAGCTTACCACAAATAGTGAGTCGTGACTAGAAACCGGAGACGTTTTTAAACTTCTCGTATTTAATCCTACCTATTAACAATAGAAAAGTATAACACGCAATTACCAACTATTTGTATTGATAAAATAACAATAACCGGAATTATTCATACCCCATTACTTACGATAGATTTACGGTATTTATTAATAATTCTAATAGAGAACATCTTTGTACGTTTAGAACCAACGAATTAATTTAATTAATTTCCGTTGAAAACTGTAATCAAATTAGTAAATCATTTTCATAATTCTCTACACTTCACCTTCTACGGGAAAAAACTTCCACAGAAAAGTAAACAAAAAATTTCAGTCCGAATGGTAACTAAAAAATTAACGTAAAATAAGTAAAGAATCGAATTACTTTTACAACGTATCGTTAACAAAACAAAATACTTTTCAAATTAACATTTACGGTATTTTTTTCCTCTTATAATTATGTTATACAAGACTTCGATAGCAATTGAATATATTTATATATATTTTTTTTTAATATTGCTAATAGCCATTAATATTATGTTCAAGATTCAAAGTTATAAGGTAATCGTCATTAAACAAATAATCAGTTACGACATTATATAATTTACTGTTTCTATATTATATCCCATAAACACAGATGTTGCGCAAGTTGCAGACTCGTAGTACAGTGTTGTAAATATTATTGCTTTAAGCAAATTCTTTTTATTATATAATTTTTTAAAAAAGCGTTACATATCACCAGGGCTTGAAAGCTGAATAATAATACGGCTTAAACTTAATACGGCTTATGTCCTTGATAAATTCAGCTTAAGCTTCCGGCTTTTGGCTGTTTGAATTTGAAATATGGCTTAGGCTTTCGGCTTTTGGCTGTTTAAATTTAAAATACGGCTTAAGCTTTCAGCTTTCGACTTACGAAATGAATTTCAATACAAGATAATTAAAATCATTTACTAATTACCATGCATCAAACTATTTAGCATTACTATTGAAACTTCAACTTTTTTCTTTACGCACAATAATAAAAGTTTTTAAAAACAATTTCTTACACGAATAATTATGTCAAAAATGCAAAATCAAGAAATTTAAAAAAAAAAGCTTAAGCCGAATATAAAGCTTAATTTAGCTTTTCTGGAAATACAGTTTAAGCTTTCAGCTTTCGACTGTTTAAATTTTGAATATAGCTTAAGCTTTAGGCTTTTAGCTTATGGAAATTTAAATATGGCTTTTGGATTAAGCTTATGACATCTAAAATGATTGGCTTTCAGCTTTTAGCTTTTGGCTTTCGGCTGGCTTTCAAGCCCTGCATATCACGGACAGGGCTTGAAAAATTAAATAGAAATTTTATCCATCTGACAATGCTGTACGCTTATTTTACAAGTGGTGGAATAGAAAAGGTAGGCGCTTGTGCCAATGAATTTGAGAAATAAACGGGCGATATTAATTCTAGGTCGTGTGTTCACATATGACGTAATTTTGTGAAATTATGGTTGTTAGTATTGGAAGATGCTAAATACAGATGGCTTCAGCAACCATGACGTCACATACCATGAAAAGCAACTAAAACGCTGGAAGTGAGCAGCCAAAATGGAAAAATCTCCTCCTACGTCATCGTTGTATAATATGATTGCAAAATTGTTAAACTATATCGATTTCTTATAACAATTATCGACTTTTTTGAATTTTTAATGCTGTCTTCAGCAATTAAATCAATTCTCAGATGCCATTTAGTCCTATTATCGGTTTTTGCTGTTCTGCTCTTTTCATGAATTTTATGCATTTATTTATACATAAATTGTAATTATTCAACATAAAAGAATAATAATTCATGAAGTGATGAAATGCGTGTTTAGAACACTTTGTGTATATAGTAATTTTAAATTTTTATTACGGAAAAATGTAATGGTGGAAAAGGAAGTATAAGTAGTAATCATGGTCAGTAGATGAATTAAGAAAAATATAATTTATCTTTTTCTTATCGTCGGATATTATAATACATTTTGAGAAGAAAATTATGTGAAAATGTTAATACTCAACGATTTACATAAAACTTTTTTAGAATTTAATGTGTGGAAACGAAAACAGGAATTAAGTAAAATAGAACAGTGAACCGTGCAATGCAGTAAAGGAAAAAAAAAGAATGGAGCTGTTTATTTGTAATTTTGTTGGCCAAGTAAAAAATAAAATACACAGACGTCGTATTTATCGTAGAAAGAAGCTTTATAGAATTGGTGAGTTATATATAATCTGTATTGTTAATAACTAAAAGATTTAGTAAAATGAAAAGAGTGCTTTTGATATATAATTAATAGATTGTACTGCACAATTATAAATAGGTGTAATGTGTGTCGAGACCATATCATAGTAGTAATTGTGGATGGAAAAGTTTTTATTGAAAATTTTGCAACACTGGATTTGTAAAAAATAATTAAGCTGTATACCAATGAACACGGAAGAAAAAAGGAAATATGTGGTAACCATTACATAGTTTTCAATAGGATATTCACATTAACATTTACACCTTTCAAATATTTATTATAAGTATATATATATATATTCCGGAAATGAAAGATTGCAATAACTAAAATTCATATGTTGATATTGTTTTGTAAAACTTCATTCGGCATATATTCATATGTGATGCAAAGTATTTATGATGAATATGGTATCTAATAAAACATAAACTTTTCAATATTTAAAAACCCACTGAACTTAACTAAAATTTTATTGTAAATCCTTTTTAAACAATATAATTGAGTTTTTTGCAGTTCTAAAAACATATAAAAATAAATCTTGTTGAAATTAAATAGAATGGTATTTGTAAAAGTGTATTGGTTTTAAAAAATTAATATGGTGGATGGTGTAACAATTTCTGAATATAGAAAATATTAAGAATATATTATTTAAGACAAATTTGAAATAAGCGAAAGTGGACATGTATTTAAATACTAAGGTGGAAAAAAATTATATAGATGTTAATTTATGTACATTTCATGTTTGTTTATTTGTTTTTATTGCTTTCGTTCACACATTTTATTCAGTTTTAAAAAATTATATTTATTCATAGATGAAATTATAGGTGTTTCATGAAAATTTTATCTCAACTGCTCTTGTTTTTTAAGATGCAGGTTGCAACCAGTTTTTAACGCTTTGATTAAGAGAAACTGAAAAAAACATTCAAAGTATATTTTTAAAAAACGTTATTTTAAAATACTCAATAAAATTAATATATAAAACTATTAATAATTTTTGTATAATTAAGGAACAATTACAAAATATCCTATAAATGTAAACTTATGAATGTTTTGGAACAAAAGGGAGGGAATTTATTTTATAAAATACATTTAGATTCCTTTTTTATTTAAAAATTATGAAAAATTTTATCATTAAAGTTAAATTAATATATAGAAAAACTATAAAAAAGTAATTCAGAATATATTATAAATCACTACCCTAAATGTAGAGGAATATATTTTGGTAACTTTCAACTTTGATTTTATTGTTAATTCATGAAATTATCTATTTCTATTTATTAACATAATATATATTTTATTTAGTAAATATGATTCAAAATATAATTTAAAGTGCATTGTTTAATATATTTTTTTCTATTTATTTACATTTATGTTTCATTTGCAGATTTCATATGGTCTGACCACACTTATTTGGATCAACATATAAAATAAATTTTTGTGATTTGAATTGCTGTTGTTTATAGTTAAATTAGACATTATATTGTATGTTATTTTAATTTTAAGTCACAGTTGTAATTTACTATAACCCAAACATCTTACATTTGCTGAATGTGTGATTTATTGTGATTTATTGTGATTTATTTTTTCTGCAGATTTTTACTAAAAGAATTATTTATGTACTGTAATTTACATTATTGTAACAACTGAAAGTATTACAAAAACTTTTTTACAATACATATTTTATTCACTTTTGAAAATTCTTATTCTTTGATTAATTTCATAGTGTAGATCTTTTAATTTTATTAAATTTCAGAATGCGTTATTTAAATTTATTTCATATTTTGTTAATAACTTTTATAAGTCTGCTATATTTTTTAATAGAAAAGATATGTGTACTACAAATCTCCAGTTTATTCATGTGATTCAACTGCGTATTATATATCTTTAAAACAAGGTCAATCAAGCATGATGCTCTGTGGGCTGAGGATTCTATATATTAAGTTTAAGATAATTTACATTTATATAAAATTAAATTCGAAAAAAAGAAATCTCTGATTTTTTGTACTGCAAAAGGGGAGAAACACTATTTTTGGTGCTTTTTTGAACTTTTTTCTAATTTTGAAAGTTTCAGTAAGAAAATGGAATATAGTTTCATTCTTAACAAGTAGCAATCTTCCCATCAATATTTCACATGCAAGGAATGGAAGGATATTTTTTTTTGAAAATTCAAGTTTAAGTGCCTGGAAGGCATAAATATAAAGCTGTAAGCTCGGCTATAGTTTTCTTATAAGGCAGGCTTTTATTGCATATATTTGAGATATGTTTTGGTTTCCCTAACTATTATATTTTAACTATTACTTAGGGGAACATCCTTTTTGTTTGTTTGTTGTTTTTTCTCCAAATAGAAGGGGTTTAAATTATTTTTTAGCCATAACTTTTTGGTTTTATGAAAAAACTTTTGCGCTTCATTTTATATTTTGAATTTCATTGAGTTTTTTGCTATCTGGAGTAATCAATTACCTTGAAATTGTAGATTGTCTAAAGAATATTTTAATTGTAATTTTTGATCTAACGTTTGTGAGGTATTGATTTTTATTTGATATTTTTATTGTTTCTGAACCATTTTATTAGGGTTCCAAAAACATCATATGTGTATAGAATTCTAAAAATTGAACAGTCTCAACAAAAATTATCTATTACAATTTTTAATACAATTATTACTGATATTCAAATTTATTGACATAAAACAAATTAATTGTTGGTGTGTTTTTAAAATTTTATAAACTATTTAAAACTAATTCTGATTACAATCTTTAAGAGCAAATTATATTTTATTTTGATCTAATAATTGAAATGTTACTACAAAATGTATAACTAACATCTCTGAATTAATTTTAGTAATAATTTCTTTCAAATTTATTTCACAAATATAAATAAATCTTAGCCATATTGGGAATGTTTAGTATGATATATAAAAATCATCTGAATTTTCACCTGTCTATTTATTATGAATATGATAAATAGGAAGAAAACACTGGTCTAAACGAAAAAGTTGTGATTTATATTTTTCTTCACAATGATGTCCCTGTAACAGAATGGCCATTTTCAATTCACTGCAGAATAATTTACTTGCTGACTTTGGAGTTTTAGTTTTGGAGGTTAAAATAAAAAAAAAATTCCAAGGGGTTGCTACTGAATTCAACTTACAACAAAGCATGCATAATGAATTGAACGATTATTACAGAACATGAATAAAAAAAATTCCTGTAATTCAGATACTGACCAGTGAATTTTTACTTCCTTCAAACTCAAATTAATTCTTGAGCAGATGAGTAAATAAAAAAACAATCTAAAATAATTGAACATTTGAAGGATGGGGAGGTAATATTTAATAACAGATTTAATCTAAATATAAATATCTAAAATTTTTTTGTACACTGTTTTAAGTAATAACTGTAAAACTTCATGCAATGTATTGTAAGACATTATTCCTTAAATAAGAAGTTGTCAGATTGACAATAACTACTCTAATTTGTTCCATTAGTGTTCTGAACAATGATCCTAAATATTTACAATCCTTTAATTATTTTGAATCGAAACACACTTAAATTTTGGTAATCAATGTGTAAGAAATGAATCTTAAAGTGAAGAAACTAGCACACAAATTGATATAAATAAAATTATGCCATTGCTTTTTTTTTTTTTAATGGACAATTTGTGCAGTTTGCCTAACAGATACTTAAATAAATGTTACGAAAATGGAACTCAGAAATAAGAGAAAAGTAAATAAAATGTTAAAAGTTAAATCTTTTTTTTTATTTCACAGTCTATTTTTTGATAGAAAATGTTAATTACTTTCATGTATTTATTTTGCAAAGCTATATATCTTCATTGGGTATAATTTGATTTTAAAATATCGATTTATAGTGTAAAATAAGAAATCTGCAATTAAGACTCATTCCATTTCATATATTAGTCCCTACACAAAGTTAAAACAAGACTTTCTGATGTATGTCCTCTGTTCTGCATTTTCTTAAGCAAAATAATTGTTCTCAGTCCTTGAAATCATTTATAATAATGTGTAGGAATTCATTTTTATATAATGGTTAATCTTTTTATAGTATAAAATGCCCATGTATTATGTGCAATTATAAATTCTATCTGTTACATACACATATGATTAGAGAAAAAAAAAAAATTGTTTGATATATTGCCTCAAAAATTTGGTGTTACAGTGAACAGTTACAGTGAATAATAGCAGCATGCAGGTTATAGAAATGAGTATTGCTGTAAGTGGAAGAAATGCATAATTTTTATGCAATATTGCAACCAAAATTTGTTATTCATGTAATGAATTATGGCTTATAATGATAGCTGAGTATATAGTTTTAAAAGTTTTTATAGATGAATTTAACTAACATTGTCACTCGATATGTTTTTTTCTTAAAAAATAAAAAAGATGACAAAAGACTGCTACTAGTATCAAATAAGTCACTAGTCAGTTTTTGTTGAAATATAGTCAGCCATATTAATATTTCGTCACAGCATTGTGAAATAAATTAACGCACCAAACTTTTTTAATGGAATAACACAAAGAAAACCTGCCTAAATATATACATGCAAAAAAAAATCATAAACGAAAAAGTACCACAGCTCTGGTAACAGCAAACACAAAAAGTTAAAATTGGTGTGCCACAATAATATTTAGTCAATGACGGACCAACGTATGAGCAGCAGTCCTGGGTTTTCCCCAACATGAGAAATTACATTAATGCAGGGAGGGCAGTACATTGCCTGCATATCAGTCATTAATAAATATTAAGTTGCAGTTACTATGCAAATAATGTAAGTACAGTTGTAGTGGAAAAAGTGTTGTGTGAGATCAAAAAAAGCTCAATTGAGACTTGTGAATTTGTAATTTTTCATAACAAAAAATAATGTACTGGACAGTGAGATAAGTTGATTACTAAATATATTTGTGAATCACCGTAAATGTAATTTTTCGGCAGTATCAAAAGGAAGTTGAATCCATTTCATTCTGCAAAAAAAGAAGCCGAAAAAAATGGGCGCTCTTGATGTATAGTTTATTAAGCGACTAGTATCAACAGATAGAAAAGTAAGTGTTCAGAAATTAGTAACAGCCTTACACGAATACTGGATAAATGGTTTCAGGTGGCTGACAGTATATGGAATCTTTCTTCTCTTAAAAATCATTAAATTTTTTTATTAGATTAACTTAGATTGTTATATCTTTCTTACTATTATAATAAAATACATGAATAGACTGATTCAATTCCAGACTAAATTTGCATTTCATATTAAGTAATTTCACCTATATTAGTATTTTTTATTTTATATATACATATATGGCTAGTATGAAGGTCATAAATATATTTTATTTCTATTCCATCATTAAGGCGAATTTTTAGCATGAATCAGTAAGTTTGTTCTGTAAAAAATATTTTTGCAATATTTATAAATGTAAGATAATTATTCATTAAAGAGAAAAACTTATATTACTTTATGTTAAGAAAATGGGAAGTCCATTAAAAGTTAACAAAATAGTTTAGTGTTTTTCATACAACAATTTTAAAATTGAAAAGGAAAAGTAAAACAGAATAAAGGAAAAATGGTTGAAGTAAATGTACTAAATTTAAAAAAAATTTGACATGGTTTAAATTTCAATAAAACATTAATGTTCATATTAGTGAACCAAATTTTATAGAACAAACCAACAAATTTGCTGAAAAACTTAGTGTACATAATTTTTAGTATCCATCTTCATAAATACAGCAGTTTTGTGATTGCCATTGTACTGCATCTTCAAAAACCGTTGCAGAAGCACTTAATTTTTTGAATGAAATTTTAGAAAACTCATTAGTGTTCGGGCTCAGTTTATTTTGAAATGTTATGCAGAAACAATTCAGTCTTAGAAACAAAATAATAATTCAGTAGATTATAATTATTTCTTGTTGTACAAAACTTTTATTTATCTCTACATAGTTTTCTTTTTAAAAATAATATAACATTACTGAATTTGATATTTTACATTAAATATAAATTCATTACATGTTTAAAAATTACTTGTAAAATTTTTATTCGGCATAATAAAATTATTACTTCACTTTTTTATTTTATATAATTCCTTTTTCTACCTAAAACATTTGGTATTGAAAATAGTTTATTATGTATATTTCGGGGTATTTTTCATTTAGTATTATTTTATTAAGTTATGTCATTTTCAGTCTTACTACTTTAAGTAATTCATAATATATTTAATTGAAATCAATGCTTTTAAAAAATTTACACAGTATTGAGGAACTTATGTTCAAAATTATCCAATAATATAGATACATAATTTTCTTTAAAAATTTCATTTCATTTTCTATTCCCATTTAATAGATAATTTTTCTAAATAGTACTGCATAAAATAAAATCCCGCATTATAGTTTCATTATACAATAAATAATATATTTTTTAAATTTATTCTACACATTACTGTTAATTATTTTAAAATGTTTTACAGTGTACGAAAATCCATATACATATTCAAAAAACTAAAATTTATTTTATGGATTAATATTTTGCCGTCAGCTTTTATGTTTTTTAAAAACAAAATCAATTTAAAACATTTATTTGATTACCAATTTTATTGCATCTAATAACTGTTAAAAACATTAAATTGTATATATATATATATATATATATATATATATATACATACATATATAAAAATAATTAGTAAATATAAAATATTGATTACTAATTGTAAAAATAATATTTTTTATTACATTTTAAGTATTTTTTAAATATTTAACACTTATTATGATGAAAAAAAACTAATTTTTTGTAAATTTTCATTAAAAGCCTATAAAATTTAGGAATATTATCAAATAATGACGTAAGAGGTTTTTCTTTCATTTCGGCTGCTCACTTCCATCGTTTTAGACGATTGTGCTCACTTCCAGCGTTTTAGTTGCTTTTATTGTCATACCATGTATCACTGTTAATACATCGAATCGAAAAGTTCCATCGAGGTTTGAAATTGAAAATGAAGAAAATATATGGTTGAAGCAAATAGTAACAGTGCAAAATAATGTGCAAAATAAATTGGACCATAGTCTCTTATTTGTAATTTATACAAAAGAAAAAACTAGTTAATTTAATTAAGATACAGAAACAATGTTAATTTTAATACATAAACAGTAAATAAAAGTTGAAAATCGATTATTATAATATTAAGTTACAATGTTATTCTATACAAACATATTTTATTTTTAAACGTAAAGTAGATTTCCTGGTTCAATAAAACACTGCAAATGCTGCAAACTGCTATTTTTATTTTAAATTTCTGCCTAAATTAAATCAAACAATCATGCAAATAGTATGTAGCAAATGAAAAGTAATCTAATTAAACTTTTTTGCTATTATACGTTTAATTATACAATAAAATTCAAATGTATTATTAAAATTTGAACTAGTTTTAAAATTTTTGCAATTAGATAAAGGTCATCTTACAAAAAAAAGGGGAATGTAATTAATTTTATAAAACAAAAAAACATTAATCAGATAATATTTACTTCACACCTATTGAATTTTATAAACAACATTTCGTTATTGCATTAAAATTTTTTAAATAGTTCTGCTGCTAATATATGTAATTATAGTAAAAATATTGGTTTTCTTTGTACATTATCTAAAATCATTTATGTATAATATGTTTAGATACATAGCAACCGTAACATACAAAAGAAAAAATATATTTCCGTTTCAAATCGTTGCTTTTTCTTGATGATAAAGAAGTGTTTCTTATTCCTTTTAGTTCGTTTCCTGTATAAAATTAAGTAAGAAATGAAAGCATTTCACGTTTGTTGTGGAGCGCAAGTTAATTTTTCACATACTACATATTTGATATAAATAGTATAAGAAATCTTTTTTAACAAATGTGATTGAGTTTCATTTTTACTATGAATCTAGGAGAAAGTGATTCAAAAGCAGAAAAATTTTTAGACGCATTCGTGGAAATAAATGGGTTATTCCGATATTTTTCCAGTAATCTTTCATAACCATAGTCCAGATAATATAAAAATACTACACAAAAATGTTTACAAACTAAGCGAAATTTTTCAAAGTCATAACAGTTGTAAGATGGAACGTTAAAATTAACTACATAATGTAGTTTTGGATTTTCTTCACTTTTAACATAGAAAATATCATTATCTTTTTTTTTTTTGATTTTGTCAGTAGTATATACATTTTCCACAGATGTGTACCTTCGGTAAACGTTTTACATACGCCATTGGTTGCTGATGTAAAAAAGCAGGTATATGAGGATCAATTTTTTTCCTTTTCGAACGCTGTTTTTTTGGTAATATTTTTGATATGAATGTGGTAAAATTTTTTCTAGAATAATATTTAAAGCACCACGTAATGATTTGTCACCAGGGCCAATTCTAGACTCATTTTTTTGGGTGTGGGGGAGGATACGAAAATATATTTATAATTATACACATATAATTTTGGTCCATTTAATTCAAGCAATTATGATTTCGCAAACATTTCAGGGGGGGGGTGAACCCGCCCCCCGCCGATACGGCCCTGTCTGTCACTTGCCTGTATCAAAAAAGCAGTACTTTGTAACATGCGATTTTATCTCTCAATATCATTGTTATTAGTTACTTTAATTAAATAGTCGTTATCATAAAAAACTTCCGTCCATTTGTGTTTAATTTTTAACCATTGGTTGGTGAAATAATCCTGAGTTCGAACATTATTTTTCCATGCAGAACTTCCTTTTAGAATCTGAACACGTTCTTCATAAATTTATCAGAATTTTTAATTGAAGTTAAGAATTTATAGTCATCATTAACATTAACTGCCATTCCATTTGAATTATTAATTAATAACGTAGTTAAAAATTTGATAAGTAGAGCATAATAAATAACACTTGGTAGCAACTAGCAATTTGACCTTCAAATTTGATGCACAACTAAATCTATTGCATATATTAGATTTTAATTTCGTAGAGCGTTTGATGATTAAGTGAAGAATACTATGATTATTATTACACCACCATCAGATGGCAGTTTAGAAAGTTGTTAATGCTTATATTTTAATGATTTATTACATATTTACATGAATTTATATTTGTTTACATATCAAACTTCACTTAATTTTTTCATTGATTATGGGCTGGAAGTAATACTTTTGGTTCCGAAACATGTAAGGTTTTAAATAACTAAAAAACAATTATTTTTAACTTCAACATGTAGAAGTAAAATTAAAAAGAAAACATATAATGCTATAAACTAAAAATCAGCTATAATAAAGTTTTTTCTACTAATCGTATATATAAACACCTTTTTACTTCGATAATGCGCTTATTTGATGTTATCTTTTTAAATTACGAATATTATATGTTAAGTTTACAAAGAAATAAACGTTCATGTCTTATTTTCTTCATTTACAATTTCAAACCTCGATGTTACTTTCTGATCCGATGTATTTAATATGATACACGGTATGTGACGTCATGGTTGCTGAAGCCATCTGTATTTAGCATCTTCCGTTCGTATTTGATCGGTGAAGAAACGTCATTTATAAGGAAGATGCTAAATACAGATACCTTCAGCAACCATAACGTCATACACCGTGTATCACATTATAGACATCGAATCAGAAAGTAACATCGAGGTTTGAAATTGTAAATGAAGAAAACAAAACATGAACGCTTATTTCTTCGTAAACTTGACATACAATATTCGTATTTCAAGAAGATAACATAAAATTTGCAAAACTAAATCTATCACATACATTAGACTTTAATTTTGTAAAATATAGCATTGTTGCTTTCAATGTAGAATTATTTTACCATTGCATTTAAAAAATTATATATTTTTATAATAAAATGCTTCACTCTTTTGTGTGAATCAAATAAATAAATGTAAGCGCATTATCAAAGTAAAAAAGTGTTTATATACAATTAGAAGAAAAAACTTTATTATAGCTGATTTTTAGTTTATAGGATTATAATTTTTCTTCTTAATTTTACTTCTACACGTAGAACTTGGAAGTAATTGTTTTTTGGTTATTTAAAACCTTAAATATTTCAGAAATAAAAGTATTACTTCCAGCCTATAATCAGTGAAAAAAATTAAATGAAGTTTGATATGTAAACAAATATCATAAATTCATGTGAATAGTTTGAAAGAATATGGACACATTGGAATAAATCGTTAAAATATAAGCATTTACTTTTCAAACTGCCATATGATAGCGTTATAATAATAATGAGTATTCTTTACTCAATCACCAAATGCTGTACAAAATTAGAGTCCAATGTATGCAATAGATTTAATTTTGCATCAAATTTGAATGTCAAGTTGCTAGCTGCTATCATGTGTTGTTTGTTATCCTCTACTTGTTGACATTATCAAACTTTTTACTACATTAGTAATTAATAATTAAAATAGAATGGCGGTTAATGTTAATGATGACCATAAGTTCTTAACTTCAATTAAAAATTCTGATAAGTTTATAAATTTATAAATTGAAAATTCTTTTGCTACTTTTCAAAGTTTGAATGTTGATGCTAAAAAAGCACTGCTTTTTTGAAACATGCAAGTGATAAATCATTAAGTGGTGCTTTAAATATTATTCTAGGAACATTTTTACCGGATTCATATCAAAAATATTACCAAAAAAACAGCAAGTTAATTTCAAAATGGAAAAAAATTGATTCTCATATACCTGTTTTTTTACATCTGTGACCTACGGCGTATGTAAAACATGTTTATCAAAGGTATACATCTGCACAAAACGCATATACTACTGACAAAATCAGAAAAAAGGAAGATAATGATATTTTCTATGTTAAAAGTGAAAGAAATCCAAAACCACATTATGTAGTTAATTTTAACATTTCATCTTGCAACTGTTATGACTAAAAAATTTTGCTTAGTTTGTAAACATTTTTTTGCGGTATTTTTGTATTATCTCGACTATGGTTATGACAGATTATCTGAAAAATATCTAAATAACCCGTTTATTTCCATGAGTGCGTCTAAAAATTTGTCCGCTTTTGAACCATCAAGATCTGAAAATTATGAAAACATTTCTATTGAAAATTTCGAATCTTCAAGTTCAAAGGCAAATGAGAAGCATGACTCTGATTTAAGCAATATCAATTTGGTTAGAATGAATAAGAGATTCAAAATTGAAATTCAAGAACTTTGTAAGGAACTGTCAGATCCCACTTACTCTTAGAAACACATTTCAGAAGATGAAGGTAAACAATTCATTGCTGATTTCAAAAAGTTGAAAGAACAATGGGTAAATTTTACAGAAAAAGACAATGGATTAGTTTTATTAAAAAGACAACAGTCAACTTTAAAAGACCTGCCAACAAGAAAGAAAAAAAGTCAGTCTTACATATCTGGCTTTTATTATATAATTCTCTAAGGTTATAAAATTATTTAATAATTGCTGAAGTGGTTCTTAAGTTTAAAAATCAAATGTATTATAAAATTTAAACTAGATTTTTCAAAGTTGTGAAATAATATAAATGCCATCTCATGAAGAACAAGAAAAAATGCGATTAATTTTATATAGATCTTAACTACATTTTGAATCACAATCTCTTAGATTCATAATAAAAATGAAACTCAATCAGGTTTATTAAAAAATATTTCTTATACTATTCATATGAAATATGTAGCATGTGAAAAATTAACTTGCACTCCACAACAAACGTGAAATACTTTCATTTCTTAATCTTATGAAGTAAACGAACTAAAAGGAATGAGAAATACTTATTTATCATTAAGAAAAAGCGAAAATTTGAAACGGTAATTTGTATATTTTCTTTTGTATGTTATTGTTGGTATCTAAAGACATTTTATACATGAATGATTTTAAGTAATGTACGAAAAAAATCAATATTTTTACTATAATTATGTATATTAGCAGCCAAACTATTTTAAAATGTTTAATGCAATAACGAAATGTTTATAAAATGCAGTAGGTTTGAAATAAATATTATCTGATTAATATTTCTTCATTTTATGAAATTAATCATATTCTCTTTTTTTTGTAAGATGACATTTATCTCAAATTTTAATAATACACTTGAATTTTACTGCATAATTGTACGTATAATAGTAAAAAAGTTTTTTTTTTTTTTTTTTTTTTTTTTTTATGGCCTGGCGGCTAAGTAGCTTACCATTTGGCCAACAATTAGATTACTTTTCATTTGTTACATATATACCAATTGCATTATATTGTTACGTTAAATAGATTTACATTTTTTTTTAGATAACGTTAGCGGCACATCTTAAAAATTTGTTATTGTCATAAATTTTTATTTCATTCAGTGTACTTTTTATAAAATAATTATTTAAATTAATTTTTATATGGTAATTTTCTGAACCCTATAAATGAATTATGATTGTCTGATATTATTTATGTAGAAATTTGAAATAAAAATAGCAGTTTGCTGCATTTGCAGAATGTTTTATTCAACCAGGAAATCTACTTTACGTTTAAAAATAAAATATGTTGGTATAAAATAACTCGTAACTTAATATTACAATAATTCATTTTCAACTTTTATTTACTATTTATGTATTAAAATTTACATTGTTTCTGTATATTAATTAAATTTACAAGTTTTTTCTTTTGTATAAATTACAAATAAGAGACTATGGTACAGTTTGTTTTGTACTTTATTTTGCACTGTTACTATTTGCTTCAATTATATATTTTCTTCATTTTCAATTTCAAACCTCGATGTTACTTTATGATTTGATGTATTTTATGTGATTCACATTGTGTGACGTCATGGTTTCTGAAGCCATCTGTATTTAACATCTTCCCATTTATAACAGTGACCACGATTATGCATGTAAAGTGATTAATTTTAAAAATTATACAATAAATAGAATAGATTATATTCGGTTTTCTTCATTTGAATCTTGATTTTTTGCCAATTTTAATATAATATAAGAATAGTATACAATTACGTATAATATTCATGGCTTTTTACTGCTTGTTACTATTATTTGTGGTTGTGGAAAATATAATTTGATTTGTGATAAGATTTTTATATAATTTTTTGTTGTTTTGTATCTGCCTGGTGCCGAAAAATTTTATAATGAAAAGGGTAAGACAGTTTGCACACAAGTTGGCGTACTTGCGTAAATTTCCGCTAGGTGCGCATGAAAATCGAAAGCGAAAAGCAAATTTTCTTATTCACGTCAAACAACGCCACAGGTGATCAGTTTTGGAACTTAAACTGTTATGTTTACGTTTTGTTTCATATATTATTCGCTAAGTATATAAACATGTAGGATTCGAAATTTGTTGAAGTGTATTATTTATAGGTGTTAAATGCTTAATGTTAAACGACTATTTTAAAAAATAAAATACAATGTAACCACTTAATACGAAACGCGAATTTGGTCTGGAATTAAAACCGTATATATATATATATTTTATTCTGATAATTTAAAGATGAAAATCAACAAAGTTTGCTATTATGAAAATTTAGTGTTTTGTGAAACAAAAAAAGAATTTATATTGTTTAAAAAATTGGACTGATCGCCGGGCAATTGTGATGATTAAAT
This sequence comes from Icerya purchasi, assembly GCA_039619475.1. NCBI lineage: Eukaryota > Metazoa > Arthropoda > Insecta > Hemiptera > Monophlebidae > Icerya > Icerya purchasi. Next base: position 332,784,921 of record CM077115.1, on the reverse strand, counting down.
GAATACTTTAATATTGGTGAAAAAATATTACGAGGACTGCTGCTTTAGTCAATAACGAAGTCGCGTAGAAATTGTATAAGAATACATCAAATGAATAACAATAATGGAGACGAAGAAGAAACGAGCTAACAGTAGGATTGTCACATATAATTGTGCGGAAAGTAATGGAAACTTGTTCTGTTAACAAAGATTACGATTTTTGTTGCTGTTCTGAATGCTGAAGTTTTTAAAAACAATTTAAATCAATTGGAACAACTCGTATAAAATAGTAAGTCAATATGGAATAATGTACAAAAGAAAATAATTGTTTTTTGTTTTGTAAAAATCGGAGCAATGCATCCTGGAATTTTGTAAGCATATATAATAAATATCTTAATTTTACTTATCTGCTTTATTTCAAAACTTGTGTAACCGTATATAGTATTAATTTTTTGGAAAACACTACTGTTGAGTGAGAGTTAATACGAAATCTGGTTAATATAATAAATATTTTGCTCGCTATCGTTTTAATTGATTTCAACTATAATTCAAATACCATTAAGAATGAAAAAAAAAAATAGAACTCTTTTTCTGAAATGTATACCGCGCACTAAAGCTTTACTTGCCTTTATTATTCAAAATTGTCTTCCTCTAGAACAAAAAAGAATCATGAACTGTTTAGGAATAACAATTTAAACAATTTTAGATATGAAAATATATGTGTTTTAATATTGCATTAGTACAGATTGCAATAAAAAATTAATTTAGATATTGCAATGCATTAAAAAACTTAAGTTAGCAAATTTCAATTTTAGTCGGCATTTTTAAATTTTCATCCTTTATCCAAATATAAAATATTTAGAATTCTCGCATATTTATATATATTATGCTTCTACTGTTTCTATGTAACAATAATTTTACTGTTGGATTGTAAACCAAAAACTTATTTTTAAAAATTTTCACATTGTTTTAGAAAATATATTGATTCCGAAAAGTTAATTTATTTTATTCAATATAAACAAATCCAATTAATTATAATTTATAGTGTCGCTTTGTAAAAATCGTTATATAAAACTCAGTAAAAGGAAAAACACTTGAAACTTTATTCAATTTTCTAAATAAAATCAAGTTTTAGTTATTACAAGATATAAACTTTGTGACTGTAAAAAACGAATATTTTAATATAATTTTTATTTGTTTAATATTGATCCGCTTTATTTTAATGAAATATAGTAATATTTTGCATACAAAATGTATAATAAAATTTCGATACATACATTGATATAAAATTTAAAAAAAAAAACAATGAATTTATGAAAAGAATAAAATAATGTTATACATAAAATTTGTTTTGATCCGAAATTACAAAATGAGACGAAAACAGTGAAATTAAAATCAATAAAAATTATTTAAAACAATTCTATTACTATAAGAGTATAAAAAAATAATGAAATATCATGAAAATGTCATACTATTATTACTATAAACTACTAAATTATAAAAAACGGAATAAAAAGTCTATTTGGTAAGCATTCGATTACGGGGCACCAGTTTATTTTTAGTCCTAATTTTAGTTTGTTAATTTTCGCTATTATTCATGGCGTGTGAGCTAACACACACTATGAATAACAGCGAAAATGAGCGAATTAAAATTACGACCAAAAATGAATATGATGTGAAAAAAAAGGAAGTAACGTAACGATCGTACAGAAATAGTGCGGAAAATGAAATAATGGAAAGAGAATATGTTAGTAACGGACAATTTTCAATAAAATATGAAAAAAATTGAGATGAACTAAATAGTAATGATGATGTGCGTATCGGTACAAATTGTAAAGATGCACAATGAACTGGTGCCTCGTAATCGAATATTTACCGTCTATTCAAGCGTAAGAACTTATGCCAGTAGTATTACAATTAGTCTATATACAAAAAGTGCGATTGATAACAAAAAATTAATGAAAGTAATAGACCAAATAATAAAAAAATGAAGACGAAAAAGTAGGTAATAGTACAGTACGAACGGTCTTGTAAAACGAATTATTTTACAAAAAAAAAAAAAGAAAAAATTAAACTATTTACAAGAAAAATATAATAAACACATCTATTTGTGCTTCCTTCTCTTTATTGGAATTTTTGAAGTTTGTTGCAATAAAGGAAGACCTTCAGGTGATTTTTCGGTACACTTTTCCAGCTGACTTTTTATCGATGTTAATTGACAAATACATTCGTCAACATTAAACTCCCGGGATAATTTTAAATATAAGCTATTTTGGATGTCTTTTATAAGCCCTCTTGCTTGTTGAATTTTATAAGAAAAATCATCTACAACTAGTAATGGTTCATTAACTCTTTGAGAAGAACTGTTTCCAGTGTTAAAGGTAACATTATCATCATGTCTGTAATTGATATTACTGTTTGCTGAAATTGAACTTAATGTTTCTATAACATTCATGTCTACATTAAAATAAGGGTTGTTCCAGTATGATTCAGGTAAAGTTTCAAACGAAACTTCTTTACAATGTGTAATTAAAACACACATATGCTTACATGGAAACCGCCATTTTCTGAAGTCAAGGCACTTACAGTAAGGTACTCCTAAATCAACAGCGTAGTATTTTTTATGATTCTGTTCACTTCGAACATAATAAATACCATTTTTTTGAATGATGTTATTTGGTGTATACTCAGAAGAAGCAGAAGTGAGTCGTGGCATTATGTGTTTTATTAATGATGTCGGCCTTCCATGTAAATAAGTAGGTATTTCTGTATTAAAATTTTTTGAATAAAGTTGTATATTTTGCTTTTTATATTTCATATATGTTTCTGGAAAATAACTTTCAACCGATATTTTTATGATTCCTGATAAACTTTTGTCGATACTAGTCTTTAGATAACTGTGTTTTAATATCCTGTTTTGACTTTCAATGCCGTTATTTGTTTCCACATTTGATAAAAAGTCTGGCGCATGAAAAGCTTGCACCCATCGGAAAGTTTGACTGAGCCATTCTCTTTCAAAATACTGTACCGCTCGAATATTATTTTTAAAAGTTTCTGACTCTTTCATACATTGTACATTCCGTTCAAATTTTTCTTTACAACTAGATGAGGCTATTTTTTTCCACGACCTTTTTATTTCTTTTCTATCTGTTCCGTTTACATTACCTGTTTTTTGTAGCCATCTGTTCCACGACTGTAATCTGTGAAAGGCACAAAAAAACACTGAACAACCAAAAACTGATTCTAATGCATTTACTTCTGCCATACAATAATCAGTCATAAAGTATTTGGGTTGCCAGTTCGGGTTCCACTCTTTAAATTTTAATAAGGCTTCTGTAATGTGATACGCAGATTCTTTTTGAATAATGAACATTGCAACGGGACAATATCCAACATTTGTTTTTACAACAATTAAAAACAGTGGTAAATCATATTTACTTGTCTTATATGTTGCATCAAGTAAACAGATATTGTTTCCATACCTTTTTATTAATTCCTTTTGCCATTCTGTTTGATAGCATAGAAGTAATGTTGTAACCGACTGTATTTCTTCTTTATAGGGCCGGAAAAACCATTCCTCTTTAGAACTTAATTGTTTCCTTTGAGCAATATAAAGGATTAGAGTTTCTTGGTCTATTTTATGTTTTTTTATATTGAAAAATTTCTATATACGTAATATCGGATAATTTTATCCGATGGAAAATAACAAGAATTAAACGATTTAGGCTTAAATTGTTGGTCCTGAAACATCAGATTTACAAATTCCTTTAAATGCAATCGAATATATTTTGTTGATAACAAATTGTTCTCTACCAATTTCTTTATTTCGTTTGCTAAAGATGGATGCAAACGTTGTGTAAATGCCGATTCACCGATAGAATGGTTGTGATTTAAAGAAATTTTAAAATATATTCTCACGGTTGTTGATAAATCTTCATTCATTGACAATTTTTGTTCAACTTCTTTTAAAATCTAAAAAATAACAATTTTAATTTAAAGCGCTATATTTGATTATTAAGATGCATTTTATTATTGGTTTGTGTAATCTATTGTAACATGTACTTTAGTTTGTTGTAATGAACCATTAGCATTGTATTCATCAATCGTGTACTGAGAGTAGACTCTAATTTCTGTTGAATACATTTTAGCTTCGCAAAAATTTTTTATTGATGGCTGTATGCAAAACCTCTTTTTTTGTGTAGATGGATGATCATCATGCTATAATAATAATTTTTTCATCAAAATAATGCACTCAACCTGTAGGTAAGTATCATAGGCGTACCCAGGCAAGATTTTAGGGGGGGGATCGATCCATTTAAAAAAAAACACTTTTTAGTTAAAAGGATTTTACTTAGTAATTATATTTTATTAATAATCTCTTGTATAATAGTTCTAAATGCGTAAGACTTCTGTTCGTTTTCATTTTGAGAATAATTTACACTAATACATAGTTAGTTGTACTGTCAGAATTAATGCCTGGTACCAAGACATCTTACGACCCTAAAGCGGTAATACAACAACGTAAAAATCCATTTCGGGAGGGGTTTGAGCCCCCAAATCCCCCCCTGGGTACGCCTATGGTAAGTATATATTTTATTAGAATTGTAAATAAATGTACCACATATTTTGATGAATTTTCATGTCGCCCTGGACCACGGGAGCATTCTAAATATTTTCTCGAAACCAAAGAAAATGGATGCTTGAAAAAATCAATACTTAAATACCCACTCTGATTATTTTTCTTTAAAAATAATTTATGATCTAAAAGAAATTAAATCCATTTAGAATAAAACATAACATAGGTTTCTAGTAACAAATATGTCGTTTATAATGTATTAATGATGCAAAGATTCTTTTTCTATGCTATACTTCTTATTACAAAATTAAAGAAACATTGTATATATCGGAGAATATTTTAGTATCTTTATTTTATAAATGAAATATCAAAAAAAAAATGTTAGTAATGATATTACTTTGTTTATTATTTTTTTATTATGAATCATCTTATAATGAAAATTTCTTAAAAGTTTCCAGATCGTGATCTTCGCATTTATGAAAAATAATCTATTCAAAAGTTTATATTGTACGAAACATTTTATTTAAGCTGTAAACTAAGCGACTACCAATTTTAGATTTCCAGGATTAAAGTAGTGAGGAAAGAGTTCGTGAAACATGATTATTATAACTCTAACTTAACAAATTCTGTGTTTTTATTTAATAGATCGTACTTATATTTATATTAACTGCAAGAAGTTTATAAAAATAATTTTAATTATTATTAATTTCCAGATAAACGGAAATTATTATCATTTGAGGAAATATGTATGTATATATGAAGTAAAAAGAATTTTTTGATAAATATATACATAAATGGATAGGTATTATTATGGCTCTACAAGTTATAGTGTGTTATTATCTTGTTTAAAAATGCAATTAATTTTTATTTAAATAAATTTCATTACAAGATTTACACGTTTATATAATAACAAACACAAGCTGTTGTGCAAGAAAATATGTATTTCTTAACTATAATGTTTTATTAAAACATGTAATGATTTTATTAAATATATGTATGTAACTATACTTTTTAAAAACTTAAATGAAATGGTTTTATTTTTCTGAACCTATAAAAAAATAAAAAAAAAAGGTACCTTTATAATAAACACTTGTTCTTACAACAAAAGAAATTCCTACTGATTTCATAGCTGCAATAAAATTTTTGTAATTTTCTCTTCCTTCTATATAACCTTTGTAAAAACCATCACAAAATTTTAAATTATATTTATTAAATAAATTTTTTAATATATCCATTTTAAATGTACAATTTGTATACTTCACTTCAATAAAGAATCGAAAAAGTAAAGTTTCAGCTTTTTGCTTTAACGATTTTTATGCGCTCCTAGTGGCAATTTGTGCAAATACGCCAACTTGTGTGCAAACTGTCCTACCCTAATGAAAATAATCAGTTTTGTTTTCTTTTGATTTTTCTTAGCAATGGTAGATAGATTATAAAGTTAGTCTGTAATTTTAATGTTAAATTTCATACCGACTTTTTTATGTATGTATAATATGTGTTTAAGATTTATATTGAATTATATTTTTTAGTTAGAAGGGTGTTTATATTAAAAATTATTCAATATCTTTAATGAATCTTTAATTTCTATAATTTGTTTAAATATTCTTTAGTAGACATTACATCTTCTGTGCTTCATTATTTTATGTTTACTTCTTTCCAACCATGAGCGCCGCCAGGATTATATTCAAGGAGGTGCATCTGCAACTACACTTGGGTGGGTCAAAACAACCGATTACTTTTTTTTTACTTCCGATATCGAAAAATTGGTTGCTATGCACCTATAGAAAATTATTTCCGAATATGAGCTCTTAATATTAATAGGAAGGTCCTTCTCATCAAAGTTTTCCATTTTTACCTCAGTCCCATGTGAAAAAATTCATATCTTGCCATTAATTGAACGTACAGCAAATCTCAACACATATTTTTATATAGGAAATTTAACGCTGTATAAAAGAGGCCTCTTACACTTTTTCTAATAATTTAACCATTTAAATGATATTGAAGGTCAAAGTTTGAAGAATAGAGGAAATTTTTTTTTTCTTCTTAATTTTACAGCTCGCTAATTAATAAAATTCATAAAATGAGCAATACATATTTCAGTAGATCAGTTAATTTTCTACAAAAATATGTATTGCTCATTTTATGAGTTTTACTAATTAGCCAGTTATAAAGTTAAGAAGAAGAAAAAAATTTTCCTCAGTTCTTCAAATTTTGACCTTCTCTTTTAAATGGCTAAATTAGTGGAAAGATAAATTTTTATTTTTAGATGTAGCAGAAGATATACAGAACCTTTATGGAGGTTTTCTACATAATTTTATCGCCGAAGCTACCGCGTGGTACAAGATATTGAAGACAAATGAAGCAAGTGATGTAGCTTTAAATAAATCCATTGTTGAATATGCAGATTTAATTGCTCGAGCCACCATGTTTTACCCAGTGGTATGTGAGACAATCAAAATTGGTTTAACTATTCCAGCAACAATATGTAGCACGTTACGACATGTCAAGACTTGAAATCGGTCATCGATGGGAGACGCAAGGCTAAGCGGCCTGTGCATCTCAGTGTTCACAGGAAAAGAGTAGAGAAGGACACTGAATTTATCGACAAGCAAATTTGGACAGCAATCGGGACGTCTTAAGTTTTTATTCAAACGGTGACTTAATAAAAAAAAATTCTTAATTCTTTTCTGTGTATTTTTTTTCTCGACAGGGGGTGCAAGTGTACCTCCTTGCATTCTCCTCACGGCCTCCATGTTTCCAACTATATATCAAATATAAGTAACATAAATCTTAGTTAATCTATTCTTCCCATTTTTTTCTCGATCTGTAACCGTTTTTAATCAATAAACTTAATGATTTAGTAAAGAATAGATTTAGAATGAGATGGTTTTTTTTCACTTTAATTAGATACTTATTTGATAAATTAGTAAAATATTTTTGAAAAACGCTGACTTCCAAAACCAGACTGCGTTTTTAAAATATATCATTTTACTTTATATGGATTATTTTATAGTTTATTTATCAAGTTGTAATTCATATGTAAGTTTGTAATTTTAGTTCACCAAGCAACCTCGAATTAGCACTGCATATAATGAGCTAATCGTGACATTTTCTTTGCATGCTTTTTGCAAAAATAATCTTAAAATAATTTTCCGCAGTTAGTTATAAATTTTTAATCATCAACCTAAGTCAGTGCTGGATTAAAGCGCGGGGCTCGTTGCAAATTCTATCGAGGAGCCCTTGATCTACTGAATTCTTAAATATAAAGTGATAAAACAATAATTCAGTACTTAGTATGTTTATTTTTTATCTATAGGTTCCAAATTATGTTGGTGTTTAATAGTAAAGTAGATTACAATAGGCCCTGTTGGCCCTTTGACAAGTACAAAAAGCCAGAATTGAGATTGCCCTAGCAATTTAGAATAATTTTGATAAGAAACTAACATTTTAAAACTGACGAATAATAGCGACGAACTTTTATTATTTTTTAAATTTTACAAAGTAACTTTTCTAGATTTAATGTGGGCGAATTTAGAGATAATACTATTCGTATCAATTTCTCTGAGAAAATCATATTATATATTCATCAAAGAGAAATAATTCAGACGTTCTTGATTCATCGTGTTCCACCTTAATTCATTTTTTATACGATTCAATATCAAAAATTAACGCACTGACTAAAGTCATCATGAGAGACAAATAAATGCGCAGAGCAATTTCTAAATTTAGGAAACATGATTCTAATGATTTTTCTATTAGGAATTTATAATATTGAATTTCTAGAGCTTCGTTTTTTGAACTGTCAATCGACATCCGTTTTCAGTAGCTCGGCAAACTGCACTAATTCGTCGGCTAGATTGTCTTCCAAATCATTTGCATAAGCACTGACCATTATTGGAGTTTTTTTCAAGATCTCTTCTGTTGTAATAAATTTTAATTGTCGAAAAATTCCGAAAACACTGCTAAGTTTTTGATATACTTCCATGTGTTTATCTAAAGCAGATAGTGTGTTATCAATAATTACTATAAACACCTCAATTTCAAACTGTTTACCAGGTGTTTCATTTTCAACAAATTCGTCAAGTGTACTAGAACCGCTAAAATGGTCATACTTTGTGTTTCGCTCGTGTCGTCTGAAGTTTGCTGCTGATATTCATGACAGTCTGTTAAATTTTTGGCTTTTGCTTCAATATCTGAAAATGTGGACTGCATTGTTTAGACATATCCATATAATGATTCATAAAGGGCGTATCCTGTATTAAGGTTGCACGCGTTCGAGGATACCATTCCACGTAATTGTCATTATTCCCGTTTTCAACTTATTCATTTTTGAAACTAGTCTGTAAGCTTGATTACGACACTCTGCCTTTTGATCTATATTATTGCAAATATCATCCAACACTTGCTTGATAGCGGTAAAACCACATAAAAGTGCCTTCGTAGCATCAGCTCTGGCGGACCGCCTAGTGTATCAGACAACCTTTTCAAAATTGGAATTTTCGAAGTAAGAGCTTTCGTAAGAAGACCCCAACGATGTGTAGAAGCAAAAAAAGAAATTATAAAGATTTTCAATAAAATCGAAAAAAAATTAATGCTTCTGTACACCAGTCTGCAGCGCACTTAGCAACTAAATTTAATGAATGTGTAAGACAGGGAATGTATTCTGCATACTTATTTATTCCTTTAATTCGTGCTTGCAGGCCGCTGTATTTTCCGCTCATGTTGCTGGCAATAGCTTTGTCCACGACAATCTTTGATATCAATGCCATTCTTACTTAAGAAATCTAGTAAACTTTGGGCAAGTTGTTCAGCAGCATGGCTTTGCATGTCTAAAAACTTAACAAATCTCTCAACTGGTCCAGATGGTAGAACATAGCGCACTATCGGAGTCAGTTGGTCTACATGCGATATATCTGGAGCAGAATATAGTAATACTGAATAGTACCTGGATCTCCTAATTTCGCAAATAATTTGATCCAGCATGCTTAATGCAGTTAATTTAATAAATTCCTCGCATGTTGTTTTAAAAGTGCTCGCACACGTCAGAATTTTTGTAGAGTCAATTATCAGGCCGATTAAAATTCTGTACATTTATACAAGCGACTTTTTGTAGAACTTGTGCGTTTACCTTATGAAATTATGTGTTTCATTTTCCCAAACGAAATAATCCGTTAACAATTGTCTGCAATGGATTGTCTCGGTTGTAAAAGGTGTAACGTTTCACGTTTTAGTGACATTTAGTAAATTCAATATACCACGACTTAATAACTTTCACTCTAAAAATTACGCTCAGGCGAAGGCAGGTCTGGATACGCGGGGCCCCCTTTTGCGCGGGGCCCGTAACAATTGCTACTCTTGCTACGTGATTAATCCGGCACTGACCTAAGTACATTGGTAACAGTAATTTAACTAGAATTTTAAAATGTATTTTGATTCATTTCATCATTATTTATTGACAATACTGCGGATTATCATTATATGTACGTTGCTTTTGATTAATTTTTTATTTCTTAATTGAAATGGATAAATTGGAGTAAACACTAAAAATACAATAATATAATTTAAAAATATAAATATAAAACTATAAAAACACCGACTAGTTTCGGATATTACAATTCATTTTCTTGACCTGTATAAACAATTAAAATTAAAACAATAATATTCGAAATCGTACATTAAAATACTGTTGCAGAACGATTTTAATGACGTTTATCCCATACTCTCGGTTGCCTAATTGTTATTCATTAATTAGAAATTTTTTAGTTTTGCCCCATAAGCGATACTTAAAATCATTATCATCTTCAATGCATCTTTCGCTTTATTCAGAAGTAAGTAATAAAAATTATCTTGTAAATGTCGCTCGTCGTTTACCATACTTAGAAAAATGGTTGTATTATTGGTTGATGAAATTTATATTACCGCTTACTTAGATTATAAATCACAAAATGTCATAAGTTCTGCAGTAAACAAGATTACTGATATAACCAAAACTTATATGATAAGATCTCCATGTGGAAATTTCAAAGAAATTGTCAAGTTGGAACATCAAAGGATTTCAATTAGTAGAAGTTTTTTTTTTTTTTTTTTTTTTAATAACATATGGAGAACCTACAAGGCAACCGCCCGTCTGTAGGTTCTCATCACAGTTACAACGTTTATTTGTAATAAATTTACAGTCGATCATATACAATTAACCGCTTAACTAACAAATGTGTCATCACAAAACAAAGTAAAAACAAACGTAATATAAATTTCCACTAAAAATAACAACATAGCGCATAATTCAAAATCTAAACAAAACAAGGCAAAAAACATAATAGTAATTCGTATAAAAACCCAATGCAGGAAAAAAAAAAGAGAAAAGAAAAATGTAAAATAAAAAAAAAAGAAAATATAATTAACCGAGAAAAGATAAAAAGAAAAAAAAATTATTTATGACATACTCCTTTCACCTCTTTTAGTTGCAGTCATTGTAGTTGCTCAACAATCAATTTTTAACTTCTAAGACGCAATTTTTTTTATTCTTTATTTTTATAATATCTGTCGGAATTTTCCCTAACAAGTCAATCAGTACAGAGTCCTTTGTTTTATCAATATAATTATTTATAGCCTTAGGCTTAATATATGTAATTTTTGACAAAGCTCTAGAGAACTATCTTCACTATATTTCTAGTCTTAAGGTCGGGAGGATTCAGCTTATAATCATATAAAATAAATAAATAATACTTTAGTTAGCCGGTAATTCTTCCATTTACTTCCACCAATTAAGATTACCCCTTCTTTGACATAAATCCTTTTTTACTATGAATAATTTTATCCAAGAGTGTGGTTTTAAAGTACTTTGCGTTGTAATTGATAATAGTGCTAGTAATAGGACAATGTTTAAGATTCAGTTACTTTTGAAATTCCAAATCCTAATGATGTAGGCAAAAAAAGGTATTTCTCAGATATGATTTTGTACATATTTTTAAGAATATTTGGAAAAATTGGTTGAATTTAAAAAATCGAGTTCAAAGATTTATTTTTTATGACTGGAATAATTTGGAAACACTTAGGTATGTTAAATTTCAAGATTTCAGGGATATATATATGTATATATATCATATGGGAAAAAAACAGTTTAGTGAAGCAAGCCTTTAAACTCACTTACAAGTCTCTTTATATCCATCTATATTTAAAAGAAAGAAAGTCATTTTGGCAGATAATGTATTTCATTCTTCTACAAGAGCAACTGTAATTAATAAATCAGTTGTTGATAATGCTGAATTCATTGAAATAATAAGAAAATGGTGGGATATAGTTGGTAACAGATGTCTCATTAAAGGAAAAGTTTTCAATACTTATTCTAATGTAAAATATATTCTAGCTGGAAAATTTAGTACAGATGATTTAGAGAAATGTTTTGGGCTCTACAGATCTTTGAGCGGATGTAATTATGATATTTCATACAATGATATAATAGGAAGCGAAAGAATTTTTAAAAAAGCTGAAGGTAATTTTTCATTTGCAGAGATAAACGAAAGTTTCAATTTTGACAATAGCGGAGAATATACATAATTATTTTGAATGCAATATATCTGATGTAAAAGATTTTCCTTTTAATTTTGGAAACGGACTACTTCCAATGTTATGAAATGGATAATTCTGCGAAGATATACATTTCAGGATACGTATCATATTCTCTCTTCAAAAAATTGAAATGTTTGCAATGTGCCTTGCTATTATTAAACAGAATAAAGGTACTTTCATTCACAACTAATGTGTTGATATTTTGCAAAGAGACAGGTTAACTATTGCAACTAATTTAGTGATGTCTATTTTCGTCCATTATGTGTTCACTTTTAGAATTGATTTTAAATACGTGTTTAGATAAATTTTTACACAGTACGCAGTAGGAAATATTTCTTTGTAAATTAACAATGTATAGTATTGAAAATGGCATTTATTCCGAGTTTTTAGAAATTTATACAAAAATTGTGAAACTCTCTATTCATCATTATTTCATAAACCGTGTTCTATTTTTGCAAACCTTTCTATAAATAATTATTGTAAAAAAACCAATATGACTTAGAAAGAAGCGCCTGTTGGCGATTATGCTGCATTGAAAAGTTTAAAAATACGTAAGTTGAGTACGTTTAAATAATTAAGTATTATCCGCTCGAACTAATCAATTCAATTACACAGGAATATTTAATATTTCTTAATTTTTAAGCATATTTTATGTGTACATCATGACTATTCTCAGTGTAATTTAACTTTTTACGTATACATAAATAAATATATATTATGCTTATGAATACAGTAACCGTAACTTTATCTGAGAAAGATTATTTGGTTTTAACTTTCAACTGAAGGCTGTATACTAACCGGCTTTCTAAATTCTAAAAAAAAGAGAATGCAATGTTGCCTTTCTATCAGCACGGCTTGTTTTAACAACGGCTACGTTTATATTACACTATTTTTAATAAATAAATATTCTTTCAAATTGCAACATCGCAATTTCCTCTGTGTGTCCGATCGTTTTCGGATTAGCTCTCTAACGCTCAAAAATTATTTTACTCGTTGATAACGAAGAAGTTGATTGTGTTTTTGATAGTGTTAATGGTTTAGTTTGAATAAGTAATATTTAAAAATAATATTTTTTCAGTAATGAATGAAATTAATAAGTATTCACGTAAAAATAAATATGATTCTTCTGCAGAGCAACGACGTAAACGATCCGATTATCGGGATAATTATACAGTTACTAAACAAGAAAAAATTGATAAGATTCAATTAGCAACTTACCGTCGGGAATTTTCAAAACTTTTAGATGCATACCCATTTATAATCGAAGATGTGAATGATTTTTGGTTATTCGTGTCCAAATACGAATCATTTGAACAGAATAAAGGAGTTAGTTCATATTCAAATTGTAGTAAAGGTAAATTAAAGTTGTACAGAATATTCTAAAAATTTTAAACATAGGACAATATTTTTTAATTGGTTTTACACAATTTCGATTTAAAGTTTGCTTTCTCATCTCTGATTTGTTTGTAATCGTTATTAAGAACTGCCGGGGCGTATTGTCACGTTGGTTTTTAACCTTTGCCAGTAGCTGTAGGAAGTATTTGTAAATGAGGTTAACATAACAGTTATACCGTTAAACTGTATGATTAAATGTTTTTTTTATAGTCTTGCTAGTTTTTTATCGTCGACGTAATGCACGTAAAATATTTAAGTTCCATTGCAGATATGTTTGTGAAAAAAAATTGCTCGGAAATGGAGAAATTGTTAATCAGCGAATTGTTTGGTAAACAAAATATAGGAAGGTCTTTCATATTTGTATTTGGAACTTTTGAATAAGAATTTTGATAAGTAAAACATTTAGCAGTTATTGTAACTAAAAATAAACAACGAAAAAAAAAGTACGATATTGTAATGTCTATGCAGCGTTTTTTTGTCATAATTAAATAAAAAGATACTGTAATTTTAAGAAAAATTGTTTTAGACAGAAATTAAAATTATCAATTGTGAAAATGGATAATGCAATGAAATAGAGTAAAAGTTATTAGAAAGAGAAAAAAATTCTAATAAACGAGGTTTACCATTTACTGGCATTGACTCAAAACTGATACTAGACCGTTGATAATTTCTTTAGTTCCAATCTTACGTTCACATAGAGTGATTTATAAGATAATTTATATCAGTACTTTTGACTGCTTCGTCTTTTTTGCCAAATATTTATAACGGTTACTTTAGTATGTTTATTTAATACTTTTTAATAGTCATGAAAAATGTTCGTACTGTAAGTTTATATTTCTTATTAAACTGTTCTACTATTCTATTATGAGTAGTGCGGAAAATATTGATCTGCCTGCTACCTTTTTTTTAAGTATATTTCTTCTTTCTCCTACTTTTCTGCTAAATTTTATGGTTTAAATAGGGTTTGATATTTCTACAGTTCGACTAGCGATTTTATGAGGATTTATTTCTGTTTTTTGTTTTTCTCCACTTAAATTTCGTGAGAGAACATGCTTTTCGACTAGCTTTCCTAAAATCGAGTTTTTCCTTCAGCTGTATCCATTTTCCCGTGTGTTTTCGCCGTTTCACTATTTTCTGTTTCTACATATTTTTTGTACAAGTTTTGGCAGGTTTCATTCCGCTTAGAACACATGTTTTTCGATAGCCTCTCTTCTTATAACAAGTTGTTGGGAGTGTTCACAGTTGTTTATCGTGGACGGTATCCATCTGACGCTGTCTTCTAAGATGTTTGTAAAGTTGTTCCATTCTGCTTTCTTAAAATTCCAACGGGGTTTCGGTATTGATTCCATCTGGGTAGTTTAAAACCCGTTTAGATTAAGGCCGCTCTGTGTTGACTTTTTAGAAATTTTGTCAGGATCTTACGAGAGATTTGGATTGTTGGTCCGCATTTCACATTTGTGGTAACAAAGCATAGGTTTGGGTTAGTATCCCGTTTCCATTTTGCCGAGTGAAATATTCCACGTTGTTTGGGATTAAAAACTAAATATAAGTTTTCTGTTTCCATCGTTTAGCCAGTTTGTCACCATCTTTGTTTGTTTCCGTATAGCTCCACCGTGTGTGATAACTATTGAAGTTCCCGGTAGTAATATAGTCATATTATTCGTAATTTCAGTTATTGGCCAAGTCCAATTTGTTCCCGGCTGGGAGGAGGGGTTGGCTTGTAGATGTTTATTATTGATATATTTGCTATTTTTATTTCGATCAATCTCGTTCCAGTGTTTTCCTTTGCGTCAATAAGTTTCCATTGAAGTCCTTTTTTCACGAATGTGGCTATTTCCTATTATTTATTACAGACTGTCGCTGCCATTCAAAGCCGTATACTTTGGGCAGTCGTTTAGAATTAGCTATATAAATCAGTTTCTTGTAGTGTCAATACATTTATGTTTTCCTCGAGCCATTTTTTATAACATTTAAGTTTTGGCCTTTGTTATTCCTTCTACATTTAGCTGGATTATTCGAATATTCTTACTCTTTGTTCGGGAACTCTGAAAAGGGCTGTTTTTGGTCGGTGTCACAAGTTCGCTGTTCCTTTTTCTTCTTTCTTCTTCGTCATTGATAGCCAGTATCGCGAGAGGTAATACGCTGACAAGTTCGCTGATAGGTGTTCCTGTATTTTGATTACTTTAAAGTGTTATCGGGCGCACGAGGAGGACGTGATACGGGGCACGTCTAGCAATTTAATAATTAAATTTAATTCATTATTACGAACAACAACGTTACAATTGTCTTTAATGTTCAGCATATACATATATCCTTTTTACAAGGAAAGAGGTACTGAGAAGCGCTGTGCGTTTGTCTGGTTGATTAATCACAATTTTATTTTGTTATTTACTTTAATAGCTGAAAATTAAAATAATTTTAATTTTTCGGTCACAAATTTATACGGTTTACCCCTCAGCGTTTTGAATTATTATTAAAGTTGTTCCCATTTTCTAATTTAGTTTTTTTCGCGTAACATTTTTCAGCAGGGTTATGTGAAAAAAAAATGCAATTTATTCTTGGTCTAAATTAAATCTGTACGTTATAATTTAATTCTAGATTCTGAAAATGATGTAAACGATTTACCTGTAACGCACGATCCAGCTTATTTCGTTAATGTCACGGTAGATGTTTCGAAAAGCGAAATAATTAATTGCGTCTCGCATAAAGTTACGACAGATGTTGCGAACAAATACACTTCGAAATTTCTGTTTTTAATATCGCTTTATATCAGCTTTAAACAAAAAGAAAAACTTGAAAAACTAATAAAGGTCCGCGATACTCAGAAAAATTTACCGGTAACGAAATTTAAGTAAGTATTACCAGATTTTTAGTTTTATAGATTTTATAAGATACGGTTATTATTGTATTTAAATGTCTGTTGCGTCATGGTGATGAAAGGATTTTTTTTAGAACCTTTCTGTTCTTTCTGATTGTAGGCAATTTAATAAATAATAAATGAAGGCCGTAATCAGTCTATTACGGCGCATTTCATGAATATTATAAAATCTAAAATTTATCCGCTTTTTATATTCAATAAAGAGTTTCCCTGTTAACAAATAAATTTCTGAAAATGTTTTTTATTCCATCCGTTAGATAAAGTAAATATTGTAAAATAACAAAAAGTAAAGCTTTTGTATAGTTTTTTTTTTTTTTTTTTTTAAAGTTGATGCAATGTTGCGATAGCCTAACTGCTAGAGCACTTGGCTTCCATTTGGCAGTCTTGAGTTCGATCCCAGGCGACGATAGAAATTATTACAAAAATGAATTAAAATAATCAGCTAATAATCATGTGGAAAGCAATGACAAACATGCATTACACGCGCGTTAGTTAGAAATACACTTTGGGAACTGCATTTGTACAAGTCAAACATTTATAATCAGTTCCAAGTATAGTCTTATGTGTACACATACGTTTTGAATATAACAGTTACCATGCTACTGCTAGAACGTACGAATAGGTAATCGTCTATTCTCAGAGTTGAGCATGGCGCTACAAAGAAGAAAGTTTATGTACGTTAGGGATGTTAAAATTTGATAGGAGCGTACAGGTGCAAAGTGATGAAATATATTATGTTTTTGGATTTTTAACAGTCCGAAGTGTAAATCAAAGGTATTAAAAACAGTAAAATAAAAACGATTAACAAATTAGCTCTACATTTAAAAAATAATAGCGAAGAGTGTTTTTTATCTTTTGGTAATTATATATTTAAATATTCACGTTCTTTGATTTCACAGACTCGTATGTTTAGCTCTTGAGATGTGGTTAAATCCTTTTTATTACGAGCGTTTTCCATATTATTCAACGGCAGCGTAAAGATGACTGAAATAAATGTTTTTTTCTTTTATCTTTTTTTTTACCATCTCGCTATAAACGGCATTCCAAATATTTTTGTATTTCCTTATATTTCTTAATTTTTAAATTTTTTTCTGATAGTTTTTGCTGAATTTACCCGTAATTTTTTTTTTTTTTTATAATACGATGAAAGCAACCTGAGGATTATGCGAAAATCTTCATTTTTATCCATTTACTTCTACGTTGATATTTAAATACTATATATTTTTTCATATGGTAAGAAGTATTGGTTAATAATTTTATTTATTTTCGTCTGATACAGAGATGAAATACTAGAAGCAATTTCAAAAGAGCGAGTGGTAATTATAGCGGGAGACACAGGATGCGGGAAATCCACCCAAATACCGCAGTATTTAATACAAGCTGGTTATAAACAAATTGGTAAGTTTCGAAGTATAAAATATATTAACGATTATTGCTCATTAAACTACGTTGTACGAATAATTTTTAATAGGATAACTTTTAGTTGGTAGTAAGTTTAGAAGGATACGTAGCTGCGGATCCATATCCCATAGCGGAGTTGATGATGTAACTCCAACTACAGTTCTGGACACGTTCCCGCAACTCCAAGCCAGCAAATACTAAAATCGATGAATGTTATGTAGATCCAGGTTCATACGGTTCCGCTACAGAAGCTAAAATCCATTGAACTGAGAAGAATAGGCCGTCTGTACTTTTCTACGTGTCATACGGAATGAACATCTGAGCAGAAATGTGCCAGATCAGTTAGAAAAGTAGAAAATTATAACATTAGGATAATTAAAAAGAAACTTTATCGTTTTTTCTGTAGACACAACTCTCTGTATGATTTTACTCCTACATTAGCTATTTTGAAATTTCCTTTTCTCTTTCTAACACACGTAATCTAACCTAATACTGTTAACAGTGCACTGTGTCGATAATCAGTGCAAACTAGTGTGAGTGTACTACTGTGTACGTAATCATCGCATGATCCATATGAGTATGATATGGATACGTATCCGGGATACAGTTCTCGAACCTCTGATTCAGTTCCAGATCCGTATCCGAAGAAATAACAAATTTACCTATCACTAATTTTGGTAGATTTTAAAATCGGAAGTCGAGGTTTTTCAGTTTTTTACTTTACGAGTATAATTAGACAAGTAGCTCTGGAGGAGCTGTAACATTGGTAAATTGTTGCCTAGGGCGCGAGTATTTTATTTATAAAAATCTATTTTTCGTTATTATATTTCTCGCATCTACACTTTAGAAGAAAAATATTATAAATGAAATAAAGTAAATTCCACTAAACGGTTTGGTGGATGGATCTTGCTTTTCAGATTCATCTAATTTGTTTTGTTCTTTCCGCTCGGATCGCATATATATATATATATATATATATATATAGTTTTTTCCTTGCATCAGTATCATATTTATGCATACTATACTTTGTTGGTGGCTAAACAATTTGACGCTAGGTCAGATAATAACAAATAAAATAAATAAATAAGTAAGAAGTAAATACATTTTTAAACTGCTTATGATGTAAACTAATAAATGTCAATATACGTTTGTCGTCCTTTAAAAAAAAAATTGCTTTATTTGTTGCAGCGTGTACTCAGCCTAGGAGGATCGCTTGCATATCGCTGTCGAAAAGGGTTGCTTGTGAAATGCTATCCGAATACAATTCCGAAGTGGGATATCAGATACGGTTTGAAAAAAATCGCAATGCAGATACTAAAATTTTGTTCATTACAGAAGGTTTATTGCTAAGACAGGTTCGTATTTAATCTGTTCAAAGTATGAAAATGTGTATCTGCCGGATTGTTTCACAGTATCGATAGCAATCTGAAAATTAATTTAACAAAAACTCCATTCATTACTAATTTTAATATGCAACATATGTGTTCTTGTATTATCAAGACTGTGTGCCATTATCGAATTTATAATGAACAGAGATTGAAATTTTACCGAATTGTTGTTAAGGTTAGCGATAGTAAGGCGTTATCGGAGTACGACATTATAGTGCTGGATGAAGTTCATGAACGTCATTTGTATGGTGATTTTTTACTCGGCATAATGAAATGTTTATTATATCAGAAAAGTGATCTGAAGATAATTTTAATGTCGGCAACGATTAATATCGAATTGTTTGAAAATTACTTCGGAAGTTTTTCTACGATTATCCAGGTAAATTTTTTCCATAAACACGATATTTCTAATTAGAGCGTAAAATAAAGTTTTGTAAGTTAGTTTTTCCGTAATTACATCTTAATCTTTGAAATATATGTAGGGGTATAAAACTGGCAATGGAATGTTTTTAGTTTTGAATAATTTTTGTCATATTTTATTTTTTAAAGCGAAAACGGGCTCTATTAAAAACAGTTTGTGTGCTTAATTAAATATTGTTACTTGTTTGAACCTTGCAAAATGAATTGCAAATTTTTAATGAATTCCTGGTTGGACATAATTTATAAATTAATATATAAATGGTAATAATAGCAGACATGAATATAAATACGAAAAACAGATAGCGAATAATATATATATATATATATATATATATATATGTATATGGGGTATTTCACATCAAATGTCCCAGCGCGTCGCTCGAACGCCAAAACGGTTACTTTTCAACTGATGATTACGCTACTAAGAATCATACACAAAAAATAACAACAACACGTTTTCGATGTATTTTTCAGTGTGACATGCGGCACAGTGTGTTATCTATCAATAATGTTTACTAAATAACTAATTCTACTACACATAAGTTATGTATTATTTATTTATACATTGAAACATTCTTTGTACATGTCTGCAATATGATTACATAATGTGCATATTTACATAAGTATCACAGAAATTTATTTATTTGTTTTCTTCATTTTTAAAATTTTCTTTGTGTTTGTAGATAATTTTTTTTACATCGGGAATAAACGAATCTGATTTACGTTTATAAATTTCAGTTCTACAATTATTAAAAATTTTTGCTGTTTCTAGTATCGATGGATATTCATCTTTTTTAAATGTGGAAAAGTTAAACAATTGTTTCGCCGAATTAATAGGATAATTACTTTTACTAAACAGATTAATGCATCTTGAATGAAAAACTGAATGCGACATAGCGTTAAATAAAAAATAAATAATTAATCTATAATAAATAAGATAGTTAATTAAAGCTAAATAAATTAATTTCCGAAGTTATACTATAAGCTTAAGATTTTCGATGTTCATAAAGTAATACGCGCTTTCGACGATGTTCGTTCTTGTTATTCAGCACAATCACAATGATGGTAATCCATAACTAAATAAAAGGTAAGCTAACCACAATCCAAACTCGACGTCAAATAAATATTGGAAAAACTCAATAAACATTTTACGTTACGGTGCAGCAGCGGCGGTTCGTCTTTATTTTGGCGTTCAATATCTCGTAAAAGAAAAAAAAAAAGCACACTCTGAAAATTGCTATATCGACGTAAAAAACCCTCCCCTTTCGATTTAGAGTATTAAAAAAAATATTTAAAATGCCCTTTTAAAGATATAACACGTTTTGTGTTTTTTTGAGGTTAAAAAGGCACATTTTCAAAAAAGGGCGAATGATTTCATTGGAAAACTGAGGAAAAAATACATCGAAAACGTGTTGTTGTTATTTTTTGTATATGATTCTTAGTAGCGTAATCATCAGTTGAAAAGTAACCATTTTGGCGCTCGAGCGACACGCTGAGACATTTAACGTGAAATGCTCCATATATGTATAAAACGGGACATATATTATATTGAGAATTTATTCACTTGGAAATTACCAAAACTTAAGATTAACTGTGACCAAAGCTGGAATAAACATTTTCTCGCGTACTAATAAGCGTAAGTAAGCTTAATTTCATGCACGACTGCACAAGCTATATATTACGTTTTAGCGTTTTCAGTTGAAGAAGTGATGCCATTTTTGATGCAATGAAATGTGCATGGAATGCTTTGACATTTCCAAAAGGAACGAGCTAATCAATATGGACAGTGGTTAATAATATTACTTCTTGGGCAGACCGTCTTCGAATTATTTAGTTAAATAGAAATGAATCATTTCATATTGGTATTCGTTCTCTTCTTCTGTAAGAACAAAAAATGCGACAACACAACGTTGTTCTTACCGTACTGAAATCAGCACATCGTCAGTCGCACTCGCCGCCATTGAAAATTATCTTTGTTTTTACCGCGAACGGACGTATACGTGATACGTGAACCTCTTTTATCTGCGTTAAACACATTTTTTACCACAGGCTGCTTTCCAGCGATGTACTGTAATTCTGCGAACTCAGTGTTGCCGTTCCATGTAGCCACATTTTTCGAACGGAAAAAAGTTGCTAGGGTACCATCGATGATATGCCTTTACGCGATCGGCCCCATGTCATTTACATTAACGCACTGAAATTTTCACCATTTATACAGAAAATTTAGGTTCTACGATGATGTGAATGAGTATTTTATTAAAATTTCTTCGAAGATTTGACTTTCGTTACGTCATGGAAAAATAAAATTGTCTATGGAATTTAAATTCTTTCTGAAAATTTGTTTTTTTTTATAGAAAAGACTGCGGAATTTTTTGAAATTCTTTTCTAAAACTTGATTTTAATTTTTATTCAAAGTTTGAGTTCTTTCATTTTAAAATTTTACGATCTCATTGGTTTTTTGTAGTTTAGCGATGGAAATGCTCATATTTTAAAACAATAAATTACTCTCTAGCTGCGTTTAAAAAGGTGGTGGCCTTTTTTTTATTTTCTGATTTTTCCGCTTTGGGTGTATACTTTCCAAAATTTAGGTTCTTAGGTATCAAAATGTTTGGGCTTTTGTATTTTTTCGTTATTCTGAGGATAAAAATATTCCGATTAAAAAAAAAAAAAAAAAAAAAAAAAAAAAAAAAATAGTTTTGCAACTATTATTAAAGAGATTGTGGAATTCAGTTTTTTTTTAAACTTGATTTTTACTTGATTTTTACCTTTTTCCAAATTTAAGTCCTTTAAATTTATCACTTTTGATTTTCATATTTTTTTTGTAATCTAGAAAAAGAACGATTGAGGGAGTGAAAGTGAGAGTGATAGAGAGAAATTGATAGGGATGTATAAGTTAAATCGTTATAACACAATAGTTAATTAATTATGTTAAATCGTTTAAAAGTTATTAAATGATTTTTATTGTTGCATATTGATCAAGCATTATTACTGTATTTTTTACATTATAGCAAAAAAAAGTATATAATGTTTAGTTAATTTTACTATCAAATTATAGGTTCCAGGACGTTTATATCCAATAAAAGTTCAGTACCATCCTATAAGTCAGGTAGATAAGCAAGCAAACAGTAGTTTCGATCCGTCTCCTTATATTAAAATTTTAAATCTCATCGATCATAAATATCCCAGTAAGCACAATATTATTTGATAATTACATATGTTAATACAGGGTGGCCACACAACCGGGAAAATCGTGAATTTTGTTGTAAAATTAGGAAAAAAAGAAAAACAGCCGAAAGACATTTTTCATAAGAGAAAATAGCTTAAATGAAAAATGATAGCAGTTTTTAGTGTTATATTGCGCGTCATTTAATATTTTTTTGAAGTTTACACATATGAAAGAAGTTATTTAATTGTGTGCATACGACTAGTACTCGGAAATAAATAACTTTTATAATTCATCTCATTTGTGGTGTCAAAAAATAACGTAAGTTATTATAATAGTACTTTTTAAAGTCATACATTACGAACACGGGGACCGGCTAATACGAAGATTGTAGGAGAAGCTGAAGGTTCTTTCTTGAAACTTGGAATTATACATTGCGTGTAATATTAAGTATAGATTTTAAACCAAATTTGTGTTATTTTTATTGAAATTAAAATTTTAAAGTAATCACCTTTTTTGCCTAAAGCAAACAGTTGTTTATTTCCAACAATTATTACTTGTCTTTTTCAAATACAAAGAGCACGCAATAAACTTGAGCGAAATTTGATTTGGATATTTTAAGTACATAATAGTTAAAATTTTGATTTTTGTATCGCCTATTTCAATTCAGTGAAACAGTTGAGCGCTCTCAATAAAACAACGGAGAAGGCTTGAACTTTAATATTATATTCCGAATAATTTTTATAATACCGAACTATTTTTATGGAAGAGAGCTGTGATCAACATGTTGTAAATTTCATTATTAACTTTTGGGTTAGTAAGCGTATATGGCTTAAGTTAGTGGACACTATAACAGTGCAATATAAAAATTGTGAATAAAAACTTCAAATAACTTTTAATTTGTAATTTTTTCTTCCTGTTTGTATCTTATTTATTCTCACTTCAGTTTTTGGGTTTGTTATAAACGAGAATGGCGTAAATTCCCGTATAATTCTATTTGGACCAGGAAAACTAGGATTAAATCGGGAATTTAAAAATTATATTTGGGTGGCCACTCTGTACTAAAAATATTGTAAATATTCTTTCGAACGTCTTAAAAAATCGATACTTATACAAATTTTCGTTTTATTCATATTTAATTGACAAGTTAATATAAAAATGTGAATCGCTTATATGTGTATGTGTTGTTTGTGTATGTATATATATATATATATATATATATTGTATTATGCTTAAAGGCATATATTGTAGTTTTTACAACTTTAGTAATGTTTTTAAACGCGTGAAGAAAATTTTTCATTATTTAAAAAAGAAAAAAATTTTTTGATTAATTAATTGATAATAAATTTAATTTTCTGCGTATTTTAATCGAATTGATTATTACGTATTTTATACCTTATATTTGTTATTTGCTTACAGAAGATGAACGTGGCGATGTTTTGATGTTTTTAAATGGTGTGAAGGAAATAACGAGCGTAGTGGATGCGGCTGAATTATACAACGAGACTGTACAGTCTTGGTGTATTCTTCCTCTTCATAGTTCCTTATCGTTAGACGATCAAAATAAGGTGCAGTATATCGTAAATTTTGTGTTGGTATAAAAAAATTACTTAATTTAAAATTAATTATATTTCGACTGTACTAATAGGAAATTTCATTATGTTTAGTTAACTTTTTCACATTTAAATATTACATTGCTATTATGAACTAATACATTTAATTGAATTTAACTGATAATTACAGGTTTTCGATTACCCACCTGAAGGATTCCGAAAGTGCGTAGTTGCTACTAATATCGCTGAAACGTCAATAACAATTGACGGAATACGGTTCGTTGTTGATTCCGGTAAAGTGAATGAAATAAGTTATGATTCCACATGTAAAATGAGTTTGCTTAAAGAATTTTGGATTAGTCGCGCAAGCGCTGAACAACGTAAAGGACGAGCAGGTTTGATATAGCATATCAACTTTTTGTAGTTAATTATTCTATTCGAAATCTTTCAACGTGTTATAATTTTTCATTTCTATATATACGACCTTTATTAAATTAATATATAGTAGAATGGATTAGTGTTACAAATTTACCCCATTTGTGGGCGATTATCCTGACTCAGTTCTAGTGTAAAATGTAAAAAATTTAAAAGTTTGAAACGGTTATAAATTGAAAAAAAAGAAATTGTACCTCGGAGACAGGGCAGAAGTGAAACTTCAAAGGTGTTTTTCCCCAACTTCGATTTAAGATTATAGTATTAGTACCAAATTTACCAAGAGAATCAAATGCGCAGATCTGTGGTTCTTATAATCCCATATCTATTAAGTTTCACTTAAAGAAAAACAAAAACAAATAAAAAATTAATGCATTTGTTTTATTAATGTTTTCATTGATTGTTGGATTCTATAAAAAAGATACACAATAGGGTTATGGTAACTAGAATATGAAATATAAGTTTTTGATTTAATTTTATCAATACACGTCTAGAAAATACTGCATCAATGGTAGTTCCGTACTTTGCCGTTGATTCGTTTGGATTATTATTAATATTTAATTGAAGTTTCGTTTGAAGAAAATCCAATAAAAGGCAAAGAATTGTCTGATGCAAAATTGACACGTCGAAGTCTCCAGCTAATATTGTTGGAAGCGTATGTAAATTTTCTTTTAATAACTTGGAGCTATCGGGAGTGAAAGCGAGTAATCTTCTGCGTATAAATTTAATTATATCACGGACCCTTTGATTTGGAGAAATATAAATGGCAATAATAATTATTTCGTTTCCATCTTCCGTCGTACATAGTACGTATATCACCAACATCTGTTTGACCAAAATTTAACGGTGTAACATTGTGTATTGACATATCAATATTAGAAGTAACACAAAATTCGACTTATCATTTCTAATAAGGTTAAACTGCAGGCCCTCCTGCTCGAACGTTCTGGCGTTTAAATTTTACGATGCTGTCGAAATTTTGTATGTCGATATTATCGTCATTATTCATCCACGTTTCTGTTAAGATTAAAATGCGGCTTGCTTCAGTTATAATTCTTTTGAGATCATTAACATTCTCTATGTGCTTAATGTCTTTTTTTTTTTCGATTCTCCTTTTATTCATTTTTTACGTTTAATTAATGTAAATTTATTTTATTTTATTTTTTTATATATACAGGTATATCTGAAAGTGGGGTATAAAATGCAATAACATCAACATAAATTTTAATTACGTGTCTATCGTGAATTTTCAGATGTGTTAATACTTATTGTTCAGAAGAACTATTGTTTATTCATAACGATGTTCGCTCGTTTTGCGTGCTAACTCCACATATAAGGTGCGCCTAAAGAAGTTTCACTTAAAAAACAAAAAAACATTATAATCATAATTAGGTAGGCATTTTTCAGTTCTCACACTTGACGTATACATCGTTTCATAATAGCATTCACGTCAAATGAATCTTGAACTGTTCGATTATGCCGTTATCCGCTGATGGGGGTACATCTTTATCTGAAAACCGCAGGAAGTTGAACACTTTTTTTTTAAAGGAATATCTTACGCTCGACTGCAATTTACTTTTAACATTTGTTTTTAGTTGCCTTTTCTGACGTTTACCTTATGAAAAAAATGCATATTAAACATTAGTGACTTTTATTTTGCTGTCCGATTCAATTATGTATTGGAATATAATGGATTTTCTAGGCATATTTTAATTATTAAGTTACCGCGCGCGTGAAAATAGATTATATTAAGATGTAATCGTTAATTTTCGAATTCGTTTATCCCGTTAAGTTTCTTTTACCTTTGTTGCATGTATTTTTAAAATAATAAAATTGCGCTGTTAATAATTATGCAAAACGTAATAATTTATTTAATGCCCGATTATTACCTGTTTTCGTTATTATCTTTGCTTTTGAATAATGCGAAATAATGTTAAATTTGTTTTTAAAGGTCGAACTGGTCCGGGAGTATGTTTTCGTCTGTATTCCGAAGAAGATTACGCTGCTATGTTGCCCTACACAATTCCAGAAATTCAACGAGTTCCATTGGATTCAATTTTACTACAAATGATCGCATTTGGTTTACCGAACGCTCGAAAATTCCCGTTCATTGAACCACCTTCTTTAACCTCCATAGAAACTTCTATTTTGAATTTGAAACAATACGTAAGTTATAATAATGTAGTAATGAATTTGTTCCCGTTCTTGTGAAATTTATCGGTTTTTTATTTATCATCGTGCTAACTATTTATTTTATAGAATGCTATAACGGATGAAGAAAAATTAACGGAAATGGGCAAAACATTGTCCAAGCTACCAGTAGATATTCCGTTAGGAAAAATGTTAATTATGGGCACTTTATTTCATCAGGTAGAGTCGATCTTATCGCTGGCTTCAGTGCTTTCTGTTCAATCACCCTATACACATGCTGCATTCCGTGATTTAGAAATGCAGGTTAGTTTTCTCGGTTTATTTATTCATTTTTTTTTTTTTAATGTGAGTAAAAAAAATTGTGTATTAGAATGGAAACTTTCGGTATGTGCCGTTTTTAATTGAGTACGGTAAAAATAAAATAATTAAATTACAGTCAATTTTCAAAATATACATTTCTTTATTTTGTATATTGAAATGTAGAAGCTTGCTACAATCTCTATGAGCGAAAGGGGTATACAAATATATATCCTTTAAAAATTAATTGTCATATAATTATTTTATAGTTTAACTTAAAAATTTCAATTATAGCGACCTAATTTATTATATTTCATCTCTGGAATTATTCCAGTAAGTCGTTTAAAAGATCACCACACTGCATATATATTTTTGTGTATACTAAAGTTATTATTTTTTTTTAGGAACTCAGAAAAGAAATGGAATCTGACTGGGGGGATCCTATAACACTATTGAATATCTTCCGAGAATGGTTAAAGTTTAAAAACAGTCCTAAAACCACCAGGAATTTTCCATCTTCAAAACGTTGGTGCAAAAAAAGAGGTTTGGAAGAACAACGATTTTATGAAATGACAAAGCTTAGGTCTCAGTTTAAAGATTTGTTATTGGTTAGTACGAGTAATAATGATTAATTTTTTTCATTTATATTGTATTTCTATCTTTAAAATTTACAATTTATATGAAACTGACTGTTCCCTACGGCTTCGCCCGTGTATTAATGCCCTTTTAAATCTCTTTACTTTTATATTCATATACAGGACTGTAAATTAATAAACGAGGACTTATCAGTAGTAAAATCGGAAGAAGAAATGACGCATCACGAACGAATTCTACGGCATGGAGAACTATCTCAGTTACGTAAAATGAAGAGAGCTCTCACACAAGAAAATACAAATAAACCGAAAATTTTGAAAACTCAACAATCTTGGGAAATCGAATCAGATGATTTAGAAATAGATCATTCTGCTGATATTAAAGATGTGGAGTTTAGGTTGCAGAATAATCCCGCGCAAGTTCAGGTAAATTATTCTTCCACGAATTAAATTTTCTCGTTACAAAATATTTTTTTCCTTCAAATACATTACCTGGGCCGGTAAATGCTTATTCGTATTATTGTTTATGTCACAATTTTATCATTTTAAAAATATTTCTTAATTTAAAAACCTTTTCATAAATAAGTTAACTACAAGTTTGTTTCGGATAAATAAATTTCATATATATCTTAAAATATTCCCTAGCTATAAAATTATTATGAAATGAATTGAAAATTCTGTTATTTTGTGGTACGAAAAATTTTCCACAAGTACATAAGCGAACGCTTTAATTTACAAAAAGATATAAATAAATAAAAATTTAAAGGGGGAAGCAACATTTTTATGTCTTTATTAATATTTAACATAGCTTATAAGAAAGGATAGAATGCACTTTTAAATTTTGTTTTATAGTAGGCAATTAATCACTGTCTGGTCTCTAGCTTTCGTCCTCTTCGATTACTGGGCTAAATTCAACCAGGTATTTTCAAGGTTTTATAAGAACTGATTCGTTTATACCGTTTATTTTATTACCTTTCTTCCCTTTCAGGATAAACATATTTTATTCGAATTCCTCCTAATACTATTTCTTGATCTTACATTTAATTTTTTTTTGTTTTTTTTTGTTTTTATGTTAACAATAATAATACATCTTCGATAATGATTATTTTTGTAAAATCAAAATTAAACATCACTATTAAATATACGATTTAACGTTTCGGAAGCGTTTTTAATCACCTGATGATGGACCGCTTGTAAATGCGTTCGAAATCTTAAATAATATTTTTAATAGCGACGCGGCTTCAACCGAAGATTTTAATTTTATTAATATGAACTGCGATCGTTATACCTTATTATTTTTTTACTTCAATTTAATATTGCCAGAATCCAGAACTTCTTTTCAACTCTTGATTTTTTTACTTGTTTTACTTTTCCTTAAATTCGAACTACACAATATATATATATTGAACTTGAAATCCTACTAAAGTATTCTAATACAATGACAGTGTTTTATGAAACATTTTCGTTTTTAAGCGAAAAATGCGAAAATAACTTTTTAAATTTCACTCAGTGCATTAACATGTTTACGCGTCAGTAATTTGTAGTAGTGTTTGCAACAGTTTTAGATTCATCGATCGGTTCAGTATTACTGCATTCACAGTGTAAACATTGAATTTAATATTTGATATTATATGCTCCGAATCAACTGAGATTGTGCTTATATTTACTATTTTTGATTTTTTGCCATTTATTATAGTCATCTCAATATCATGGAGTACATCAGTTGCACTATTCGCATCCTGTTTTGTGTTACTAATGATATCGGTATGAAGAAAAGCATTTTACGATCATATGTTTTCATCGCACGCTGACTTGTGATACTTTATTCAGATTTAGAATATTAATAATTATTTCAGTACACTTTTATCTGAGATCAAAATAATAATATCCCAGCTTTATCGCTAGTATACTCGGATTTAGTGGTTTGATGCCGTTCTTTTGCTAAATATTGTTAATTCAGCTTGAGAAGCGCCTACATTTAGCGTAAAATACTTCTTAATTCTGTCATGACAAGCATCGTGTTATTTCGATTCGGAATTTTGTTCATTAATTGTCGTGATTTTTTTTATCGAAATTCCTCTTTTTTTTTTTTTTTTTGGATTAATAATTTACGGAAACTCTGTTTTGTGTGATTTTATTTCATACTTCATGGATTTTCAAATTTTTCTTACGTGAATTTTCGTATCTAACTTAAAATCGGTTTTCTTTGCTCTTTGCGATATGTATTTATCCGGAATTTGACGCTGTCTGGAATTTTTAAAGTCGTCCGTTCGTTTTCGGGATAGTATTTTCCTTGCATCTTTAACATTCCGTTCGTGAACTCTCATTAAATTTCATAGTATAGTTTGAAGACGTAAGTACAGATGTTCAGGACCATATAAGTATAAATTTGGTCCAAAAATTGGAACATTAAATTTAGCGAAGTAAAATGTGAACATATGAAACTTTTACAAAAAGATTCATCACATACCTTAAACTAAAAGCAACACATCAGTTTTAAGCAACACATCAGTTTTAAGCAACACATCAGTTTTAAGCAGATTACCGCTAACTTGATATAGATGTATTTCTATCGTCAGCTTACTTGTTTTTGTATCGCAGAAATTTTGCAAGAAAATGTTCACACATGCTAAACTATTATCTCCTCTAATAGATAAAAAATCTATATTAATTTTAAAATTAAAAAAGTCTACTAACTCCTTGATAATTATAACTTATATACAGAGAAATGGCGTTGACTTATAGAGTAGAAGGAATTTCGCGTG
The DNA here is from genome assembly GCA_039619475.1 of Icerya purchasi. Lineage (NCBI taxonomy): Eukaryota > Metazoa > Arthropoda > Insecta > Hemiptera > Monophlebidae > Icerya > Icerya purchasi. The sequence continues at coordinate 332,754,361 of CM077115.1, read as the reverse complement.
CAGATCTAAAGACGCTAATTAATTATCCTTTGAGAAATCATTTTCGCGCTGACATATGTTTTTGACTTAGGGTGTCTGCGACGATTTAGAAAAGCAATATCAGAAGGAGGTCGTTTGGAAAATTAAAAATTGAAAGATAATGTATATTAACACTGTTCCGGATAATTCAAGAAGAAGATTAAACGGAAGATGTTTTCTTATTTTACTTGTACATCTGCTGAAACGTTATTTAAATTAATGTGTAAATGAGTAAATAAACGTTATACATTTTTATTAAAATCAACCTTTTTTTTTACGTATTTATATCATTATTAGTAAAAGGACTATCGTTTAAAGGACTTGTATGTGTAATTTTTGTGAAATTATAAATGAATATTTAACTATTTCCGTGTTTAAATTTTATAATAGCATTTATTGAAGAATTCAACGGCAAATACGCACAAGGATGTATCAGTGTTGAAAGTTGTTTTATGCAGTTCAATTTATCCGCAAATAGCAATTCCGGACGAATTCAATTCATCTGTAAGTGAAAATAAAAAAAAAAAAACGCTTCAAAATTTTCGCAACTGTCTTGTATTTCTAATCTCTTATTAATGTTTTTTTTTCTTTTCTTTTTTCTTTTAGTAATAGAAATGCTTTGGTTCGCGAGCGAATTATTTTTTATCTACTTCGTGTTTTCTGTTAATTATTTCTCCCTCAATATTATTCGTATAAAATTTTATATTTTTCGTGCCGTGAGATATGTCCTAAATAATAAGCCTTAAGCCTGGTTTCTTCGTTGTATCGTGTTGATTAATTTCCGCCTTTCATTCATTCTTTTTAGTAGCATTTTTTACTTTTTACGAAATTCTTTGTATTAGGTTCTTCCAATTTTTTATATGCAGGATTTCGGTATTGATATTATAGAGAAATTCAAGCAATATACAATATTGAATGGTCCATCATTTTGACTTACTTCACATTAATAGTGTTGTGGTTTGTTTATGAATTCTCGTATTTTTATATCTTTTTTTTCTGGCCAACATGTTTACTCTTTTGCCTAAATATTTAAATTTATCTGTCTGCTTTACTTATGTACCATTTATTTTTACTTACAACGGAGTTGATAATTTTTTTTACTATTATTTTAATCTTATCGAGGTATTTACGGACATTGGGCTATTTCTTGCAACATCGTTTGTAGCTCTTTAACACGTTTATTATTGTACCGGTAATTCTAATTTTCGTATGACTTTTCCAAATTAAAAACTTCGTTTGAAGCTATATCGAATAAGAAATGTATCACCGCAGCAACGCAGTTTTATAATAGCGCGTTAATTTCCTTATGAATTTTCCACGATTTTAATAATGGGTTTGCTTTTAAAGTTGGAAGTGACAAATTTTACTCACAATTTTAAATATACTTGTATTTAATAAAAAAAAATGAAACAATTATAAAAGTTTTTGTAATACCGTTTAAACACATTTCGAGTTGTTATTATGTCGGTAGAATAGCAAAATGCAGTTGTTCCATACTGTCGGCAAATCACACATTGCGCTACACCCGAATAGTTACTTTTCTTTGAATCCACGCGTTATTCAAGTGACTGATGAGGATACTATCGATTGTCCGCCTGATTTTAAATCAAAACTGCCAATTAGTTCGAAACACCAAATTTTATTTTATATGTTAGTATTTTGTTTATTTATTTATTTATTTATTTATTTATTTTTTAATTGGCGGAAACGAGTATTTTTTTATACTTTAATCATCGAGTTCGTATAGTATACATTTTATTTCGTTATAAAAGCAAAATTTCGGAAGTTGTTTAATCCTTCGTCTGCGGCTTTACTCGCTTGGAAGGAATTTTCGGTTGGATCATAATATTGTTATCGATAGAGATTAACGCGTATAGTTTTATAAAATTCTTCCGGTTCCAGTAATATTCATTTCTTATTAATTACAACGTAATTCTTAGGCAACATGTCCCAGAAAAATGTCCTAATTTCATGTAACGCAAAATGTCCCAATTTTATGTAACGCAAAATGTCCAAATTTTATGTAACGCAAAATGTCCCAATTTTATGTAACGCAGAATGTCCCAATTTTATGTAACGTTTGTTATATTTTATAGGATTTTTGTTATTGTTATTTAAAAAATGTTACAATTTTATGTAATGAAATATGTAACGAAAAATGTAACGAAAAAATGTTTTAATTTTATATAATGAAAGTTAAATGTTAGAATAGGACTTTTGTGGTTATGTTATCTTTTTTTTTTGTGTTGATGCCAGTAAGAATTACGTTGTAAATTTTGATAATTTTATACAAAGTATAGAAGAGAAAGAGACAGAAATTAAAGCAAGAGGGGCCAAGGGGCACAGCCCCTTGCGAGGCCAAAATGGCCGAGTTTATATATATATATATATATATATATACGAATAAGGATGGGGATATTTATTTTCGTAAGAAATATGCAATTCGCTGTATTCTGGCGTAAATTTTAATATTTATCAGGGGTATTCCGGTTTAATTGTTAATCGATTTAAACGAGCGACTAGGATTGTACGATATAGTTTATTGAAAATCTAGCGTCTCCATCAGCTGCTGCGCCACGCAGAGAATTGTCTATCTACAGACTGATCGTCACAGGGAGATAAGGGCGTGATGGTGGTACAGCCAACAGTGGAGTATAGTTTGATGGGTTGCTATTTCGTTTTTCGGTCGTTGGTATATCGTCATTGTAAAATTTGATAGCAGCGTACGAGAATCGAGAAAGTGGTTGTACGTAGTGGCCACATGCATTTAACAGCTGAGAGAATAGGCAGAGAAAGAACATAGGAGGCGTTGAAAGGAGCAGGAAGATCGAGCTTTAAAAGTTTAGAATAAAATAACTCGCGAAGTAGGAGTATATCGATTTTTTGTAATAATTGTTTTGTGATGTTGTTACATCAATTACACCCTGACGCTGCCACTCAAACTTGACAGCGACAAGTAGCCTGATTTTCTGCCACATTTATCTTCCGATCTTATTTCAGTATTCTGTAGCCTTCCGTTCAATCATTCTAATTTGTCACAAATGACGCCCGTAACAAGAGACAAATAGTAAATATTTTATAACAGTTTGTTATAATATACTGGGTGGTCCAAAAGTCATTGCACATCACAAAATGACACACCTCTTCGGGACCACCCTGTATGTATATTAATGACAACGTCATTCTTAGCTCGACCCCCACTACTTTTTCTGTTACAAAAATTTGTCCCAAAATGTTACATTCTTCTTCTTGTTATGCCGTTTCCGGGTCGAAGGTCGGCTCATAGCTATTGATTTCTTATTCCCGGATGCCTCTTGAAGTTCGGATGTTAACATTTCGCGTGAGTGCTATTTTTATTTATCCTATGGCGTGAATTTTAATAATGCTTCATAGTGTGATTGATTAGTTGTTTTTAAACGATTGTTAATAAAGAAACTAGAGAAGTATTAGAATTATAAATTAATAAAATATTGTTAGATGTGAAAAATTCTTGGATCCGGTAAAAGTAAAAAATCCTTTTGCTAACAAATTTTTCACTAGATTAATTAAATAATAAACGGTCTGAATTACTTGTTAATAACCGATTAATAATGCGCTGTTTGTTATTGTACATTTTATAAGCTGTGGTGATGAAATATTGTTGACTAATGACGGAGAAAGGTGGAGAACAAAATTAAACATCCGACTTTCAAACTTTTACTTTAATGTGTATTCAAAAATGAAGATTCGAAAGTTTCTTTGTCATTTTCAAAAAAAAAAAAAATGAAAAAGAAAAGAAAAGAAAATGTTACAAATATACCTGAAGGGTATTCACTGCGAAATGTCGCAGCATTTATGTTGCTCTTAATGTTACGTCTCGTATCTTTTATTATTGTTTTTGTGACAAAGTTTCGGATAAATGTTCGCTATAAAATATTACTACTACTTTTTATTGAATATTAATTTTTGGCTTTTTTTGTATTTATACAAACTTTTTCCCACACAGGTCTTTATTGGAAACTACAAAACCGTATTTAGTGAATGTCCTGCGAATGCCGGCCGCTCAGTCTTTATTGCTTTTCTGCAATACCCTACATACCAATGGAAATTTTACAAGGTAATAATTAAGTTTAGTTTCCGAATTATCAACAGTCTTACGGTATTGATTTAAAGGGGCTGTTACAGTCCAGACTGAATGGGATATTATGTTTTGTTGTGTACTGATTTTTGCCTGGTCGACGAAGTAAAGCGTAAAGCTAGTCTAAGTATGGAAAGAGCAATTTCTTTTCATAGTATTACAAAATGAAACATTTACTAGGAGACGGATAGTAGAAATCATTTAAGTGGTAATTTTTTTTTAATGGGAAGTATCTGAATGTGATAATTATGTGTAGCAATTGTGGTACATCAGCCGTATGTTATAATTTTATTTATCAAATGATTTTATATTGTAATTTTTAATAATTTCGATTTTTTTTTGTTCTAGAATAATTTGCGATCGTTGGATAGAACTTAAATTTATTTCTCCTTCGGCAGTTGAAATATTTCTTTTAAAAATTGTCAAGATTCGTTCTTTGTGGACGAGGTTATTAGTTCAGCAGTTACAAGGTAGCTTGCAATAAATTAATAATTTTAAAATTAAACAGACTCCCCTGCTATTTGCAAAAAAATCCCAACGAACTTCAGAAATGACGTGATATTTTGAAAAGATTTTTTGAGGTCTGAGGTTTCTTCAGCTGCTACCAAATACGGACGTATACATTTTGTGCCGTTACATTATTTGCGACGTCTTAGGGATCAGCTTAGGGCTTTTAAGTCCCCTGTTGTTCACAATATATACTTAGGAGTTAGGACGGATACAGAGTAAACATGTTAATCTGGTGCAATATACTAATAATCTAGTGGTGTGTATCTCTGTAGCATCATTAAATCATTCTATGAAAAGTCTCGAAAAGCAGTATTAGATACGTAAAAAATACCAAGTACATTACGACTTGAACTGAGTATAACGAAAACACAAGGACTAGTTTTTATACCAGGAGAAGATTAGTAAACGCATCTTTAATAAGGATAAATAATAGGTCTATACAATTTAAACCTTCGTGTAAATATTTAGGAGTAGTATTTGATGGGAAAATGAACCGGACCGAAGAAATTAGATATATATTTCAGAAATGTGAAAAAGGCACAAATGTGCTTGTGCAATAGCAGGTATAAAATAGGGGGTGGGGGGTGGGGTGAGGAACCCCAGTACCATGTTAACTATATATAGAGAGTTTTAATAAGATCATATATGGATTATATATTCCCATTTGTTAGTCTAAGCAGAAGTAAACTTAAAATTGAAACAATACAAAGTAAGTCGTTGAGAGTGTGTTTGGGAGTGATAAATTCTGTTCCAACATATTGTGTATTAGCGGAAATAACGGAACCTCCTATGGAACTTCGAATGAGATACATTTCAGATAAATTTTTCATAAAGATTAGGAAGCAGAGATATCATCCGATCATGGAAACACAATACATACTATTAGCAATTCTATGCAGTACAGATATTGGAGTAATAGGCCTGTTATTCCATTTGTTAACAGCTATAGGGAATTGGGATGGTTAAATATACTACGTAATCGCAAATCTCAATTGTATAATAGGATAGAATGAGAGGAGTTCTGGGAACCCTTGAAGGTCGATAGAAAACAAGACATTCAGAGATTAGATAACGGAAGTAATGATGCTCAATTTAACGAAAAGGTATACGAAAACTACAGGAACTACGAGTTAATTTTTAACGATGGATCGATGGATAGGGAAGTAGGACATTATACTTCAGCTTTTTATCACTTAGGAAAAACTAGGCTGCGTCAATTTTCATACGTGGGATAGTCATTTATGGTGGAATTATATGCAATCAGCATAGCACTTGAGTATGTCAGGAGGGATTTCTGATAGTTTCGGACTCTAGCGGTATTGACTTTTGAATTCTAATTTATAATATCGAGGTAAAAATTAGGAAGTTAGCGTATAAATTACACACTCAAAATGTTACAATAACTAACTAGAACAGGCACTGGTAGATCGCGGCTTATTAAATTGAATTGGGAAGAGTATATGATAGAAATAAAGAATAGCATGTACGAAAGATGGGAGTCGGTGTACAAAGAAATATGCAAGTAGAAAGGGGAAAGATATTGTATGATAAACAAGACTATTCAGCGACGATCGTGATTCCTCGATGAGCGTCTATAGGAAGATTACATAACTTGCATAAGTAGATTAAGGGTGGGCTATTGTTAGACTTCGGATACATTATTTAAATTCTTCTTCTTCTTCATCCGCCGTCTCCGTTACGAAGGCTGGCGATCAACATGGCGACGTCTTTTCTAGACAAGGCAGATCTGAACATTTCAATGGGTGAACAGCGGAACCAACGATGAAAATCATTTGTCCACGAATTTTGTGGGTGCCCTTTTAATCTTTTGCCCAAAAGCTTTCCTTCCATAATGAGACGTAAAATCTCATATTTTTGGCCTCTCATGATGTGGCCTAGATAACGTTTTACTTTCCTTAATCAAATGTAATAATTCCGGGCGTTTATTGGTTCTTTTGAGGACTTCTTTATTAGTAACTTTTAAGATCCGCGGAATTTTCAGCATACGCCTATACGAATATAATTCAAAGGCCTGTATACTTCATTCTGATGAAGCATCTAACGTCCAACTCTTGTTGCCATACAGTAAGACCGAGAAAACGTAGCACCGCAGAATTCGTAATCCAAGACTTAATTCCCTTCTGCTAAGCAGGTTCTTCATTTTTATGAGCACTGCTCTCGATTGCTCTATTCGCGATCGGATTTCTTTCTTATAGTTGCAGCTATCGTCGAGAAAGGTACCCCCCCCCCCAGGTGTATCTAATTGATTTGACCTGTTCTAGTTTTGTCCCATCTGCTTCTATTAGCATTGCACAGGCTTCTTAGAGAACACTATTACTTTTGTTTTAGAGCTGTTGATAGTGAGTCCATAAGCTTTGCTATGGTCTATAAGTTTGTTCATTATTTTTTGCAGTTTTTCCTGACTATCAGCTATAATGGGACAGTCATCTGCGTATCGAATATTATTAATTGTGACTCCACTTACCTTGATCAACCCGTCATCCTCATTAAGCGCCTCTCTGAATATTGCTTCGGCATATAAATTGAAAAGCAGAGGAAACAGTACACATCCCTGTCGAACTCCTTTTTTAATTTCTATATCCTCCGATGTTACGCTTTCGATTCGTATCTCAGCCGTTTTCTTCCAGTACAGCTGTCTTATTATGCGCAAGTCCTTCCTGTCCATAGGGATGCCCTATAAAATTTCCATCAATTTTCCATGTTGCACACAATCGAAAACTTTATGGTAATCTATAGCGCACGCGTATACATTAATATTCATATCCCGACAGCGCCGTGTGAGCATACGGACGTCGAATAGGAGGTATATTAAATAATGAGGTTTGCAATAATTGTGGGGAAATTGGAAGTCTGGAACATCTAGTGTGGCAGTATATAGAACATGAGTGAAAAAGAAGGAATTTCATTAAGCTCATATTACTGAGCCAACGTACCTTATTCCTGACAGTGATGGAGGTTGTTGCTAAGCCGACGATTTTATTTGAATGTATATGCTTATATAAATTTATTAAGACCGCGAAAATAGAGAACTTTAAGAGGGAAACGGCCAAACGACGCGAGCGGGGCTAAAAAAAAAAAATACAGTCGATAAAGTTATAATTTTTGTCATTATCTATTTTTGTGTTATTTAATATATACATATAAACAGAAAAATATACAAACTTTACAAAACATTTAACATTAACTAATTGAACTATTATTGCCATGGCTGTGAAGTTTTGGATTCCGAAACTAGCTGACAATCGGTTAATATTGAATATTTTGTGTACTTATATATTTGTCTGTTTATTTTAACGATATAATAATAACAATTTGTGAATAATATATTTGTATTAATGTTTTCATTATTTCATTAATTACACGATAACATAAAAATTATTTGATAAACCTTATTTTACTACAATCAGTGTATAATTTTATGTTGTTTTTGTATTAAAGATGCGCGCACCTGTTCATGTTATTTTTATTTATTTATTTTTTTTATTATTATTTCGGTTATAGAAATATTCGAGTAATTAAACATAATTAAATGTGTTAATTTTGCCAATACTGAAATTACATTACTTCTGGAAACTGTATCTGATAGATAGAGGGCGCCATTTATTGAAAAGTTCTTAATCTTTTGTCGAAATTAATATACGTAAAAATATAAATGTGATGTAACTTTGTCACGGTATCTTTTGTTCACGTTTTTACTACATTGAAAGCAGCGAATAATCTAGTGCCGCTTTATAGATAGAGCATCAAATAAAATTACTCTATTACCGAAACGTTACCTAGTTATTAAACTGACATACATATTATGAAATATTTCATGGTATAATTTTTCGCTCAATGAATGTGCACGTATTTTTTACCGAATACAAAAGTATTCCTTCTGTTTCTTTTATAGATCTATAGAGAAGTGGGATAATGAAAAAATAAAACCTAAATCAATATAAGAATAAAAAACAAAAAAAAAAAGGAAGAAATTGTTAGATCAATTTTTTCTTACTTTCGAAGCAATTTATAATTTTTGTTTTTTTCATTATAACGAGATTACTCTTGTTCTGTTTTTTTTTTTTTTTTTAACAATGACCCGTACTAGAGATTTTGGTCAATGTTTTTTTTTTTTTTTTCATTAATTTTTATTTTTGAACTGCTAAATTAGTACAGCATTTACCAAATTTTTAGGTACATTGAAGTCAAGACAATTAATATTTTTTCAATGTTAATGTGGAATATTTACGTGTTAATTACTTGCAATGCGATTATATTGCGGAATTATTTTTTGTTAAATTCATTATTATTGTTATTACGATTATTATTATTATTATTATTCTTATTACTATCATATAAGTAATTCATTTTTTGGATTATAGGTAAGCCTTGTGGTAATATGAGCATGGAGCTAACTTCAGAAATATTGCAATTACTTTCAGCTGAAATTTATTATACGATGAAACGCTTGTTAAATGCAGATATCAAAACTTTATTCGTAGGTTATGACGAATTCAATTCATTCAGTGTAGATACAGGATCTTGTAATCCATTTGATTCGGAATTTGAAATGTATTTTAATAAAGAAATTGGCGGTGTGCAAGTTACAAATTATTTGACGTATAACTGGTATTATCCTTGTTTTGGTAATATGTATATGTATGTATATAACTCTGTCCTTCTGGCATTGCTAAGGGACAAGCCTTTTCCCGATGCTACTCCGTTTATAATGCTTATAGATAAATCATTTCCATTGACTTCGTTATTCTTACTCCTTTTTAAGCCAACATCAATAATTACTTTACTACAAAAATCGTTGAATTAAAAACTTTTTCCAAATACATTATTATGACACCGATTTAGTATGTCAGATAACAATGTTACATAAAAACTAAACAATGATTTCGTAACTGTCCTTTTCACATTACCCCCCAGTGGACGAAAAATGTAGTTATTAATATTTATTTATTTATTTTGTTGTTAATATTTTTAAAATTAATTTAGTTTAATTTATATATTTTTATGTGTACAACTTTTTTTTCTTTTTTTTTTTCGAATTCAGTATATGGGAAGAGATCATGATTTTCTTAAATATTACTCTTCGTTCTCCTTCATTTTCCTCTTCACGTGTTTATATTTCTTTTCTTTATCGACGTGACAGTATTTCGTATAAATATTCTAGTTTTAATCTTATAATGTTTATAATGTTTATAATGTTTATAATGTTTATCGTGGAGGAGTTGAATTTTTTCTTTAAATTTCCTTTCGATAAGCAGTAATAATTTAAATTGCGGTAACAAATCGTATCGTGAAATAATATTGATTTCCATTTTATTTTTCAGTTTATTGGATGATGATACAATATTTGAAACTTGGGAATGTAGTGAATGCGACTTAACAGCGACTTTTACATCTTTACAGAAACTACAACACAAACATCAGCATAAATTATCTACCAGTAGTCTTGTAGATAGCAATGGTAATCAAAATTCACACTGTGTATTCTTGTAGATACGATTACGATTACCGTTATTTTAAATTCTTCTTTCTCTCCTCAACCTAATGGTTGATGGTACTACCTATTTGTACATCTCAGCTGTACAGACACAGGCATAGTGTTCATAGCGATTGTTTATATGCAGTACGAATGTGTACACACGCAAGACTGCATTCGGAACAGATTAGTAATCGTTTGATTTACATCGTTATACGAATGCAGTCCCCCGTGTGGGTCTGCTGTGTACTGACCTAGCGCGCATGTGATGTTGTACGTGCTGGTTTTCCGTTGCCTTTCACGTGATTATTAGCGATTATTTATTTATTTAATTCTTGTAATAAGTTCGTCGTCGCTCGCGATCGAACCCGTGACCTCCATATCGGAAGTCAAGCGCTCTAGCAACTAGGCTATCGCGACGACTATTTTAAATTACAAAGTACGAAAAAGCAAATTTTTAAAATTAATAATGAAGATAATTTTATTTTAAACTTCTGTTACAGAAGTTTTGAGTTCGACCCCAGACGATGACGGAAATTATTTATTACAAAAGTAAATAATTAAATAATCGCTAATAGTCACGTGGAAGGCAATGGTAAACCACCACGTACACTATGAGCGCGCTATTTGATGTTCAGCAGGTAGACAAATACGGGACTGCATTTGTATCGCGATAGTGCTCACTAGTGTTGCATATATCAATTGTCATAAAATCTGGCAGCAGGTATTGCTGTAGCGACAAGGCATTGCCTTGAGCAGGAAAAAAAAAATATATACACATTACAGTCCTTACGATGTTCTTTGAATCCGTTGTGTCCCTATTTCTGGGACCTATTTGTTACACTTCTTTCATGCGGTTGGAAAACTTTTTACTGGGGAATATAAAACAAGGGGAAAAACACGGTAACTATATCCCACGAGGAACATGGGTCTTAGTGTCTTCCGCAAAATGAATATTTAACGGATAAGAACGAAAGATAATTCGATACAAAAACAATTTATTTTTTATTTGACAATGCACGACTAGAAACACATTTAAGACAAAATTTACCATGACTTCGTGAAAACAGGTAGCATTTGATACGTAACAAAAAAATAATGTACCAATAAATAAAGAATTTACGAGCAAACAATTATCAGCAACACGGTGAGTACTATCTTCTGTTTAATTACTCAATGTAACCATGAGCGACGGTTGACTTTGATCGCAGCACCGAGCGAACCAAACTTAATACTAATATTCTCCTATTTAATGAAAAATTATTCGACAACACGGGATTCCTACTTCTTGCATATCTTGGAATACATCAATAACGCCTTCAGTTAAACACATTCTAAAACAATTCAATCGTTTTACTAGAATTAAGGACAAATCTCTACACATTCTTTTGGCCAATCAGCCAGAACAGGTTCAGACGGTTCTAACTTGCCTTAATACCAACGACCTTTTAAATATTCTATAATAATTCCTTCGCTCGTCGTACCGTAATAACTCAAGCAGTTATACACAACAAACGAGCAGATAATCAGATGAAAAAAAATAATAATAATTCAGTTGTAAATGCGCATAAAACATAACTCCGCATCGTCGGGGTGACGTTTTAGCATAAACGGATGGTTCATATCGGCGCTGCAGAGTGTACTGACTTTCAGTTTGCTGTTAAGAGGAAAATTCAATTCAAAAAAAAGGGAGAGAAAAAACGGTCATACTATCGCATTTTATGGAAGGAAGCGAATTATTGTTTTCTCTAATGTTTTTATAAGAACGATAAGGAATAGAAGGAGCAAGACGATTCATTCGCGAAATGTTTTACAGAAGTAGTTGTCACTACGATATCGTATACGATCATACACTATTTTGAGTTTTCAATGAAAAGAGAGTTGGAACTAATAATTTCCATTAAACGATTAGATTTTCTTCTATAAACATTTTTATGTGGACTCATTGATAAAGGATAAAACGAAAATTCAAGTCTCCGGTTTTTTAGGTCGAATAAGAAATCGAGCATAATTTAAAATGCGATCAGATCTCTATCGGATTTTGTGTATTCCCTGTGTATACTTCTTTTTTTTTTTTTGTTTTGGATTGCTCGACTTTTTTTAATTTGAGGCCAAATATTTAAACATATTATGTTTTCAATTTCGTTTATTGTGTACATTTTAAAAATGTCTATAGAATTTAAAATGCGTGATTTTTTAAAAAATTGTTGCTTGCTATCTAATCTTATTCCATTCTAAATATTGCTTTTTAATATATTGTCATGCTGTTGGAATCCTTATGTAATTGATAAAGAAAATTCCGTTATAATTGTTTAAAAATTGTAATGCGTACCATTTTCTTTATTTTAATTTCTCGAAATTTTATTTTATCATAAGAAGTTACCGAAGTCGAAATTAAAGCCAACGTTTACTTTGACAATATAGTCATGTTTTTCTTTTTTCCTTTTGGAGGATATTTGTAATTAATTGTTTTGCTTTTTTCGTCCGGCGTGTAGGTTTTGGTTTGTTGTATTTACCTATTTTAATGTATTTTAAATTAAAATTTACTTATATGCGATAATTTTATTAAAAATGTGGAGGTCAATGAAACACGTAAAACATTTTTCATGTATCGTATGTAAATTTATTTTAGAGCTGATGTTAAAAATTAAGTTTATTTGTAGTCAGTCTTAGACGTTTATGTAAATCGGAGGACGTAATAATTCTTTCTTTTTAAATAACTAATCAGAACATAATCTTGATTAATTACATTTTTAAAGTAATTTTGCGAATAATTATAAAAATTATTTTTTTCAGAACCTGATATGCAAGTTTCTATTTCATCGAAGAAATCTAATTCAAGGATGTTTCACTGTGATACCTGCGATAAAGACTTCTACTTTACACCAACCGAAATACTAAGACATAAAGCGGAACATCGATCAGTCGGCTAATGTTAGGGTGTGTGATGAAAGGAATTAAGTAATTAACAATCACTGTTACTTTTTTTTTTTTTTTAACACATTATTTGAAAGCGATAAAAATTATTCATTTCTTCACTTGAACCTTGACGCTTTATTAAATCTGTTTTTGATTATTCTTTAACTGACGATGCTTTAAGTTACTAATAACAGTTACGGCATTTCTTATGTATTAAAAACAAAAAAAAATGTAATTGTGCAAATATATAAATTTTTATCAATTTTTTTACAGACTTCCGCAGGAAACTGAATGAATTACGAAGAATATCAAACAATATATACTGATATTCAAAACGCAATTTTTGAAGAAATTTCAAAGTTGATTGAAGTTTTAATTTGAGGTATTTTATTTATCGTTAATTTGAATTTTATATTTGTTGATCACTTTGACGTAAAACAGTTTATCCTACATACTCGTATGTAGTATTTTGTCTCAGAAAATGTGCTTATAAAAGAACGTGTAGCTTTTATGAAATTTAAAAAAATCCAAAAACTAGAAGTATAACATTCAAAACTAATGAGTATTTAAATACATTATTTCAGAGACTCTTCGGGTACTTCAAAGTTATACAGAATATTGAAGTAAAAAATTACATAATTTTTTCATTATCATGTACTATTTTCAGAATTAATTTTTAATATTTCAAATAATACAGAAGTTTATTTAGTTTAATATATTTAATTGTTTATCTTACGAATGTGGTCATTTTTTTAGTATTCTATTTATATTTGCCTTACTTGTGCGAGTCAGATATTGCAGTATATATTTTTTTAATGAAATTCTTCTTTCTTAGTTTTTTCGCGCAGCCTTATGCTGTTTTTATTTGCTAACGTAGTAACATCGTTGGTTTTTTTGAAAATAGTTTGCACATTTAAAACGCTACTTCCTCGAATAATATAATTTTCATTCGTATTTTGTTCTCGTTAAATCATTTATCGGTAAAAATTTATTACCTGCTTCTGAACGATTAAAATTACATTCCTTAGGAACAGACGTTGCTGATCATGGGCCCCTATTAAATTCTGATGAAGGTTTAGTTTTGAAAATGGATTCTCAGCTAGAACGGTGAAAAAGCAATAATGTTTTCTTAAATTGACTGCGTTTACAGATTGAATAAGATCTATGTAATGTTAAACAAAAGGAGTTAAATTAATTTAAAAACAAAAAGGACGAATATACTTTTGCATATGCTGAAAAAATTTTGTGTTAGCAATACGTCAATAGTAATTTTTTTGCAGTATGCGGAAGTTTAATTTTAAACTATGTTAAAAACGGATTGCTTGTACTTACCGATCGATATTTTTGATATTCGTATTATTTATTTCGAAAAAACAAACAAAAGTTTGGTTATAAACAGTTTCGTTAATTTTTCTTGTCTATACCGATGAAATTATGAAAAAATGAACCAGTGAAAATGTAAAACCTTTCCATCATATTTGTAATTTTTATACGCTTATTAATTGTAAATTATCCGTGTATTTGTTACATTTTTCTGCTCATTTGACGGGCTTTCTACTTTTTTGTTTAGGAATTAAAATTACCGTGATCAGTATAATTAAATACGTGTTAAATATATTTTACTAAACGTTATTGTAAAACGAAATTAAAAAGTGTTTATTTAATTTTTTGTTATTGTATTACACTGCCGAATTTATCTATTTTGATTTCAACCAAGCAACAAGAAGGAATAAAATTACAAGCCATGTTTTAAAGCAATTGGTGATACGAAGGAAGTAAAGGTAGAGAGTACATCGTGTGGAATAAAAGAATGAAAGAGACACACACTGTAGGGAGCGGAACGTTCAGTTTTAATAGTCGGCATTTAAAAAGGGGGAACATTGAAAAGGAAGAAAGGAGTATTCATAGTTGACGTGATCCATATCGCATAGGACTGGAAATTTAGGATGTAAGTGGCAGAGAGGGAAACAATGAAAGAAAAAAAGGCGAGGGAGCGAGGTATATTGCGATTCAGGCATAAGTGACATACGGGAGACGTTACGAATATACTAAAAGAAGCGACCTGGAGAAGCCAGAAACAGAAAAGAAAAAAGGACTGGTTGAAAAGATAAAAGGTAAAAAACGGCGAGGAATAAATGACGGCTAACATATTTGGTGAAATTTGTTGTATAGTGAAAAGAGGTTAAAATGGAATTTATTTAAGGATTCGCAGATGAACGGGCCTGCCAGTCAATGATTTCGTTACCTTTTGGATGCGTACATGACCGGGTGTCCCGTAGAAATAATTTCAATGAAGTGGACTGAGAGATCAGAAATAAGGAAAGTACGAAGGAATTTGTCGGAGTGTGAAAGAATAGAAGAAAAGAAAAGTTCTAGAGCACTCTAAAAATTAGAGACTATAAAGGACACTTACTGGTAGATGGAAGAAAATAAATAAAAAGGATAATATGAAAAGTAGCGACAGTGGAGAAAGAAACGAATAAAAAAGGAAAAAGTTTTTATGACATCTGAACTTTTAGAATCTGCAGGTAAAGTGGTGTGATAATGGGGAAAGGAAATTATGTTATTACGTGTTAGTCAATTCTTGGATGGGAATTGATTAAGAAGATGTTCAGTATATGATGGGGGAGAGGATACATTGGGCTAATTGGAATGTTTAAAAGTGAATTAAGGCAAGTTGGCAGAGTGTTGATAATTGCGGCGTTCAGGTTCATAGTGTATACGAAGCTTAACGGATTTGAAGAGTATATTGGGCTGGTTAGTCCACTTTTATTTACCCAGATTTCTTCGCTTATTTCAGACTTGGTGTAGACTTGGGAGTAATGACTTGGATGTAGTCCGAGATGACTTTTGAATCAGTGACTTCCAGTTTATTCGTTTAATCACTTAGTTACCGAATTATCAGGTGTAAAATTAAATTCTTAATATTTTGAGTCTGATGATGTTGATGAAAGTAGAGCGTGTTTTTTTCTTTTTCTCAACCACCAGAATTTTCTTGGGTTCTTCTGATACCAAACTATTTCAGTTAAAATGGTGTTAGGGAACTGTAAATATAAGTGTCAATTAGTGAAAAAATTTAGCAAATTTTAATGCAGTATGAGGATGAACTGGATTTTGTTGTTTTTTTGGGGGGGGGGGGGCGCCCGTGAAAAATAGAATAACAAAAGTGATAAATTTTGGAGGCGCCTTTTAACAAGGAATCGGCAAGCAAGAAATGCTGAGATTCAGCTAGCATATCAAGAAAAGGGAAATATTTTAAGTTATTGAGACAAAAAAAGAGACGATAATTTTACACTTCAGTTTAAATAATAAGAATTTAGGGGCACTCCGTAATCGGGTTAGATCGAATTATGGATTTGTATAGATATATGAAAACTTGGGGACTGCTTCCCTAATTAGAAAGAAAGCAGAGTAAATTACTTCTTTTAAGGGGCAAAGTGTAAATATAGTTGATCGATTTTGAAAAAGAATCTCGACCAGTTGAGAAAAATAGAAAATCTATTGATAGCATGATAGCATAAGTAGTTTCCTAAAGAAATAAAAATTATTTAGGAGACCATTGCAAAAAAAGAAAGGTGAAAAAAACATGAAGGTGCGGATGATGGGATGAAATAATAGGTTTTAGCTAAAAAGTATTTTTCAGCCAGTAAATAAGATGTTTAAGGTGGCTATATTCGTAGATTAAATTTAATGAACGTAATGATTGGATGGAAAGGAAAAGACGAAGATAAAATCAAAAAATAAGATATCATTAGAACAAAATTCTTAGAATAGACTGTGAACGACTGCCACTAAATGGGTAATAAGATGAAAGGGGAGCAAAGTGTGGTTTCGCATAATTGATGATATTAAAGTGAAGTAATGAAGTAAGAAGAAGATTGATTGAAAACATTTTAAACATTGAAAGTAGTTGTGGTAAAATTTTTAATTGAAAGGTTTTTGTAATTCACAGTCTGAAAGATCGAGATTATAAGGAAAGTGAAAAACATATTGGGATGGAAAATTTGAGTCATAAACCATTTTCTCCAAATATTTTTGAAGTTTTCTAAGGCAGATGCTAAGCAAGTAGAACGGAATGAAGGAGAATCTTTCACAACAATAGAGTTTATAATGGAGTTCTAGAAAGGTGGAGTATGGTCCAACAATGAAAAGCAATTAAAGATATTTACTAGACTGAATACCTAAACAAGCGAGGATTAGTTGGAGGTTCTGTTGAAAGCAGAGCAAAGTTTATTGAAGGTAATGTTGAAGGTTAGAAAATGCTAAGGTATTTACAGTTGTGAAATATATATCGGTAATATTTAACAGAAAATGGGGATGGCAATACCAAAGACTAGTATGTAAATTATCAACACATGTAGCATCGATCTCATATTTTGTCATTAAAATTTGAGAACCATTCGAATGAAGTTGGGAAATTGCGTTCATGAATTTATTTTATTTCCACCTTTCTTGATTCCCCCATAGACGATTTTCTGTTCATTCAGAAGTTTACAAGTCGATACCAGTGAATCAGTGATCATAGATACTTAGTAGTTATCAAGTAATGTGAAAAACGGGAAACTCTTTGGAGATATACTTTCTTTGCTTGATACAACCAGACAAAAATGACCAATAAATTTTCAAAATACAAACACTGAAAATTTTAAAATTAAAAGGGCAAATAACGCAAGCGAATTAAATTATTAACAACGTTAAATTTCTATTGAGATATAGATTTGAATAAAAATGATAAATTTGAAACCACCAAAGTGTGATTTACAAGTTCATTGCAGATGGAATTTGAATGCAATGCCGGAGCTAATTCCATCAACAGTAGAGAAAGCAGCAGCATGTTAGATAGATGTATACATATTAACTACTAAAGTAAAGTTTTGAAATAAAATAGTTTAAGGGAAAAATACCGGTACTTGAAGATTTACTCTAAAAGTTTAATGAACATGTGCTAAAAATTAAAAAATACCTATTCAATAAAAGATAATTTAATTTCCAGTAAAATATGCTACAGATACCACGATTATTCTTAAACAACATTGAAACTTATCAGAGTTGGCACCAAATTAAAATTGTGATAGTAGTGTAAGTTTACAGGAACTGGGACACTTCAAGGCCATATCCTGGAGCTGGAGCTAGATGGTTTGGAAGTGTCCCAGTTCATGTAAACTTACACTACTACTTGTGATAATAATTAAAAATTGCAATAAATATTTTAGATGTTACTGATACTCAGATTATAGAATACAAGTGATTGAGTTGTATACTCATTAAATTGTTTCTAAATATTGCAGTAATTTGTGATTTCATTGCTGATTCAATTAAGTATTAACTATTTAACTGTTGTTTAACAATTATCATAATTTTGTTATGTATATTTTGCTGTTAAATATAATTTTTTTTATCAAATAATTATGTTTTACCTTTTTTTAGTGCAATTTTGTTATATCATTAGAGTAAATTTCGGAGTCAGTATTTTTTTTTAAAATATTTTTATGCATTCCATTCTTGATGGTTATGATATAACACTATAAGCCATTTTCAGTTTTTCACTTCGATAATATCGCCTTGGACTTGAATTTTTTTTTAGTTCAGATTTAATTTTTTTATTCATCAACAGTTGTGTACCATTGAGTATTCATCGAAAAATCATTTAATTCTTTACGTTTTTTTCTTTACTTCACTTTCTCATCTGTGATTCTAGTACAGTTGTTTTTTATTTTTGTAAACTGTTGGTAATGTTTGAACAGAACTAATGAAAGGGTCCTTCTTGTGTATTTTACTTGGTCAATGTGTGTATAATTCAATGATTTTATATATTTACTAGACAATTATGGAATCGTCAAATTATATCCAATTCGTCACATTTTAAACAATTTATTTTCTAAACAAATAAATGCTTGATAGGTTAAATGCACTATGTCGCTTTCTGATGCAATAAAATCAATATAGCGTATAATACGCACGCGCGCACACACACACACACACACACATACACACCCACACACACACATATATATATATACACACGCACACATTAATAATCTGAAATTTAAGTTGATCAACATAAATATAATGAACGTGTTAGGAATGTGTTAAATCCTCTTTTTGTATAAATAATGGTCGTAATGTTTTTTTCATTTAATTGTTAACTAATCAGTTCATATATTTAGAAAGTGAGTTAATGAAAATATATACATACATACATATGCGTGTGTGGGTGTATATGATTACTTACTGGAAAAAAAAATGTATTCATTCATTCGTCATAATATTGGCAAAGGAATTGTGCTCCAAAATATTCCAGTCAATCTCCTCTTTATGTGGGGATTATTAGAAGGTGGTCAAAGTTTAATTCAAAATTATATGTATCACTGTTTACAAAAAGTATTTAATGTTAGGACTTTTACATTGTTAAATTCCATTCATTTTTTTCCGTAATATATTCTGTACGGCTATATTGATTGTGTATTTTTATTTAAAATTTTTTGTAGTTATTTTTTTATATTGCACTTTAATTACTATACGCTTTACAGCCTGGGGTACAAAATTCTAAATGGAAGTTGTCGGTTAAAATGGAATTAAATTATAGAAAATCAGACAACGTTCAATTATTGATTTGCATTTTGCTCCGATGTAAGATGATTATTGTGAAACAGTTCAAATTAAAACGGTTTCAAGTCAAAGTTAAAGTTAGTTTAAAAAATTATGGTAGTAGCGGTGTTTTGTCGTATATATTTATGCGTTTCCTGTAAAATCTATACAAACAGCTTATGCGAGATAGAAAAATATGTCATAGAATCTTTAGCTGAGAGAATATGCAGAAGTTGTATCATTTATTTATTTAATTTTCTCTGTAAAGATTCGTCGCCTTTGCATAATTTCAAATCATTCGTCGATACTTTGGTAAGAAAATGAATAACTCTACTATAATTCTATAAAACTAACTATAACTTTAACTGTCTAGATTGAATACTACGGTCCTAATTTGAATTGTTTCGCAGTAGTTATTTGGCAGCGGAACAGAACACAATACGAAGTTAAATTCTGTCTCGATATTTTTCGATTTCCTGTGTTTTAATTCCTTTTTAGCAGTATATCGGATACCCGTTATATTTACTCGAAGTATTCCAAAATTTTTCCAGCCTAAATGTTGGCTTTTAAATAAATGGCGAGGTTTAAACCATTTTAGTAAATATTTTCAACAGGAAGAATCAAGTCATACTGTGAATATTGATTTGGCAGCTTTTAAATTTGCAGCCGTGTACAAATTATAACGATTTTTCTTTTTTTGCGGAGTTAAAAAACTCCGTAATAATAATACAAAGAAATTCGTATTATTTGAATTTCGTACATTTTTCGAATTTTTATAAATCGTTGCGAGGGAAACATGCCTGTAATTGCATTTATTACTGTAATAATTCCTAGTTTTTAAAATTTTTTTGGCAGGCTTCCTTTATTATTCGATTTGTTAAATAAATTCCTTTTTGATAAGAATAAAAAGCAAATTTTATTTAATAGTTGCTATTGACAATTTGCTAGATCTGAAAGAAGACTGATTAGGTAACGCGATCTGATGGAATTTTGATCTAATCGTGGCTGTCATCAACTGGGCCAGGAAAAAAGAAAGTATCAGAAATCTACAAAGCCGAGAGAATTTTTCGAATTTAGGATTCATTATAGTTGAATCTGCACAATCTGAGTTTTATTTAATACGCGATTTACCATATCTGTAAAATGGTTGTTGCAATGAAAAACAACGTATGACTTTTTTTAGAATGGGCTTGCTTTTATCTAAAATAGTGTTAGAAGAACAAAGAGTTGATTTTGCTTTTATTATCAGTGCGAAGGAATCAATATAAGGTGCGAGGAAGGGAAAGATGGGCTGTATGGGACGTAAAAAGGAATAGGCTAAGTTATAGAAAATAGGAATACAGAGCAGAATGTTAGAGAGTTGAATACTTAAACATATGGTCAGCGTCATACCAATAACATATTGCTTTACCAGCCAACTTCATAATAAATCAAAAAAAATTAATTCGACCTAATGCGGACCACAGTTGGTGCGAATTAGCGAAAATTCCGAATTATGGAACAATTCTAAAATCATATGTAATCCGAACTTTTACGAACATCGTGTATTTAATTTAGATAAATATCAAAGCGTAAGTGTATGTAATAATTTAAGTCGGTGAATTCGGTAATAAATAAGAAGTATAAAAATGAAAAATTTGAATTTATGTTTGATTTTAATAAAAATTGACTACAAAATGTATACTACATTACTAATTTACTATACAAATTACATATTCTTTAAAAACACTAAATACAGTACTGTAACTACATACACTATTTATATAGCTATATTATTTACGAGATACCTTTTCATTTGAAAAAGTCTGAAATTTTTTTTTCAGTGTATTGTTTTTGGATTTCTTTTGACACATAATGTGCTGCTTAATTCGTTTAACATGAAGAAATATTTATTAAGTTCAGTATTACACAATCTTAGTAATGAATCAACGCGTGATTTTTAGCATCAGTTAGTTTCACAGTCTCTTCCTGGATTTTTCGCAATTGTCTTCTTCACTATCAGAAGAATCTTGTTTCACATCCCCAACTAAACGTTCATTTACGACAGCCGCTATTTCTTTTTCCGCCTGGACAGGCTAACCACATTCATCTTCATCGCCATTTAACCAGCAGTCCCGTACGCCTACCGCATTCTTTACCAGCGTTTTGTAAAATATTTATGTACTCGTCTTCTTTAATTTCGCTTACACAAAAATTAACACGGGGCAGCATTAAAAATAAAGTTTATTTTTTTGTCAGTCCAAATTATAGAAGGTCCGAATCAGCGAAGTTTTACTGCACATGCTTTTTTCGGGTAATTTTTAGAGTTTTCATCTCAGATTATGATATCGGATATATATGCTTCCTCTTAACAACTGTTTCTTTTATCTGTCCAACCTGGTGTCTTCCTGATAATCGGTGGTTCCTTTTGTTGTTTCCCTCACTTCGTCATTTTGTTGTTATCTCCATTATTCCTCTACGTTTTTAAGCCATATTATCTTCCTCCCGATTTCGTTTCTCATTGGTCTCCTCTCTGTCTTGTTCTCCTTACTCACGAAGTTCGTGTTTCGCTGATTATGCGCATCGCTTTCCGTTGAGTGCCTTACTTTATATTCCAGTTTCCTGAGACTTCATCTTCCTACTCCATATTGCGCCTCTTATATCATCCCGTCCTTTCCTTCTGTACACATTGTATTCTCGATATATTGATTACTTTCATTGACGGTATTTGATAGTATCGAGATATAATTGATTGCTTCCTTTTCTAATTGTTCCTGGGTAAAAATCTTTGTTTGACGAACCGAAAAACAAAAAACTTTAATACTCCGCCCTAGCTATTAAAGTATTATTGGAGTGTTTGTTAAATGAAATAACGTAACGAATTTTTAATTGCATTATATTGTAAAAGTTACCATGCTCAGAGAGAATTTTTTTTCGAATTTTTATGCGTGTTCAGCATGGAAACTCCGTGCATCGATCATCGTAGTTTTTCTGAGTGCCCGGGTTCCTCTTAAATAATACCAAAACTTGCCATCGTTAAGGTAGTAATATTATTTAATTATATGTGAATAAAGTTCCAAATGTATATATATGTAATTTTTAAATTTCAATTATGAATGGTTGTGATCTTTGCGGAACATCGGAAAATATACACGGTGAAAATTTTATTTCCAAAACTATCGATTGTGATGAATTTTGTAATTTTTAATTATACTAGTTTTGTAAAATTTTTTGTCTACATCTTCGATACAAGTATATTTTGTGAATTTATGGAAGTCGGTGACATCTATTTCCTAAATGCGACTGCCGTGTTATGGTTAAGCGACTTGAACAGCTTTACCGCCAATGAAAAAATTCCGGGTTTGAAAAAAAAAGGGGTAATCTAAAAATCGCCTTAGCGAAGAAAAATTTAATAAATATTCAGCCGTCAAATAGTTTGCCATTGACGGGTGGCTATTTAAAACAGTAATGAAAATAAATAAATAAATGAAACAAAACATTTGCCATTTTATTTGATAAATGAGACTAGCTTAAAATAGAGATCACTGTTTGTTTCTTGTTTTGAAATTCACCATTGTAATCAATACGATTGTTTGTCAAGTTATCTAATTATCGTTTTTTATTCTTTTTTTTTTTTTTATAATTACTTTTCTGTCGCGAATACAATTAATTTTTCTCTCATTAACTTTTTTCTTCGTTTATTGTTTGTTTTTTGTTATTAATCAATTTTATACTGCTAACCTAGGCTTGAGATTAGATTTGACTATTGTAATTAACCCGGAGGGTTGAGCGTAATTGATTAGTTTTGTTAATTAACAAAAAATGATTCCCGCGATTGTGACTATTTAGAATTACTATACTTTAGTAATCGCACGATTACTAACTGTAACGCATAATACAAACTACTAATCAGATTTATCGAGAAAAATCGAATAATAGTACTACTGTTCGTCGAGATTAATCAGTTCGCACGATTAATTTAGAGTAACTTTAATATTTAAATAGCCGGATGATCGATTAACAATTAATAGTATAATAAGTAGACGCATATAAAACAGTGAGGGTCGGTGGTGGTAGGCTTACTTTTTTTCATGTATTACTTATTATTTTTCGTGCGAGCCTAATTTTTCTACGATAAAAAGAGACACGACTGTCGAAAGATTAAAACTATTTCATCATTCGGATTGAGTCGCTTAATATTTTAGAAATTTGACGTGCTGCGGTTATTATTAATTAAACTATAATCGATTACTCTTATTAATATTATTTGGTTCCATACTTTTGTGGTTTGTTATAAATCCTTATTGAAGAGTAAATAAATACACTTAAACCACAAAACTTGTAATTTAATATTTAAAATAAAATAAAACACCGACTAGTTTCGGATAGTATTATCCATCTTCATGGTGTATATATATATAAACAACTAAAATTATAATCAACTAATGTAACTGTCAACAATAATAAAACACCATTAACTAATAAAATATGAATCAATGTAAAAAATCACAGCAAGAAATTATTATTTAAATCGATTACACTAAACAGTTGCAATGATCGCTTATGTAATTACAACGTCCTATTTTGGTTTTTCGGAATAGAGAGATTATTACTTGTTTTAGTCTCGTTCAATACTGACTACAAAATGTCGAACTCTGCCTGAGATGGTACTGTAAAAAATTGGACAGTTAAGCGGTCAGAGGAACTTGATATATGTATTAACTGTTTGTACGAGTCTACTAGATGCGTCGATTCGTGGTTTTGTTGACTCCTTTTTCGTATTTTGACTGTTGCCGAAAGTTCCTTACGAAGTGTTCAATGATAGCGGAAAATTCTGAAAATAGCGGAATACGATTTAATGGGGCCGCTCACAGGAAATGCGAACGAAAGAATAATCGGCGCAAGTTAATAGCGTTAGGCGGCTCTGCACAACAGTCAGCTGAAATTAAGTGAATTCGGCGTATGGACACAGAAAATAGGTTTGCGCACTTTTCTATATTTAATCGGTCCACGTTGCTGCCAATTTCTTTTCGTGAAATTTTCGCATCGTGGTCGTTGTCGATTACAATGCAGTTTATTACCGTCGGCAGCCCCGATTGGTAACGCAACGTGTTTACGCTAGTTGGACCGATTAAGTATTTTTCCCTTTTGTTATGGAACAATGAAACGGGTCGAGAGTTTTTTTGCACATAAATAATACGACATGGTAAGCGCGAGTGGACACTAAAAATCGCTCTATTAATGCCACATATGTCGACGAGAGGAGAGACGTATGGAGCGACGCGGAACGGTGCATTGTGTACGCGACACTAACTAGCAGGACGACATTTCAATAAGGTTCTCATATTTATTGGCAGGATTGTTGATAAACAAAAATAGACTGTTTCGCGAAGATCGTCTCTTGTCGAATTTGTTCGTTTCTGTCGTCAACTTTATATTTTTAAATTCTCTCTTCGCATTACAATTGAATAAGAAATGATATTTTCCTGTCTTCGCCTATTGCCGCCATTTGCTAATTTTAGCGTTTCACGAAGCACCGCTGGCATTTCTTTTTGCAATTATTATTATTGTCATTATTATCCGGGGACTTAATCGATTAGCTTAGTCTTTTTTCTGTCTTATTTCCTTATTGTACCGCTTAACATATGACATATATTCTAATTCGATGATTTCAACAATTCTAACACATTTGATGTCGTTTCAGAAAAGAGTAGCAAGCGGCGATGAAATTAATAAAACTCTTTCGCAAAGTGTTTACGTGTGTGTGTGTGTGTCTGTACATTCCGTTTGTTAATTTAATTTAAATAATATAATGAATTGAGAAACAACTTAAGAACGAATATGAAATAGACGTTAGGAACGTTTTCGAGTATCCCCCATCTTTAGCTAAAAAGAAGGGAAACGAAATATAATAGTCGAAAGCGGGGTTGTATGGTCTGAATCTGAAGGAGACTCCTTCTAAATTGTAGCGACTTAAAAAAATAAACTAGTACATTTTCCCTCCTGGAAATATGCGTATTTTGTGTAATGCAGAGAAAGTTTACATCTTGCGTTGAGCCCATTTTTAAATATTGCATTTCTTAGAACTGGGATGACAAACTCGTGCATATTCTCTTGCACAACCGCTGAAGATTTTCTTTGATACGAACAACAACCCGATGAACATTCTATAATAGTTCCTTTGCTATTTTCGAAATGGCTCTCTTTATAATTAGCCGAAAGAAAAAATAATAATAAACTAATGAGAAAAAAAAAAAAACAACTAAAAAGTGATCAAAACAGGAAGGCAGCAATTTATGTGCAAAAAAAAGTGATTAAATAATAATAACAAGAGAGAGGAAACCAGCGATACTAAATAACGTAATGGGTAGTGAATACCTGTTTAATTAATTCAATTTCGTTTAAAATTTTATACTAAAGAAAAGATTGGTGCTTATTTAACGCGTTTAATGGTTTTGGCATGTGTATTTGTATAATGACTTTTATATTTGTTCCTTTTAAGTATATTTTTTTAATAAAAGTTTTTATGTTGTATCTTGTATGTGTTTTTTTTTTTTTTAGTGTTCGATATAAGTAGAATTTTTTTTTTGTTTTCTTTTTGTTGTTTTTTTTTGATTTATTATTGCTAAAACTTTTAATATGTTCTTTATATTTATTCACGAATTTTTTGTCGGTTTGTTCGAAATAAGATCTGCATTAGAGCAGTTGTTGCTTTGTATTATATTCGTTTGACGAAGCAAAGGTAAGCGAACAGATTGGGAAAAAATTGGTCATTTAATCTATCGTACAGACGGTCGGAGAGGAAAATTTTGATTAAAATGCTAGTAATTTTTCAGCATTATTTCAAAAATAACAACAATGACGCTATTAGCGGACGGTTCGAATATAATCGATGCTAGAGTCTTTATTGGAGCAAAATTTCACGCACAAATGTGACGCAAGCTATTAAGAGCGACTTCTTATTTGTTGTTTCAGTTGCTAAAAAATCCGTTGTGAATTTTTTTCTACACTCTTCGTCAATTGCGTCGCTCTATTTTCGATCGTCCCTCATTTAATATCCTTTTAAAATTTTCATTTATGGAATTCGCATTGGCCGTATTTCGATGTACACACGAATATACATATATTTATGTATTGTGTAGGGAATATCGGTTCGGATAATGGAACCGCGATACCGGAACTACATTTTCGACGGATCGATGGTAAAACGGTCAGATAATGGAAGCACGCTGTTTGATTTTAGATGTACCATCGCCTCCTTACGTGGGCGTTACCTTCAGTGTGCGTCACTTATTGTCATTCACAACGAGTGCAGTTTCGTAAATATTTTATCAGCTTTTTGTGTAAATTTAAATAACTACGGTCACATAACCGATCGATTGTAATTAGTCCGAAAACTATAAATTTTCTTTCCTTATTAACCGAACGCCTTGTATAATACCAACGAAATTTACATCGCGCAATCGATAAAGTTAGAATTCCTTTAATGAATAAAACATTACTTATAAATTGCATTTTCATATATATATATATATAATCTATTTGACCTGTAAAATAAAAATATAAAAATATATCTTTGTTGGTTTGGTTGGCGCAATTAAATTTTAGGAACATTCGTAATTGCTGTGAAATAAATTTACGGTCAACTGCGTTAGAAAATGCAATGTATTTAATTCAATAATACAGCGCTTAAATTGTTTTTTTTTTTTTTTTTTTTTTTGGTGATTGGGGGGAAGAAATGATAGTTCGATCACTTATTATTTTAATCTAGCTGTGACCCCGATTTATAGATTAAGAAAGAACTTCAATATTTGCGTTATTGACTGTGGATCGAAAAATGGTTGTCTGACCACTAATGTCATTCTTAAGGATATGAGATAGTTGTGGTAATTTTTCCCTATCTATTACAGTAGCATCCATGAAAAAAAAAAAAAAAAACGAATCATAATAAACTCTACTAAAAGTGAAATAAGACTAGGCAAAATTATCTTTGTGGAGCGGGCATTGTTTTTTTTTTTTTTTCAATACGAGGAACTACATACAGGTCGGTATCAGTGGTTGAATCAGGAACAGAAGTTTAGTCATTGTTTTGTTCCAAAACCAATGATTTATTATACACTGAAAAATTATTGAAATTTTTATGCAACTGTTGCGCTACAAGCAATGACTGTCGGGAAAGCTAGTTGCAAAAGGTGAAAGTAGGAAATTATAGTAGTTTAATGAATATTGTGTATAGAAAATATGTTTAAGGGTGTATACCTGCGCGTATGAATGCGAATAGTTATGGGAGGCGATGTGTGTCAGAATATGATGTTCGTGGAAAATTATTTATTTCGTTCACTTTCTTTTCAGTAATTTTTTTTCCTCGTATGTGCTGTGTGTAACTACTTATGGCCATTACAGCACATACATGGAGGTAATTCAAATATGCTGGGTTAAATCACTCGTTCTAAGGGGTGATGGAGGTTGCAGTATTTGAGAGAATGTCCTCTATTGCTAGGCCAAGTTGTTTTCGTAACATAATGAATATTAGACAAATGAGGAGTGTATGTGCGAAACTGTCGGTACACTTATGTGGCCGCATAAGGGATACATAGCAGGAAAGGCGGCGTTTTGT
Organism: Icerya purchasi; assembly: GCA_039619475.1. Taxonomy (NCBI): domain Eukaryota; kingdom Metazoa; phylum Arthropoda; class Insecta; order Hemiptera; family Monophlebidae; genus Icerya; species Icerya purchasi. The sequence goes on along the minus strand of CM077115.1, from coordinate 332,726,119 downwards.
CGATTATATGTTTATGGGAGATAGCGATTTGGCTGATTTGCAGCCGGCTGAGAACCTTGAAGTCGTAACGGGATGCTCCTTCCGGTGGTCACCATGGTTCAACTGTGTGCTTAGTGATGTTTAGGAATGTCATCGTAGTAGCTGCCCATTCGGCTTTCCATTGGTTTTCACGCGCCTTTAAGAATGCATACGCTATCGATGACGGCAGCTTGTCCTTTGGCATTGGGGCGAGAGGCAGAACGTGTTGTTCTGTCGATCATTACGAAGCACTCCGATGTGCCCAGGAATCCACAGCAGCAACGCGTGACTGTCCATTTGATACAATTAATATAAGTAATGGTATAATTTTAGTAATAGCGGGTTGTTGTATTTTTAGTTTTTAATCATATTTAAAGATTGTAGGGAATCAGTAATTAGGAGCAAATTATTGGCTTTAGTGTGAGTTATGATGATGTGATAGAAGCAGCGTGTAAACTACATGCAGTTCTGTGTCTAATGAGGAACAGGCGTCGTTGAGTTTAACTTCGTGTGAAATGTCGTGAATGTGCAGGCTGCCAGCAGTGGTCCTACCTCGCCAACTGCCTTAGTCCTTAGCTCCATCGGTGTAGTAAATTAGGTGGTCCGAATATTTGTTAATTGCCTTAACTGACGCTTCCACTGTGCAGAAGAGATTTATTGTGTCTGGATTTTGTTTTATCTGACAAGTGATGCAAGGAGGAATGAGGATGTTAGGACTGGATATTGGTCTTTGTATAGACGTGATGCCAAATCTTCACAGGGCGGTCAGTAGTTCTACTAGTGGATCATTTGAGAGGGCTGGTTCAAGAGAATAGTGATCCGACTGTAAAGGAAAGTTTTGTGTGGAGCTGTGGTGGTGATACATGAAATATTTTCGGAAGTAAGAAAGCGGGGAACAACTGGATATGATGGCAGCTAGAGAGGTTTGATGCGGTTCCAGAATAGTTCTCAATGCGGAGTGGTGTACAAGATCATTTCAAAAGTGACTTGCTGGCCGAGAAGTACACCTGGCACCCGTAGTTGATTTTCGATAAGATCAGCGCTCTGTAGATATTAAAGGGGAATTTAGGGTTTATGTTATATCGGGAACTCTAGCTAGATACTCCATTATGAGAATAGATTTGGTGCAACTATGTTTTAAGTCAGCAATATGAGGCTTTCAAGTAAACCTGGAATCGAAGGATGACCCGGGAAATTTGACACTTTGGGCAAGCGGAAGGTTGTTTAGACTTAAAAATGATAATTTTAAAGCGGTAGAATGGTTCTTTGATAAGTTCATTCAGCTTATTTATTTTTCTAAAAATATTTTGTTATACAGAGTATCGATTAGGTAAAAACTGAATAAGTGAAAAGGTATATATTCATTTATTTTATCGCTAGTGGGAGTAACAAAAACGAAAAAATTACTTTTATTTCGCTCGATGATGTAAGTACGAGGGCATGGATTTAGAAATGAATGAAAATGCGAAAATGTCATCGAAATAATATTTAATACCGAGAACATGCATGTATTTAAAGTAATGAAAAAATGTAAACAATTTAAATTGCTTCCATAATCAATATTTTTTGTTTTACTGTGTATTATACCGGTTTACCACGATGAAATTTAATCTGTGTACCCATATATAGTAATAATAATAATAATAATGAGTAAACGATAGCAGTGCCATATTGGATGATTGGGGTTCCATGGTTGTACAATAAGTAAAAAAAAGTTCAAATGGAAAATGAGTATTTTTTCGGAAATATAGAGTAAAGCAAAAATTATTAAAATATTTCCGTTGCTAATATACTACCGTATTTCCTCGATTTTAAGACGTACTCGAATTTAAGACGCACCCATGTTTTAAGAAACGATTTTTGGAAAAAAATAAAAACATCGAATTTAAGACGTATCGTAATTATTAGGTATTTGAAAGAAAGGAACTTGAAATACACACTTCCAACTTGCTGTAGTCCAGATGGTACATTAACATTCTGTGCGTAATCCATCAGTATCATCAAACAGTTAGATTCTTCTAATTTCTCGGTACTTTTACTCATGCTGACCATTAGCCAATTGTAAATTCATCCAATACAGCTTGCTTTTCTTCATCACTGACGTTAATTGTAACGCTAGTTTTACCAACGAGTTTGCAACACACGTCACATAAATTATATGTGGGTTTCATAGTAATGATGTATGGACAATAAGTTTTCCATAACTGTTGGCATGCTCATAATTTAATGACACTCGAATACCAAGTTGGTAGCTGTTTATATATCATTAATAAAAAGTAGATTTATTTTCGTTGGACGGTATTTTTAAAACACGATAATACTTTCAATGATTAGGTAAATGACCAGACAAAGTGATAGCTACAGAAGACTCTGCATATCGACGAATAAATGTAACAATTTCTTTCACTTCTTCATCGGAAATAGCACCCTTACGATTAACTTGGTTACATAAGCCATGTTCGTGTATTTGAATACCACCACATTCGCTAAAGTGGGTGATAAATTTTTAATTGATTTAATACCGACATTGTACACAAATAAAAAGAATTTGCGACATACTAACGCATCATGAAAACAATACCGTATTACTTCGAATTTAAGACGCACCCATTATTTTAGCCCTCTAATCGAGTAAAAAATGTGCGTCTTAAATTTGAAGGAATACGGTATGTAAATATACACATATATACACACACATACATATATGTATGTATGTATGTATGTATGTATATATGTATATATATATATATATATTAATTACAACATAATTCTCAGGCCACTCCCCAGTTGATACTTAAAATGTTATTAATTTATCCACGAAAATAAAGAGTTGTAAAAAATCTAATTTTTAATAGGAAAAAAAAATTTCAAATATTAATTAGTACGGATAAATATAGATTCGAGTAAAGATAATGAATATTTAAAATAACTTTTTCGTCAACTCTTTCATTTAGGTTATCGATAGCCTAGACGTTTGCATTTTGAGAACTCCATCTATTTTCATAATTGTCCGTTTCTCGTTTTAAACTCCTCGTTTAACGTAATTCATCACTTTTGTTTTATCGCTGTTTACCTCTATTTTAAATTTGGCGCATTCGTGATAAAATCTTGTCACTAATCTTTCTGGTTTACCTCTCTATTAGCTGAAAAAGGAACCTCGCTAATTTGACTGATATTGCGTCCATTTGTTTTTATTGCGGCTTTTTGAAATATTTGATACTTTGTTTTGTTGTCCATTCGGAGTACATATTAAAAAATGTTAAAAAATTGAGGTTGTAGTGGACATCCGCGCTTAATTTGACATTATTCCTTTGTTATTTCCACGCCTACGGATACCGTAACAAGTTCAAAGAATCTGCAGCAGACCTTCAAGGCAAACTTTAAGTTCTCTGGGGTGACACGAAATTCTTGATTGTTAGATAACTCCCGACGGTAGTGCATGTTTTGCTGATGTATCTGCATTCATATCTCATCACTAAGCTCAAATTTAGAGCTGGAATATGGTTCTGGTAGTGACAGTTGAATGTCACGATTAAATCACTACTGTATGCGTTACCGCTTTCAGTGTTCAAAGTGAATTCCGCCTTACTTCATTTTCTTTTTCGGTAACCCAATGGCTGTAATATATAAATACTTTCTCCGGTCGATAAATTCTTGTCTACAGCTTTATTTATACCTTTTTTTTTTGTTGCGATCGGTTCCTATACATATATATATATATATACTTTTTGCACTGATGGCGATGACGGTGATGTTACCCCCATCATATGTGATCGGTATTGCGTTACAGTAAGTACACATTACTAGCTGTTAGCTGGAAATTTACTACAATCTTCTCGCAACTAAAATCGCTCGGTATCACATCTTGATCAGTTACATATATTTAATTCTAATATATATATATGCATACTTTTTTTGTACTGGTAGGCAGATAATACTCCTCGGATATTCTACAATCCACCCGATCAATCGGCAGATGCTGATTTATCCTTATTCGTAGCAAATAACCTTATAGTATCATCCAATAACTTTTGTTTTTGTACTGAAAAAGTTCGTATGTTTTTCGTGGCATTTTTTTTTTTTTTTATATAATAAAAAAAAATATTTTTTATTTATTTTCTTCACTTATTTTTATAATTTTTGTAATGTTATTTAAACTAAAATTTAAAATTAATATTTACGTTTTTAATGAAAAAAAATTGTAAATAATAAATTAACCTCGAAGTTCAATATTTTGAGTGCACACAATTATCAAAAATATAGTCTATATAATGTACACTGTTGATTTTTTTAAATTTTTTTGAGTCATTGTGTGGAGTAGGAAGACCAAGATCCAAAAGCTGAGAATAAAAGAGAGAATGTTGATAATATTGATTATATAATATAGATTATAAAATAGTTCACTAAGAAACCGACGGCTGTATTGCATAGTTGTACATGCTTATATTTTTTTGGATCAAATCAAATCAAATCATTTATTACTATCGTTATTGACACAAAAATCCACAAATGCGCTTCTTAGCGCGAATAGTGGAATCAAAATAGAAGTAAATAAATAAAAAAATTAAATATAAATAAAATCTTCTATGGTAATGCAATCGAAAGATATCAAATACATAAACAATAATAAGTTAAATATATGAAACAAAATAAGGTGAAATAAGATAAATCAATAAATACTGCACGAACGTATAACAAAACAGACTGAAAAACAAAATCAATAATACTTCCAGAAGAATAATTAATAATAACTGAAACAAAGAATACAATAATATTATAGTTTACAAGAGTAATTTACATGTGCCAACCTAATAGGGTTTCTTTTCCTTTTTGTTTCTCTGTCTTTTGATATGGCAAAAGATCAATTTACTATTTTATCCTTTCAATTAGCCCATGTTTACAATTTTTATATATTTATGCTTATACATACCTTAACATACTAGCCTTACAAAGTTTCACTGATACACTAACTGGGGAATTGCTCGCAGTCATCAGATGTAACAACGTAATTATAGTAATAATAACAGTAATAATAATAGCAATAATAATAATAATAGTAATAATGATAACAATTTTTATTATAACAAAACTCATAATATAACACTATTATTTACTATAAATTTACAGGTTGCTATAATATTAAATGGGCATTTTGATGGTAGTTGTAGCAACCACATTTAAAGATTTTTCCCTCTTTTCCTCCTTCATTTCCTTCCCCTCTCACCTTTCTTTTCCCGGTTTACTAAGATATGCAATTTATGTATACATTCGGTCGTATGCCTAGTAATTGTAATAAAAAGGTTAAAATATAATTTTCCAACATATTTAATCAAATTAATTAGAAGTTATTTACCGCAATAGAACCTTTTACGTTTCACTACAAGATGCTAAATTAATGAAACTGCTGTCGCAGGGATTCCTTAAGGTAGTGTGCTGGGGCCTTTTCTCTTTTCAGTTTACTTGTCCGATCTCCCTAAGTTGCAACACACGAGTATGGCTTCATATGCTGATGATACTGCTGTATATATATTGTAGCTCATACAAAAACGTCTACTATTTTTATAATCGTCTACAGCTGCACAGTTTTTGGGTTTTAAAATTTTTGGAAAAATGGAAAATCGAAATTAATCTAACTAAAACAGAAACTATACTTTTTACTTGTAGATACCCTATCCCCTCGAGGCAGCTGAATATTAAAGGCACCAGGACTAGCTGATCATTTTCGATATCTAGGTGTCATTCTAGATAAGAGATTATCTTTTAAAGAACACTTAAAACACGCTGAAGCGAGAACAAATTGAGCTATTGCAGCCTTGTACCTACGAGTAATTATTAATCGAAGAGATCTTACTTAAACATTACAAACACAAGCTTATTATCTATAAAAGCATTATTAGATCAATATTTATTCAGTTCCGATTTCAATTAATTTAAATTACTACAAAATAGGTGTTGCCGGTGGATTTTAAACGTTCTCCGCTGGGCTTAAATTGATAATACGCTTAATTAGTTATAGTTACTGTATGTGAAAGACTATAATTAACATAGCAAAAAAAATTTTCATCGTTGTCCCTACCATAACGCTTATCAGGAATATCGGCGATTACAATTCCGAGCAGCTAGCCCGGATGTAAGTTTAAGCATCGTCGGATCAAACACAATTTGGTTAGTGACACCGCTAAACTATTAAGTAATGTTTTTAATGGTGTAAATTGGCTGCAATTTTGATTATTTTAGGTTTTTTTTGTTATACTTTTTGCCCTTTTTGTATAGTATTTATATTTTCGTTAACAATATGTAAGCGTTCTACTTTTTATTTTCACTAATGTAATGCGTTTAAATCTCTTTCGAGCTAGTACATATTTTATGTTTATATGTACTGTGAAACTTTGTACTTTCTTCTTCTTCTTCATCCGCCGTCTCCAAATTGAAGGTTGGCGATGCACGATTGAAAATTTTTCTTTTACAATTGCCGATCGGATGAGTTGTATAGAAGAGCAGTCGAACCAGTTGATAAGATTGTCCATCCATGAATTTTGATGTCTTCCTCTCGATCTCTTCCCATTTATCTTTCCTTCCAATATGATTTTCAGAATTTCATATTTGGGGCCTCATATGATGTGTCCGAGGTACTGCAGCTTCCGTTTCTTGATGGTTTGCATTACTTCACGAGTCTTTCCCATTCTTTCAAGTACCTCGATATTAGTGACCTTTTTTACCCATGATATTTTCAGAATGCGCCGATAACAGTACATTTCAAATGCGCTAATCTTTTTTTTCAATGATGCATTCAGGGTCCAGCTCTCGCAGCCATAAAGCAAAATAGAGAATATGTAACACCTTAGGAGCCTAATTCGAAGTTCGAGCCTTAGGTCTTGATGGGCGAATAAGCTTTTCATTTTGATGAGAGCTCTTCTAGCTTGCTCAATCCTGCTGCGTATTTCCGGAGTTGATGTACCGTTTTTCTCTAGTATACTTCCTAGGTATTTAATGCGCTGAACTTGTTCAATCGTCTCTCCCTTTATCTTGATTTTGCATTTGATTTGATTTTTTGATTTTTACTTTTTTTTGAAAAAACAATCACTTTTATTTTGGAGATGTTCACTTTTAATGTTCTTTCTCGCTAGAGGTAAAAATTAAACTATCATCTGCATAGCGTAGATTATTCAGCGTGACTCCATTTACTTTAAGATTTCTCATATTATCATTTAGTGCTTCTTGAAATATTGCCTCCGCATATACGTTGAAAAGTAAGAGAGACGTGACACAGCCCTGACACACTCCTTTTTGGATCACTACTTCCTCTGATGTGGGTATTTTCAACGCGAATTTCGGCAGTTTGATTCCAGTACAGGTGACTTATTATTCTCAGATCATTCCTATCAATAGGAATACTTTTCAAAATTCCGAATAATTTTTCGTGGTTTACGCAGTCAAATGATTTTTGGTAATCGATGGCGCATGAGTAAACATCAACATTCATGTCACGACAGCGTTGAGTTAGTATTCGAATTGCGAAGAGAGCTTCGCGGGTGCCAAAACCGTTTCTGAAGTCGAACTGGGTATTACTCAATTGTTCCTCGCAGCGCTTATAAATTCTTGTATGTGTAACGCAAAGAAAGATTTTTAAGGCGTGGGACATCAAGCTGTACTTAACTAAATATATGTTCTGTTCTGTTCTGTTACTGTCATGGATAAGCTATATAGTTTATACTGATAGTATTCATACGATAAATTGTATTTTATTGATGGTTTTGTAGTAGGCATTTCAAAATGTGATGATTTTAACATAACTGATGAGGCACTTGTGCCTTTTTTTAAAATTCATTAAGTTTATTTTTATCTCACAAGGAAGACTATTGAATAGCATCGATTGTTTGTATATGTGTATGGTATTTTTTAAAACGTGGGACGAAAGCACTATCGACATTAGATGACCTCGTAATTCCACTTGTGGTCCTGACCTTAAATCTATTTTTGTTTTTACAAACGAAATTCGAGAGTAATAATAATAACAAATTTTAAAAAAAATGTCAACTAATTTTAACGGACGTAAAGAATTTATTAAAAATTAAACCGTATTCGTCGTCTTCGGTTAACTTTCAACCCTCTTCTTATCTGAGCGTACAGTTTACAGGTCTGCAATTCGTGCTATCAATACGAATGGTGGCCAATTTTGGAATGGTGCCTATTTTTGTATTAGTTTTATCATGAGTGGTGTTGTGCGAGAAATGTGTGCGCGCGTGAATTGTAGTAAACTTGATCAAATTTCTGTACACCTTATAGGACAAGAAATAAAATGACAACAGCTATTTTTCGGAGCCGGTAATTGGAGAAATAAATGATCGTGGGAAATAAACAGCTGCTTGCTCTATTCAGAAAGAAAAGATAGCACAGGGATAAAGAAACATCACAGCCGGCTCTGACGTTTAGGAAATAACGAGCAGGTCGAGCTGTTTTTTCCCACTTTCTACAGCATTTATAGCTTTTTGCATTTTTAACCGCCAAAAATGTTTCTACTGACCCAGCTCAAAAATAAATGCCTAATGCTATCTTCGAAGAATTTAAATCTGTTTTTTTTGTCTTTAAATTGATCGTGTAAAATATTTAAGTACAAAAAATGCAGCCTACTAAAGCAAAGGAATATTTTATAGTTAAATATTTTACACTTTAAATTTTTAAACGTTTTCATTTAACTCTGCTATGTATGTTTGTCCAAATCAATCAAATCTTGCAACTACCAAAATTTAAAGTAGACATTAATTTTTTTGGGGGGTTTGTCAACCGGTGACCTTTAGATGGAAACAATTAGAATAGGAAGGAGTCAATTATATCTTTATACGATATCAAATTTTGTCAGGAAAAAACAAATAATAGGAAATTATTTCTATATGTTAACCAATAAAATCCACACAAATTACACCTTTTTTAAAATAAAACTTAATTATTATCACATATTCGGACGGTTTTTTTTTTTTTTTTGTGGACGCGCCACCGGCATTGACCCAACAACAGGAAAAGCTAAGCTAAAAAACTAAATAGCTAAGCGGTCCGAAATGGACGCAACAAAGGACAGCAGTGCAGGCACCACAGAAGATGAAGAATAGGAGAGGATAAAGGAAGCGTTATAGGGAGTAGGGAGACCTAATGACAAGAGTTGACTGTATAAAAAGGAGCGTTCATTACGAACAGCAGGGCACTCGAAGAAAATGTGATCAGCATCACATATACGAGGAGGATCACAATTGTGAAGAGAACAATAAGGAGAAGGCGACAGAGTAAATCGAAAGCGGGAATAGAGAAGTAGAGAATGATTGATCCGAAGACGAATTAATGAGACAATTGAAGAACGATGACCGAAAGGAATAGAATGGGACCAAGACAGGGAACGAGGAATAGTTTTAAGACATGAGTACAATGAAGAAATGACATTTGAGCTCAGCAGTGATTTTAGCCACAGCAGGTCACACTATATGTGCAAATATGAAGAAAGCGACTGCTGCATACACGTCTCTGAGTGATTCAACTAAGTGTCTTAAAATCCAGAAGAAGAGGTGATTACTATGAGAGGAAATCATAATAACAATAATAATAAAAATGAGGGAGAAGAGAAAAGAAAATGAAACGAAATAAGAACGGAAAAAGACAACAAAGTGGCGAAAATCGACATTTATGCTGGCTTGGAACTGCTTTTAGGCATAGTGTCAACAATAAAATTTTCAGTATTAATCGATTATGTGTGTACCATGGGATTAGGAGTTCCGCGAACCTCTCTTACCGAGACACTTCAAGAGGGATCATTTTCTGCGATTTCATAACCGGTTTAGTTTTGGTGCCCAGTCACTCCGCTGTTCGTAATACTAGAAAAATGACGCGGAAAAAGCGAAGTAACAATTTTTCGGTATTTTACTTGAAATTCCGGAGCTGATTTTTTAAATGCGCGTTCATGTCTGCGTTTTAAAATTTCGAAATTGTGAAATTCTGAAATAAAAAAAATCTTTAAAATTAGCTCTTCAGTTTAATATGAAGGTTACCGAGCACAATCAGTCTCATTTTATTTCGGAAATTGAAAATTGATAAAAGGCGGGTCCGCTCAACTCATTATGCATGCTTCGAAATATTTCGTAAACAGCGATTAGTGTAAAAGTTTCCCGACAGATGATGTTGAATTTTAGTTGTTGAGATTTTTTTTCAGTGAAAATATTTCTATAAAATAGCTATAGAAAGCGAGCTCGAGATAAAGTTAGGTAACCTTAAAAATTGGCTGTTTTGTAGATTTTAAGCTCGTTGTATGTTTTCATACGTGTCGTAATTTAAAAATTTGCGAAAGAGAATATTCAAATTAATCAGTAAAAACAATAATGTAAATTCTGACTACAATTTCCTAGATGTAAGTACGTTGTATAAAATTCAAGTATTACTTTCCTCGCTTAAAACCAGAACTGAGTTTGCATTTTCAATTAAGACCAGTAGAAGTTTTGGCAAATAATTTTAGTTTTAATTAAAAAACTTAACTAAACATCACTTTGGGATACAGACACTATGGCTCCGCTTTTCTTTTCTTTTTTTGGGGGGGCTCGCCAACCAGAGAACTCTACCCTGAAACAATTATAAAAAGAAGTAATATCCGTAATCGGGCCTTTATAACGGGTCCCTTGTTATTCAATTTATTACCTACTAAAGTGAAAATACTACTAAAGAATTTCAAAAAAAAGACCTAAGAAACTCATACTATTTCTATCAAATAAATCTGTATTTCATAAATTTTTATTTTCTTATATTTATTTTTCTCCTATTTTCTCCTATCATTATTTACGTGTTCTGCTTATTTCTTTCTTTTTCTTCGAGTGAGTAGGTTATTTCATGCATGCAACAGTTCCCACCTATATTCTATTTTCTTGTTTTATGTAATTCAAGTTTTATTATCCATTTTTTAACACACACACACACACACATTTACAACCATTTATTATTATAAGGCATATTTCCGCTTGCGGGTAAAATATTATTTTTATATTGTGTTTATGAATGTGTATGCGCGAATGTGCTCCATTTAAATTTCAGATAATAATTATCTTTCAGTACTTGTAAATCATACATATACTATATTCTTACTTACATTTTACATTGTTTTTTTAGTTATTCATAATATTCTTTTAGTATCTGTTAAGTATAATTTTATATTCTCCGTACATAGTAACCCGATATGTAGTTTCATTGGAAATTTCAGAAAATCCCTGTTAATTTTGTTGTTTCAATTTTTAGCACGCTGTAATTTTAATACGCACTTTTTATAATATATTTTCAGAAAACCGTCTCGTTTAAGTTTTATTTAAATTCTTTTATTTTGTATTATTATTATTTTTATTATTTGTTTTGTTTTTTTGCCTTTTTATATTTTTTTCGTGTTTAAAAAAAAAAACAAAAACAAACTGTTTGAGCTTTTATCCTTTGGTAGGTAAGTTTTTCATAAATATTCAGAGAGCTTTTATTTTACTTTTCAATATCAATACATTGTAATTTAATATGTAAGTTTCATGTTACATTTCATGTAATGCTTTCTTAATATTTCTAACAAACTGCTCCACTTCACGCGCATTATATGCGCATCTGTGGATATTGTAATAATAATAATAATAATAATAATATACTATTTGATTTGATTATTGTTATTGTCGTTATCAATATTATTATTATTATTATTAACATAATTAAGTTTATTTGATTTGATTTGATAATTATTATTATCATTATTATTATAATGAAGTTGTTACATCTGCTGATCGTGAGAAAATCAATTTTTATTTTTCATTATTACAGTTATTTATTACTTAACAGATCTGTTTTGTAATACACATATTATTGTATGTACAAATAAATATATAAGTAAAATTTGTAAACTCGTGCCAACAGAATAAGTATGAAATAAAATAAATAAATAAAAAAGTGTTTGCGCGAGTAAATAGCACTTTGTAAAAATAATGGTAATGTAATCCTTAACCACAAATTAATATAATTGTACACAATTTGTTTCGCATTTGCAGATTTTCCGTTTCACGTTGTTTTATTTCATTTTAGTTCGTAAATTTTATTTTATTGTCGATTTTATTTTGTTTTGATTATACAGTCGTTGCAAAGGCGTCGCAAGCCGATGATTCAGGGGGGGGGCAAGATGATAGAAAGAGGATATGAGTTATAGGAAAAATAAAATTTATAATTTGTAAAGGCTTAATATTTTATTAAACAAGAATAAAATCTTAAATAAAATATAATTTTCGTGGGCTTCTGGTAAATTTTTATAATTAAATTATAAAAGTTTTCCAAATTGTCCATGATTACACGCCTATGAATACCCATCATGGCCAGTTGATTAAAAAGTTTCAAGCCTCCAGGGGGGAGGCAATTGCCCCTTTGCGCCCCCTGGCGACGCCCATGAGTGGTTGTATTTTGTTTACTTTAGAATTTATTCGCAATTAGCGCTACATAGGGCACTGGTGCATTCATGGTCATATTAATAATAATAAAGTGATTTGGTTTAATTTGATTACCATCACCGCTACTACTGCCACTATTATTATTATTTTTAAAAATATGATTCTAAACTATCTTAAGAGGATATATTTTTTCAACTGAAATTATTAACCAGGATAAAGGAACCATCGGTGACGTCTTTATCATATATTGCGGAAAATACAAAATCAAGTCGTTCGGTTTGCTGCAGTGTAATTAGATTTTAGCAAAGCTTTTACATTTTACTCCGAGGAAGTACATTTAACTGACTGAAATTGTACTTTATTATGTAATAGGAATTATATAACAAAAATAAACGGGCTTTGAAGTACTAGTTTAGTACAAAAACAATTGGACTTATTTATAATATATACATATATTTATATATATACATATATAATATATGTATATGTGTGTATAAATTCGGCCATTTTGGCTTCGCACCTCTTGACCCCTATTGTTTACATTTCTGTCTCTTTCTCTTCTATACTTTGTATAATTAAAATTTACAACTTAATTCTAAATCGGTCCCCATTGGATTTTATAACGAAAAAATGCTCCAATTTTATATATAATAATAAAAAAAAAAAAAATACAACCAATAATTTATACTATAAATTTTATTAATCTACCGAAACAACTTAACTATAATACATATAAATAATACTTTTTTTGCGTTTGCACGGTATTATTAAATTAGCGGTATAGTTTTTACATGCTTCTCCCCCTATGGTGGTGGGACTTCTTATTCATCAACACCTGCACAATAATGAGAATAAGTGTATTCATTATGTTTTCAAAAACGAAAAACCCTACCGAACGCAAAAAAATGCGGAAACGAAAATGGGACGACGAATTGTGTAATAGCGAAGAATTTTCCAACGTTTATACGTGATACGCCTTTCGGCTCGAAAACGACACAGACGTAGAAAAGTTTGAAACGTTTGATAGCATTTTGAGTCATCCACCCCTGTTATACTAATAAGAAGTAATAGGAAAAAAAAAAATTACCCAAAAGGACCACCACATTTTTTCACGTTTTTTGACGAATACTTAATTTATGTTCACCGATTTTCATCATTACTCACATTGGAGCTAAGTTGAATGGTACTCTTTCTAATAGGCAAAGAATCAGTAAAATCGATCTATATAAATATGCGTTATGCGCGAACAATCCGTAAAAAAAAATTTCGAAGTGGGTAAAAACTAAAATATAACAAACGTTAAATAAAATTGGGCCATTTTTTCTAATAGGGGCCAGCCTAAGAATCACGTTGTAATTAATATATATGTATATATATATATATATATATATATATACATATACATACATACATATATATATTAAAGATCGATTAGACATTAAGATTTTAGAGAAATTTTTTTTTGTTACGTTGATGACACGGTTCTGAGATGGCTAATTCACATTATAAAACCTTACGCAGGATGATACTAATGACATACAAAAATGAGTGCACAATAACTGGCCGATTTTAAACACCTAAAGTGAGATATATTCTAATACATAATCAGTTGCATAAGTTCAACGTATCCGTTAATAATGGAAATATAGAAAGAATGAGCGAAATTAAGTATTTAGGAAATTTTACATGGGTCCCAAACTAACGTAATAATAATATGGACATCTATCTTATGTTGCAATTAATGTTGCAATTAATGTTGCAATTAAAATAAGAAAATTGAATTACTCGGTTTTTTCTTTTTTCTTTTTTCTTTTTTTGGGAACGTCAACCAAGGGCATGTGACCCATCATCTAAGAATTACGAACAATGATTAAATTTTAATATATAGAGAAATAGAGGAAATGAACTAAAGCTGGAACAACATCTGGTGAAGGAAAGGAAAGTATGTAGGAAGCACAAAAAGGAGTAGGCAGTTTAAGGTGTAAGAGCTTAGTATGGAAAAGGGCTCCCTTGCACAAGAAAACATTCAAAAAGAAGAATTTTATCCGCATCACAAACGCGGTCGTGATCCGAGGGATGAAAAATACAATTTGGAGAAGAAACAATAATTGTCTGAAGCATTTTTTTTTGTTTTTTATAAAGTGCCTGTAAAGAAAGTTGTACAATTATACGAACTTGTTTTATCTTACGGCATCGTACATCGTGCATTGGCTGCTCGCAACTGTGTTAGAGTTTTTACAAAAGAAAGTTTTAAAGATTATATCAAATATTAATAAAAGTAATAAGTAATAATGAGGGCAAGCCATTGAATTTACAGCATATCATGTTTAGTTATTACGCTTTGCTTATAAAAATGAAAACTGATTTTCTGAACGAAGAAGGCAATACATGGGTGTAGAAAAAGTTCAGATACCTCGAATAAACAAACAACACACAACGAATCATTCCGCACGGGAATAATAATTTATTACCCGAATCGATTAAAATACACCTTATTATCTACAAACGAAGACGCAAACATCTTATTATTTAATGTGTGCTAAATAATAATTCTCCTAAATAACCATTCTTTACAGTATATTTTTTTTTTTTAAATTTTACCAGTCACAAAATAGTATTTATGCGCGTAAGTTGTAGATTTGGTATTTCAAAGTTATTAATGTACTATCCGACATGTGCACGTGTCTAAATATACATATATGTACGTAAGTGCGCATGTATGCGTGTGTACGAATGTGTAAGTGCATATGTAAACATTCAGGAAGTAGCAAAACAGTACTAAACTTTCACATCTAACGGGACCAAAATGAAATCAGCCGTGTTCAGTTGTATTATAATTAAGAACGTATCTCTCTATGTTTATCTGTACAGGCATATTTTTGTCTCCAAAATTTGAAATACAAATGAAATATAAACACATCACACGTATGCTAATTAGTTCTGGGTGACAAATATCGCATGTACCATAATGTGAGTATTTCTGAGTAAATTTTTTTTTTCTTTGGTGAAAACCTTTTTTATTTTGTAATTTTCTATTCTTTTTATCCGCACGATTAAAAAAAGTATATAATACTTATAACTATCTGTAAGAAGTGTGGTTTACAAAAATCCTTCTCGGGAGAATATAAGATGTCCAATTCGGGCAAAAACTATCTAACTGAAAAGCTAAATATTACGCGTGTCAGCTAACAGTGGACGCGAATTCTAATGAATGATATCGCCAGAAACGATAAAATACGCCGAATATTACGGAATTTGTTGCTTTGGTTGAATTGTTCGTTTAGATGACGTACAAAGAATATAAGTTCACCGTTCGGATAATTTCGATTTTTCATGCATCTTCTGATTGGACATTCTTTCTTTACAGCGAACGTCGAAAAATTCGTAAACAGGTTTTTCCGGGAAGACGAAAAATAAAAATGACCGTAACGCAGAGAGATTTTTCGGAAACACTGCGGAAAAACTGCAAAAAAAAAAATAAAACCAATTATGCCAAGTACGATTTTCATTTCTAGCGAAGAAGCGTTCACCATATCTGTACATTTCCATTCCTGGAAAATCCCGATAAAAAAATGTCTTTAAAAAGTAATTTCGGGAAATAGAGGAAAAGCCGTGTCTTTCCAATGTATCATTTATCGAAAAATTGAATTTCTGACAAAATAGTTTTGGAAATTCTTTTCAATACCGCTTGCATTTCTACTGAGTTGAATTGAAAGATTCATTCAAGATCGCATGGAATTTCGAAAGATCTTTTCGATCGATAATTAATTACGTCACGCATGCTGAATCTAATACTTTTCCATTTTCAGTTGGTAGATTTTATTTCAGATACCGTTTTCTTTCTAAACACTTCCTCTCAACTTATATCCCTTCCTACATTTCCATCGCCAGAAACTGGCGTTTTGTTCCTAATAAAATTCCCATCTTAACGCTTATATCTCGTCGTCTTAGTTATATTTCGTCCCATATAATTTCCAATAATAATCTACCTTACTTTTCTTTTAATTATTTTGATCATTCACACCCTCTCAAAGTATATCTTCTTTCTAATTCTTACCGGTCTATTCCCCCCCCCCCCAGGTTGTTATTAAACAGAAATTTCACAGCACTATTCCTTCTTTGCTTCTCATGTACTCATCTTCACTGATGGCTCTAGGGGGCCTGGTGATGTCGGGGCTTCCTTTATTCTCGTCAATTTTAATTTTTCCGAATCCTTTCGTCTTCCGCCTTTCTGTTCTATTTTCACAAATTAATTTATGAGACTACCCTACGTACAACTAATTTTTGCTTCTCAGAATTCCCTTCTCTTCCACGTTCTGTTATTGTTCCTATTATTCGTCTACGCTTCAATCACACTCTATTGCCCTCTTCCGCTATCGTCTCTTTTGGGTTTCCTTTCCTTATTGTCCTCTACAGCTTAATGGAAGCATTTGTCTATAATGCTAATCACATTTTCTTTGAGTGTTCTGCTCTTTCTGTTCCCGTTATTTACTCCTCTTAATTAACTTTACCTACTGTGCTTCCTATATCCTGCCCTTTCCTTCTCGGTCTGTTGTTCCTGCCATTGATTCCTTTATTTCTTCTATTTCCGATCGAATTAAGTTTTAATTAGTTAACTTTTCTTCCTATTGTTTCTGGGTGAAGTCTCTGGTTGACGAGCCCCCCCCCCAAAAGAAAGAAACAATTGCATTTTACTGTACAACATTTCTCGGATCGAATTACAGTCCTAATTTTTAGAGACAGATTCACTTTGTTGTTAAAATTCCAGACAGCACATTCTGCGTGCAACGTCTAGCTCTCGACTAATTTTCAGAATACATTCTTCTTCAGTAAGATTTGGTCCGGAATATAAGAATTCGTTCAAAGGGTAAACATCACCATCTGACGATACAAATAGAACTTGTCGGTAGGTAATTTTTGATGTGAAACATCTATTGGCGCGCCTTGGGGGTAAAACGGGACCGTAAACGGTGTGACGCTTTCATACCGTCATGCCCTCTCCCCGCCGCCGCTAACTACTCGCTTGTGTGTGCGTGGCGCGTATACTATACCATTCGTTGCATTTACGCGGGAATACGTATTGCGTGCGCCTCTGTTCGTCTACAATATACTTGATACAGTATATTGGCGCGTCGCCGCTTGTATATGTATAAGTGCAGGCGCTGCAGTAAAATGTCAAATACGCGGACACGCAATCTACCGATTGACGAAACACATCTACCAATTCAAACCAAAGGTTAGTAAATCGTCTATTATTAATATATTATTCATTAATATTAATATATTACCATTCATATTTTCGCAGTACACAAATAACACAAGCCAGGGCCGTATCTAAACCAAAATACCGGGAGGGGTTACGAAAACATTTTTATAAATATATATACATATACATATATATTAATTACAACGTAATTCTTAGGCTACCCCCCTTTAGAAAAAATGTCCCAAAAAAATATTACAATTTTATGTAACGAAATATGTAACGAAAAAATTTTTAATTTCATATAATGAAAGTAAAATGTTAGAACAGGATTTTTGTGATTATGTTATTTTTTTTTTCTTCTGTTGATGCCGGTAAGAATTACGTTGTAAATTTTGATCATTTTATACAAAGTATAGAAGAGAAAGAGACAGAAATGAAAGCAAGAGGGGTCAAGGGGCATAGCCCCTTGCGAGGCCAAAATGGCCGAATTATATATATATATATATATATACACATATATGTTTCCAAAGTAATTTACTTTAAATTTTTAATATAAATTTATACTGATTTCTGTTATTAAGGTGAATAAGCCTTGCTGCCACGTGAATTACATTAATTTCAATGTAATTAAAATATTTGTCTTTTTGGTTTTTGCACATTTATTGAACTTAATTCATTTTGAGTATTAATTTTTTCTTAATAAAAAACTAAATTTAATTCATCTAATAAGTTAACACAAAATTTATTGTTTCTGAGACGGAACGAATTTCGCCGGGTCAGCTAGTATATATATATGTATATATATGTATATGTATATACTAGTAAAATTTCGATTGGTTTTAATCGGTTGGCGGGTATTAACCGTGCATCTCTTTAAACTCGCGTGCTTCCTGCAAAAACAGTTCTAAATTGTGATGGGAAGGAATTTGAACATGTTGATGATGAAAATATGAAGGAGTGGATAGATAATTATGAAATTGATCCTCTTGGTTAGCGTATTTTTACTGATGAAGAAATTTTAAATGAAATCAATGCGGATTCTGAATCGGAAAATGAGGAGGAAGTCGAAACGCTAGTACCAGAACAGCGAGTAAGCTGTAAAATTGCGTTGGATTGTATACAGACTGTGATCACGCATTTCGAGCAGCAGACAGATAGAATATTCACAGACATTCTGCAGTTAAAAAATTTCCAGACGAGGATACGGCAAATGGAAAGAGATTGCCGACAGACAGAAGAAATTGACTGACTTTTTTCATAAAAATTAATATTTAGTCGTAAGTTATTCTATTCGTTTTTATAACACTTTTTTTCTGTACCTTACGTTCTTTTCATTTTTCTTTCTACTCTACTTTATGTTCTTATTTCTTTGTCTTGTCGATATTTAAAATGAATAAAAATTTTGAATTTTATAAATCTTCTGTATGTACCTACAGTATTTACTTAATTAAATCAGTCTAAATAATTCAGTTTCCTTCTCGCTAAAAGGGGTTTTATATCACAGCTATCATTTCATATACAGTACACTATTATACGTATTTATTATAAAACAAAAAGCAAAACAATACAGAAAATTATACAATTGCAATCGTAGATAGTCAGCTATCATTTCATAGTATGAAATGGAGTGAAGAGCCTCCCGACCCACATATTACGTGGGTCGCAAAGCTCGGGATGCATAAAAACTCGCGGAACGGCCGGCGGTGGGTTAACCGTGTTTTCCCGTATCCGTGCATGATGAATCCCCAATTAATACGAATAATCGGGGTTTTACTGTATATACATATTGATACGGATGTATTTGGCGCTATCTTGTTGACGACGTTTGAGCTAGAAAATATTATTCGATTAAAATGATTACTATGTTCACGATTTCTCAAATGTCGTTTAATAGTGCTTCATCACTGGCTTTATTATTTTAAGCTTGCCTACTCGGCCAAGAAACCGTAATTCCCGTATATGATCGAACGTTCGAGAATATTCTGAGGCGGACACCGTCAAAGTGTGTTGCTGACGGCAGTGGTACAGCGACAGCGGCGTTTGTCAGTGGTGGATGCTGTCTATATATAGTGTACTAGATATTAGCGAACAGAAGGCAGATTTTATAATTACCAGAAATGCCTAGGCAGGGGAAAGCGGGCGGTGTAAGAAAAGATAAAATTAATTGTAGGTAGCCGCGTGCTCTGTCGTTCGCATCTCCGTACCGAATGATCAGGTAATTCGCGTATATATGTACATATTTATCTAGTGAAAACCGCGTTTTCCTATTTTTTTTGTAAATGTAAAGTGTGTTTGCCGTATTTTGGTGTTTGTATAAAATTTCTTATTTTAAAGAAAAATTTAAGTAATTAATTAGAAAAATAATAAACAAAAAAGCCTGATGCTCGTAAAAAGAAACTAAAACAGGAATTAAGACGAATTGTTTCAATATATATGCAATGAGTGACGGAAATATTCGGACACCAGGTAATTATTTCATTTTTTGATTAGAAAGTTGTATTTGCGTAAACTTTTTGAATAAAACATGTAAGGGTATGTTAGAACAGAGCGTAAGGTAATAAATGCATTAAGAAAAAAAATCATCAATAAAACCACTGAAAAGTTGAATAGCGACGGTAAAAATATTCGGACGCGTACGTACGTCGAGCAGTAATTAGGTTTTTCCATGAGACATCGATGCGCGTTCACCGGGGGTGAGTCATTTTATAGCAAAGGCAACGTGTTCAATGAACCGCTGCTGATCGACATTTGACATTTAACATTCATGTTTACGTTCGGTTTAAAAATTGATTAAAAAAAAAATGCCTCGTAAGGGCGAAAACTCGTCCTTTGAGCAACGGCAGTTGGTGATTCGTAATCATAGTAAAGGATTTTCTGTTCGTAAAATTTCGATGTTATCAAATATGAGGCAAAACACTGTCGGCGACATCATTAAACGTTTCGAAAAAGGAGATACTCGATTCCACAAACAGGTCGGCCACAGAAATTGTCAACACGTGATCAGCGGTTCATAACGAGTGGCAGGTAAAGAAAAATCCAGCAATTAGTGCGCCTAAATTATCCTACGAAACTACACGAAAAAGATTTTTAAATATTGAAGTTCACCCACAAACGATACGTCAAACAATTAAAAAGAACGGCTACAATTCGAGAGTCGCGCGAAATAAACCTTTAGTCAGCGAAATAAATTGAAAAAAAAACGTTTTTAACTTTGCAAAGGAACATGCTAATCGAGATGTAAATTTTTGGAAAACTGGGATTTTTACCGACACGAAAGTAAATTCAGTGTTTTCGGAAGTGACGGGCGTCTAAAAATTTAGGGAAGAAACCAAATAAGGAGCTTAAAAAATACAACCCGGACGCGACAGTCAAACATGGTAGAGGAAGTCTTATGGTGTGGGGATATTTCGCCGCGTCTCGATCGGTAACTTGGAGTTTATCGAAGGTAATATGAATGCGGATACATACGTCGACCTTCTGAAAAGAAATTTGAAATGCAGTGCCGAAAAATTGGGTCTGTAAAACAATTTCAATTTCTCTCAAAAGATAATGACCCTAAATGTAAATCGTACAAAGCGCGGTCGTGGCTATTGTACAACTGTCCGAAGGTCGTGGAAACATCACCTCAATCATCGGACATCGATCCCATCGAAAATTTGTGGGGCCACTTGGATCGAAAAATTCGGGAAACTAATATTAGAAGTAAAACACAGCTAAAAATAATTGTCGTGCTAAAGTGGCGAAAAATTTCAACCGAATTTACAGCAAAATTAGTTGAATCGATGCCCAGGATGATGAATGCTGTTATTCAACAGAAAGGGTTACCGACAAAATATTAAAGGTGATTTTAAAATTGAATTTTTGAGTTTTATCAAAGCTGTCCGAATATTTTTATTGCGTCTTAAATTGACTATTTTTATTTTGCTTCAAATTTCCTCTTGTTATTATTATTGTGCATCGAAAGTTTTTACTGTCTCTATTACCTAATGCTCTGTTCTAACATGCCCTTACATTTTTTTTTTCAAAAAGTTTGCATAAATACAACTTTTTAATCAAAAAATGAATAAATTACCTAGTGTCCGAATATTTTCGTTGCTCACTGTATATATATATATATATATATATACATATGTCATCGAGTTAGGCTTAGAGGTTAGAGCGCTTGACTTCCGATCCGGAGGTCTTGGGTTCCATACCGAGTGACGACAAAATATGCGGCGCTAGTTTAGTATACAGCAGTTGAGACACGTTTGGCCTGAATTTGTATATCGATAAATCAAGCGTCTATAGTCAGTTCCAAATGTAGTCATGAGTGTTAGCGTCGCGTGAATATATTCAGCCGGTGAACAATCGCATCAACGTGAGTAGGCTTCGGCTCGCTACTGATAACCTGTCTCACATTGGCCGGCAACAAGGGGAAGCCAACGTTCCGGTTTCTGTATTACTCAAAAACTCTGTTACTTTATCCTTACGCATAAAACTCATACCCGTAAACGAAGGAGAGTAAATTGATTGATATATAAATATATATATATATATATATATATGAGGGCCCTTTAATAAGTAAACAGACAAATCGCTATAAAATTTTTAATTATTAATATAGTTACAATTTTTTTTTTCACTTTTCGATGTAATCCCCCTCCTTACGAATACACTTGTACCACCGGTCTACGAAACTATGTATTTCCTTGGCGAGGAATTCTTTAGGTTGAGTGCGGAATCACTTTAGGACATGCTCCTTGATTTCTTCGTTGTTTTCGAAAACGTGTCCATGCGAAAAGTTTTTAAGCGGCCCAAACGAATGAAAATCTGACGGGGTTAAGTCAGGGCTATATGGAGAATGTTGGAGCACTGCCCACCCAATTTTTTTCAATATAGCTTGCGTTGACAGGACGCTATAAGAGGTGGCATTGTCTTGCTGAAGAATGACCACTTTCGAGACGTGTCCTGGTCGTTTCCGCTGTATCGGCAGTCAAAGTTGGGTTTTGAGCACTTTTGCATACGACTCTGTGTTGACAGTACCTCTATCTTTCAGATAAGTATAAAGAACCGCACCTTTCATATCCCAAAACACGGTCAAAAGCACTTTGTTTGCTGAGGGACGGGACTTGAATTTTTTGGCTGCAGGTGACTCCGGATTCTTCCACTCCATGCTTTGTTTTTTCGTTTCAGGTTCGTAATGATGGATCCATGTCTCATCCCCGGAGACTATACGTTCTAAAGGGGCCTTACCTTCAATATCGAACCGATTTTTGAGCTCCTTACAAATTCTTAGCCAATTTTCTCTGTGCACCGCGGATAACATTTTGGGAACCCACCTCGCGGAGGTTTTTTGCAAATTGAGATGGTTGTGAATGATATTGTGGATGGTATCGGCACTCACACCGTACTGGAGTGATATTTCTTTGATTAGTAACTCGCCTGTCGGCTAAAATTATCTCCTCAATGTTTTTTATGAGGATCGTCGATGTCACTTCAACTGGGCGTCCACAACGCGGTTCCGTCGCTGTACTTGTTCGGCCGTTTTTGAACTGATCCACCTACGAATAAAAACTTGCGCGATTCATACACGAACTACCGTATTTTTCGGTCATTCTCCGATAAATTTCGCTGGGTTTAACTCCTTCCGACATCAAAAAACGAATAACACCGCGCTGTTCATAGTGTGTACTTTCTTTGAGTGGCGTCGGACCACTTTGGGAATCACTGGCGAACAACCGACGACGCATAACGGTAACACAACATTCACAATGCGTATCCAATACTGCAACTAACAAAACGAGCTATTGTGGAAGTCGTTACCTCCTTTAGTTCCCCCTCAGGAGCGATTTGTCTGTTTACTTATTGAAGGACCCTCTCGTGTATATATATATATATATATATATGTATATATTAATTACAACGTAATTTTTAGGCTACCCCCATTAGAAAAAATGTCACAATTTTATGTAATGAATTATGCAACGAAAAAATGTCTTAATTTTATATAATGAAAGTTAAATGTTAGGATAGGATTTTTGTGATTATTTAATTTTTTTTGTGTTAATGCCAGTAAGAATTACGTTGTAAATTTTGATCATTTTATAAAAAGTATAAAAGAGAAAGAGACAGAAATGAAAGCGAGGGGTCAAGGGGCACAGCCCCTTGCGAGGCCAAAATAGCCAAGTTATATTGTATTATCATGAAATATATTTATTTATAAATAGTACACTAAAGCTTTGTAGTCAATTATTGTATATGCAATATTTGAACATTACAATAAAAACAAATGAAAAATAGTCGTTTCCATAGAACTAATAAAAATTTCAATTTTTTTTCTTCTGTCAAAAATTGAAAAGAAATAAATTTATGCTGAATTTCAGTCCATTTAATTCAAGCAGTTATTATTTCACACACATTTCGGGGAGGGGAGGTGAACCTTGAAAACCCCCCCTCGAATACGGCCCTGACACAAGCGATGGGTGTTATTATAATTGAAACCCACAATGACCAAAATATGTCTAATTTGTGACATATCGTACCAGTCAGTTATTGATACTTTTATCTTATATTTTATTATTACACATATTTATTAATCATAGATTCTTTGATTAACCATCTATTATGATATTTCACATCTGCCGGGCGTCCTGTAACGATCTTATTATTTTTTTTTTCTGGGAATGCCAACGACGAAGAGCAACAGCCCAATCAACCAAGGAAAGCATGTTATAAGAAAGAGCATAACGTATCAGATTTTAATCTGTTGCAAGATAGAATGAGTGAAAGAAGCTAGAATATGAACAACTGACAATGAAGGAAGTGTGAAAACATGAGTCATTGTATAGCGTAGGAAAGCCAAGATCCAAAAGCTCAGAATAGAAAAAAGAACGTTCTGAAGAAAGTGAACATCATTCGAACAAAATATGATTGACATCACATAGAAAAAAGGAATGTTCTGGGCGAAGAGGACATCGCGGGGAAGAGGTGAGGGAAAAACGAAAAAATGACGAAGGGTGAAAGCTATGACCGAAACGAAGGCGACATATGGTAGTGATCAGGGGACGACAAAGAGAAGGAAATTTGTCAAACCAACTGTTGTGAGAAGGTAAAGGCTGGACGGAAAGAAAAAAGGAATTCGGATTGGAGAAAAGGAAAAAATAAATATCACTCTAAAATCGAAAGTGAAACTGTCTGGAAATTCGTCCCGATTCATTTCTTAACAAAAATCCCATCCGCTAACCAGTTTTCATATCAGGGATGCTGGTCGGACATTTATGCTTCCTCCTTTTCTAATAATTATTAATAACAAGGATGCTTTGGAGGGCTTGCTGGACTTTCACAAAATCGGCGTGGCTTTGCTTTCTGAGATATGGTTAAAGGATTCTTCTGACATCAACTTTAAAGGTTTCACCTTAGTCAGTTTCTGTCGAAATGATGGCTATGGAGGAGCTGCTGTTTTGATTAGAAATGACATTCTTTTCTATTCTCATAATATTCGCTTATTCAGTTCATCCTCCTCCCTACTTCCTAATTTAGTTCATATTTCCATCCCTAACAACTCTGCTTGTCCTCTTAACTTTATCTCTGTCTACATTCCTCCTAATTTTGATCTTCGGAACTTTCCTTTTTCTGGTTTTTTTGATTCGCTTCCTTCCCCTTTTATTATAGGAGGAGACTGGAACGCTCGTTCTCCTTTTTGGGGTTGCTCCAATTATAATAGTAACGGTGTTATTCTTGAAGACATTTTTCTCCGTAATAATATTTTTTTGCTGAATGATAATTCTCCTACCTTTTATAGGAATCCAACTACGTTTAGTTCAATTGACTTAACCTTTACATCTCCTAACCTCGGTTTTAACTGTTCGTGGAAAACCTTAAATGGCACGTTTGGAAGCGACCATGTTCCCATTATCATATCCCTTAACAACTTTTCTCCTCCTGTGCAGCCTGATCTCCTTCATACTCCTCAATGGTACCTTTCTAAAACCGATTGGGCGATGTTTCGCCGTGTTGTCGATTCATTTCTTCCTTTTATCAATGTTGACAGGAATCCTATATCCCAATATCAGTCATTCACTCAATCTATTTCCTTTGTTCTTTCCTTATCTGCTCCTCCGTACCATTCTTCATTAAAAAATAGATCTATATATGCTTCATCCCTGTGGTGGAATAATGATTGCAAGTCTGCGTTCGATCTCTGTACTTCCACTTTTAGATCTTTTCGCTCCTGTCCTTCTTTTCCCAACTTCCTTGCACATAAAAGAGCTAATGCTAAGGCTAGGTTCGTTCTTAAACGCTCAAAAAGAGCCGCTTGGATAAAGTTCTGTTCTTCTTTCTCCCGCTCTACTCCAATGACTCATGTCTGGAAAATGGCTAAAGCGTTTAGAACTCCTTTATCGGAACGACCTTCTTATCTTAATATCCCGAAAGATAGCCTCATTTCATTCATGGACTCCTTAGCTCCTTCCTATGTCCCTAGCCTCGAAGAGTTTCATTCTCCTTCTCCTTCTATTAATTCTACTTCTCACTTTTTATCTTCTAGCTTTAGTCTTAATGAACTTCGTGCTTCTTTAAGTAAGTCCTCCTCCAAATCCTCCCCTGGTATTGATGGTATATCTTTTCTCATTATAAAAAACCTCTCTATTCAATCTCTTGAGACTCTTCTTAGTATATATAATTCTTTTCTTCTTTCTTGTTCCACTCCTCCTTCTTGGAATGCCTTTATCGTTATACCCATACCAAAGAAAAACTCCTCTTCTTTTCGTCCTATCTCACTTGCTCCCTGTTTAAGGAAGCTCTTTGAGAGCATGTTAAATAAACGGCTTGTCTGGTTTCTCGAACACAATAACTTAATTCCTAATAATATGTTCGGTTTCCGTCTCTGTCTTGGTCCTCCTGATTGCATTAGTGTTTTCCTTTCTGACATTTACAATTCCTATATAAACAAAAATTTTACTATCGCAGCCTTTATTGATGTTTCCAGTGCATTTGACAATGTTCATCTCCCTACTCTCAGAAATATAATGCTGTCACTGCATCTTCCGGACTGTGTTGTTTCCCTTATTATTAATCTCTTCCAAAGCCGGACTGTACATCTATCCACTTCTTGTTATTCCACTTCAAGAAAAGTTTTTTGTGGTCTTCCTCAGGGTTCCTGTCTTAGTCCTACTCTCTTCAACATCTATACTTCTCATATTGCTTCTCTTCCATTAAATTCATCGTCTCTATTCTATGCTGATGATATCCTTATTTACTCTTCTTCTCGCAACTTAACAGATGCTGTCTTAGAACTAAATAGGTCATTAGCCACTATAGAAAATGCTCTTTCAAATATTCATCTTTTTGTCTCTCCTCATAAATCCGCGGCCATGGTTTTTACTTTCCGTTCATATAATCCTTCCTCAATCAATCTAACCTTAAGTCATTATCCTGTCCCTCTGGTGGAGAGTTTCTGTTATTTGGGTGTGCTTCTTAACGGCCGTCTTTCCTTTCACGAACATATTAGTCGCCTGTATACTTCTTGTCTTAAAAGGATTAATCTTTTAAAATCACTCTCATCGTACAGGTGGGGTGGTGATCCTTACATTCTTTCCTTATTGTATAAGTCTCTTATTCTTTCTAAGTTGGACTACTGTTCCTATATATACGGCGACGCTTCTAAATCTCTTCTGTTAAAGCTTGACCGCATTCTAAATTCCTGGGTGCACGTAAATCTACTCCAATTCCTGCCATCCTCTCTGAATCCAAATCACTCCCTTTGTTCATCCGCATATCTAGGCTATCGTTTCTTAATCAATCGCCTTCCCTCCTTTTCCTCTAGAATTATAGCTGCCTATTGCTCTATTTTTCACAACTGGCGTTTTACTCCCAACAGAATTCCAATTTTATCTTTCATTTCTGTTCGTCTTGCCAATTTTTCTCCTTATATTTTCTCCTATGATAAATCTCCGTACTTTTCTCTTAATTATTTCGGTCTCTTACATCCTTCTCACGTATTTCATTTGTCAAGTTCCGCCAAATTCCTTCCTCACTCTATAGTTAGATCTGAATTTCACATGGTTTTAAGCTCTTTATATCCCAACCATTCCGTTATTTTTATTGATGGTTCTAAGAGTGCTGATGGGGTTGGTGCCGCCTTTGTTTTTCCTTCTCACAACTACTCCGAATCCTTTAAACTTCCTTCCTGCTGCTCTATATTTCCTGCTGAATCTGCTGCCATGCTTCATGCAATTCTTTTTATCTCTTCCTCTTCTATCCTCTCGGATAAATTTCTCTTAATAGCTGACTCTGAAAGTGTCTTGAAGGCGGTCTCTTCTCCTTTACCGTTGTCCTCTTTTGATCCTTTCATTCTCCTTATTCGCAATCTAATTCACGAATTATTCCTGTTTCGTTCGATCCAAATTGATTTATTGTGGATTCCTAGCCATGCTGGAATTGAGGGTAATGAGGTGGCTGATTCCTTGGCTCGCTCAGGAGCTTCCAATGGACATCCTCTTCATAAATTTTCCGCTCACAATATTAATCATATTTCCAAACAGTTTCACCTTAGATTATGGAAGGATATTTATTTTTCCCTTTTCTCAAATCCGAATTCCTTTTATCTTTCCGTTCAGCCCTTACCTTCTTTGACCAGATGGTTCGACATGTTTCCTTCCCTTTGTCGTCCCCTGATCACCGCTATATGCCGTCTTCGTTTCGGTCATACCTTTCTTCCTTCGTCACTTTATCGTTTTTCCCTCGTCTCTTCTCCGCGATGCCCTCTTCACCCAGAGGACTCCTTTCTTCTGTGTGATATCAATCACGTCTTCTTCGAATGTTCCTCACTCTCTTCAGAACGTTATCTCTTTTATTCCCGGCTTTTGGATCTTCGTCTTCCTACTCCATACAATGACTCTTATGTTCTCTCATTTCCTTCCTTGTCAGTTATTCCTATTCTAGCTTCTTTTATTCATTCAATCTCGCACCAGATTGAAATCTAATATGTTATTCTCCTTTTGAACTATTACTTAGATTCCTTGGCTAATTGGGCTGTTGCTCTTCGTCGGCGTACCCATAAAAAAAAAAAAAAAAAAAAAAAAAAATTATTAATTTTTTATCTATTCAACCTACTCTTTCTTTTAATCGGTGGTTTTCTTTTTGTTTCCCTTCCATTGTCTGTTAGCCTGCGTTCTTAAGCCATACTCTACTATATTTTTCCCGTTTTCGTTTCTCATTGGCTTCGTCCCACATTGTCCTCTTCATTTTCAAACCTGCTCTTCCCTCCTCCTCACATTTATTCTTGCTTTGTTCCGTCATAATGATAATTCCTGATTGGGTTAAAATTCAAGCTGACGAAACTCTAAGCTTCCCGTTTCTAATTTGCTCCCATTGTGCAAAAGGTGTTTCATGTTAGATTTTGGTCAGATTTTTACATTTCTTCCTTTTCTAATCATCCTTCCTTTTATTTTTCCATCCAACCGAATCTTCCCACGCGGCCTTGGTTTTACAATTTTCCTTCGCTTCGCCGCTCCGTTATTGTCCCTACTATCCGTTTACGTCTGAATCATACTCTTCTTCCTTCCTCACGTTTTCGTTTTCATCTCGCTCTTTCCCCTTTTTGCCCTCTTCACCCTGACGACGAAGCCGTCTGTGATCCTGACCATATCCTCTTTGAATGTCCATCCCTCGTGAACGAACGAACTTCTTTGTATTCCAATCTGCTGTCACTCAAACTTCCTACTCCTTATTGTGCCTCGTATATCTTATCGTTTCCGTCGATCTCAGTTGTTCCTATCCTCAGTTCCTTTATCTTATCAATAGCTGACCGAATCTACATTTAACTGATCCTTCTCCATCCTTTCGTTTCTGGGCGAAGATCCTTTGTTGACATGCCCAAAGGGGGGAAAAAAAAAGCTGACGAAACTAAAAAAAAAAAAAAAAACCATTTAAAATTTAAATTTATTGATGAACGTTCGAATCGAAAAAAGTATCCGCATTGTTTTCCGTGATTCCGTAAACGGCAATACTTCTATAGAGGTTATTAAATGTGTAATTTATATGAAATATTCTGAAAAAGCATCGTTCGTTATCTGGCAATAGACAACAATCGTGTTTTTTTACTACATTCACACATCCATCTAATCCGAGCGCGGTTTTGTTAAATTTTTCGGTAGCTTTCCTACAATGTTGATATATTTCGTTACGATGAATATGACCATAGTAACTCAGTTTGCGTTCTATCAAGTACTTCTTTTAGAAAGGGATTCCCTGAGCTATCCGGCGGAATTCAACTTTGTCAAAATTCTGCACTCCGAAAAAGAAATATCCAGATATAAAAAACCATTATTCTTTTGTTTCTTTTTTTTGCTAACAATTAATGTTGTTTGGTTTACGTGCATAGTAGCTTTGCTAAGATTTACTTAAAAACTTGCAAAATTTAGCATTACCAATATGTATTATTCATTTTTATGTTGATGTTTTCTCGCGTTTCAAACGATAAAAATATATATATATATATATATATTTAGAAATTTGCATAATATTTAAATCCGTTGCCTAAAGCGTAAATAAATATATTTCATTGCGAAACGAGCATATTAAGCTTTTATCTGTTTTTAATTAACAACAATAAACATGTTAATTTTTACACCATGGTGTGTAAATGAACTCTGAAAATACAATGATTGCTTATATATTGGCAGCCCCCCTTTCAGGAACTGCTCGTTTAATCGAATTTTCTCGATAAAAAAATCTCGTCCACTTGATTTACCTAAACATTTTTTTAAATTTTAGGCGCACCAACTACAGACACTAATCCAACACGAGTAAAATTTTTGAAAACGGGAATGTGCAGTAGCAGGAATCGAACCCGATTCTTTCCGGTCGAAAACCATTGCCTAACTAACTATGCCACGGTAGATGGCTAATCTAAACTCCTAAAAACCTTTAACTTGTGAACATGATCAAAATTATTGAAAGCCGTTTCCGAAAACATGGAAAAGAGTAATCTAAGCTAAAAATGTCTTCAGCAAAAAACGAACCTTCCTTTTATCAAAAAATATATCAATGGACATTAGAAAACAATTTATAAAGAGTTTCGTTTGGAGTGTTGCCCTGAACGGATGCGAAATTTGGATGCTAAAGGGGCAAGTGCAAACTGGAGGCATTTGAAATCTGGTGTTGGCGATGAATACCAAGAATAAGATTATCCCCCGATTAACCACAGTCTAAGAGAAGTGAGAAGAAAGCCAGCAGAAAGAAAAAGAAACGTCGTAATAGGAAACATTATACGATGCTCAACATTGATTATAAACCTAATAGAAGGTAAAGCAGAAATAAAATTACACAGGAAGGAAAATATGCGAAAATAAAATCATTAGTTGAAACCCTCGAATATCTTATACTATGTTTTCCACCAACGTACAGATTGAGCAGAGGATGATGGTGATAATGATATATATATATATATATATATATAAAAATAAAACTCTGCCCTCTGGGGCTCGGGAAGGGCAAGCCCTCTTGACCACGAATCTTTTTTTTTTCTAAAATTATTTTAGAAAAATCGTTTTCAATTAGCTACTCGTTTCTTACCTGTCTTTTATTAAAAATCTTAACAATTGTACAACGCATGCTTTGTTACCTCATATGAAGTTATGGAATATAATCGTAGGGCAAAAATTATACTTTACTTCGGTTTGAGAATGACGTAGTCATTAATATATATACATATATCCGTTTGTATATACATATGTGCAGTTTCTGCTGGTATTGTAGTATGGAAGATATGTATATGAGGTATAACAATTGTAATCGTAGAATTGTTTCATAGCGCGACTTGTGGTAACACTGCGATGGTGCTCGCAATCTCGTTGTAAACAGGAAACATTTTTGAGTCAGTATATGCAGTGTTTTCATAACGGTAGTATGTATATATCGCGTTCTGTGGTTGTTTAAACAAAGTAAGGTTTTTACACGTGTCGTGAAAATGTGCGATGTAAATACCGAGCAACGTATCGTGATCAAATTCTTGGTCAGACGCGGAGTAAAACCGCCGTCGGAAATCCTTGTATAATAATAAGACGTGTTTAAGGAAGACGCTATATGAAACAACCGACTGTTTTCAAGTAGGCTCAGTAGTTTAAAGACGGCCGTGAATCGGTCGAGAACGATCTACACTGCGGCGGGCCTTCTACCGCAAAAACGGCGGCAAATGTTGAACGTGTGCGCATGTGCGTGTTTCGAGACTGACGAGTGAGTTGTCGAATGTTAGAAGAAAAGTTAAACATCAACCGCGAGACCATTCGGCAGATTTTAAATGACGATCTAGGGATGCGCTAAGATGGTTTCAAAACTACTCACAGCTGAGCAAAAAGAGCTCCGGAGATCCATCTGAAAGGACATGATTAATCGAACTGGCGCTGAAGGAAACCAGTGAATGTTGTCCATTATCACGGGGGGGGGGCGGCCGAAAAAAGCTCGCATGTCCAAATCAAAAGTCAAGTCTCTACTGATCGCTTTCTTCGACATCAACGGCGTTGTTCATCACGAATACGTTCCCGCAGGCCAAACAGTCAATACAGCATTCTACATCGAAATTTTGAAACGGTTACGAGCCCGCGTGTACCGCGCACGATCCGAATTGGCCGAGAAGGGTTGGCTGCTGCATCACGACAACGCTCCAGCATATTCGTCCTTCGTAGTACGCCAGTTTTTGACGCTCCACAGCATACCCACGCCTCCACACCCACCTACAGCCCGGACCTGGCTCCGTGCAACTTTTATTACTTCCCTGAACTCAAAAGTTACTTGAAAGGAAACCGATACGACGGCATTACCAAAGTCTAAAGTGTCGCGACGAGCGTCCTGATGGACCTATCATCGGGGCTGTTTGCGCGATGTTTCCAAAAATGGGTCGAACGTTAGCGGCAGTGCGCTGACCTCGGAGGGGACTACTGTGAAGGTGTTTAGAGTAAGTTTCCCTCTCCCTCTATTTTTAGGCCCTCCAGGGCAAAATTCTACGAATACAATTGTCACACCTTGTATATGTACATATTTGTAACGAATTTAAAGAGTAAAATATTATCGGCGTGTTCGTATATATCTAAAATTAGTTTAAAAAAATATTCATATTGAAAGACCAGTATTATTGTACGAGTACCGTTGTTCTTTTTTTGGGGGGTCACCAGCAAATGGTGTTGACTCAACGACTAATTAAGGAACTGCTAGATAAGAATTTTATTGGTGATTATGAAGGTGTGAAGCAAGGATAGATACTATAGTCAGTGAAAAAAGGGAAAGCGTGAACGGAACACTATGAGAAATGGAGAGATCGAGTTGTAATAAATCGTGCTAGAAAAGAGAGTGTTCAAGAAAAAGAGGCGACCCTCAAACAAGACGTGGTTAGCATATGGTAGGCTCATCCGGATGTAAAGGATAAATGGGTGAAGAGGAAGTCGAGAACCGAAATATGTATGGAGGAAGAAAAGAGTGGTGAAAACGTAAGCGGCAGATGGAAGTAATGGTGGCACGATGAAGAGAGGGGCAAAATTGAACCAGGTGCAAGATTGAAGAGAAGAGTGTATTTGTAAGAGGAAAGAGGAAGAGTATGAGTTAGACCGGATAGTACAATGAAAGTTTTTGTTCAGGAAAATGCGAAGTAACTTTTCGTAGAGTTCGACCATTGTGGATAGCGGAACAAGCTACAGAGTCAGTCTCCTTGTTTCCGTGGATTGTGACTATGAACCCAAAGAAGGTCTGTTTGAATAGAAAGATTATTGTGTAGATTGTAAATAATAGAGCGGTTGATAATAAGATCATACGATGGGAATGGGAAGCTGGATGATATAAGTTTAAGAACGCTCGAGGAGTCGGAAATAAGTAGAATTTTAGTGGAAGGTGGAAGCGTTGCGGAAAAGATGATGGTACGAAAAGTAGTCACAGATTCAGCGTAAACAAAATAGAACAGAAAGTAGGTGATTATGTTAGAGTCATGGAGTAAGACGTAAAGGAGGCGCCAACACCACTGTGATCTTTTGAGCCATCGGTGAAGATAATTTTAAATGACGAGGAAAATGTGGGGAAAAATGAAGGAATTGAATGGTTGAAAGCCGGCGGAAGAAGAAAAGTGTTTATAAAGGGAAGGTAAACAAATTAGGGGGATTGTGAGAGAGGAATTTTCGATTTTAGTAATCAAGAGTGGATTAAACTGCTACATTTGATGACTAACAATCAGTTGGAACTTACGGTGCAGCTGGATGAACGGCGTTTACTGGTCCGCTCTACGTATTACGTGATTTTTACTGCAAATGCCACTTACGTACAGAAGACACGAGAATTCAGTTCGATTTCGTGAGAAATATCGTTCGGGGGTTCAACAAAATGTCTACGAACGCGTAATTCGTTATACAATTCAGCTTTAAATGACCGATTAGTTTCATAATTTTAATAATAATTACGTTTACATTAAAAAAAATATATACGTTATACAAAATCTAAAACTAGAATTAGGTTTACTTTCTAAAATCACACCTACTTCTAGAAGTAAATTTATTTTTTAAATTATCTTAAGGATCTACATGTCGAAAAACGGTTTTAACTCACTGCAGTTGTACCTAAAAGTCCAGTCAAAAAGTTTTTCGCGATTCAGACTCGATTAAAAAATTCATACGCTCCCAAATTCTGTTCTTATATTAACAGCGGATTTAACCTCCGAAACGGTCTTTGAAAGGCTACAGGCTTTAAACGGAATTTCGTGGATGCATGGATTTCTAAGCAAGATACTACCATCAAAGTGAAGTGGTTATATTTGCTTAGGTAATCGTGCTATAAACTCAAAAACGGAGCCCCACTGTTTGTAATAAAACGCTAAAATTCCGTTCGGCCGAAATTGGAGAATTATCGCGCTATTAATGATTTGTATTGCGACGTAAGAGTGGGTGGTTCGCTAACAAATGGGCGAGGGGTGATACAAGTGGCGGTTACATTCGGTGGAAATATTTGACAGTTGTTGGGTACGAATGTGCGTGGGGAAAGTTAATAATAATAACTTTAGAAATCAGATATTTGATTTTCCTTGTAATTAAGTAGAAAGAGAAAATAGAGTTACTTTTATCGAAAGCCGATTCAAAGAATTTTTGATCGTTTTCTCATAGCTATAAAAGCGATTAATTACGGTTCGATTTTCGTTAGTACCGATTTTAGTCAATAAGTGTCACACTTGAAAACCATGTGCAGAGGTAATTTTCTCACAAGTTGTCGTTGAAAAAGGGAATTGAAAGAATTTAGAACACGAATAAATAGCGCGGTAGTTGAAAATTGTTCGCGTGTCACGCTAAAAATATTTCACTACATTCTCCCTTTTAATATTAATCAACATTTTCCGGTTCCTCTGGTAAATTGTTAATTACTACATTATTTCTGGTAAATGTATGATTATTATAATTTTCATCGAAACTAGATATTAAGAACGCGTTTCACCTGTTAATAATCCGTAAGTTGTGTACTTTCCGGCTTTTAAAGTACGGAAATTTATTCGCAGTTTTTAGTTTCCTGTAAGGAGGACATTTTTTTTCCCTAGGTCAATTTCATTTTCCGAAAGGAAATTACCACCAGTTGGTCGAATGCGGCACAGTAGTACTGCGTACCCATCTGGAGAGTAGCTTTTAATAATTTAATATTAATGTTAAACGCATTTCTAAGAAGACACAGCCTG
Organism: Icerya purchasi; assembly: GCA_039619475.1. Taxonomy (NCBI): domain Eukaryota; kingdom Metazoa; phylum Arthropoda; class Insecta; order Hemiptera; family Monophlebidae; genus Icerya; species Icerya purchasi. The sequence goes on along the minus strand of CM077115.1, from coordinate 332,690,784 downwards.
TAATCGACATCCTTAATGCGAAAAGTATTTTTTAACAACGGAACTGACAATTTTTTTGATGTGTACGCACCGGCGGCAGCCGGATTTGCTCTCTCAGCGGGTAGGGGATTGAAAAACTATTTTGCATATAGAAAAATAATTTATATTAAAACCAGGGAAATTTGGTTTTTAATTATTACGCGATTCATTTTTTAATTATTACGGGATTCATTTTTTAATATTAAAAATTACATTAATACTGCTCTATTGTATGTCACACGAAATTAGTATTGCCAGCGCAATTTTATTTCTATGGAAAATACACACGTTTATTTTCATTTTATGAAGAAATTTTATATTATAATTTGGATAGAAATTGTATCATATGATGTAACTGTGGTTTTTAGGAAATGGCTCGAACGATTTTGATGAAACTTACAAATTAGGGGTTTTCGGGGGTTTTCGGGGGTTTTCAGGGGTTTTTAGGGGTTTTTTAGGGGTTTTGGGATGAATCGATGTTTACATTGGATGCACTGATATGTTGCATCAAGTTCAGAAAACTGTCGTATAGTTCGAGGATAAAAAGACGTTAATTTTTTTTTGAAGAGATTATTGATTGACTTTAAGCCTTCTGTAAAATAGATTACTTTAGCGCAGTAATTTGCTAGCAGAATTCTTAGCCATTTCAAAATAAATTTATTTTCTCCCGGGAATTATGCAGAGTTAATAATCGATGTTTCTTCTCGAAGGGTTATAGAAAACTACTTTTAATTCGGTATATTTGAAGATGACGATGTTGTCGCATCTTTTTCGTATCTTCTAGCGTTGATTTTACTGGTGCTAGTTTTCTTCCGATCTTATTTATCCCTCTGTATTTATTATTACGGCTAGTAAATGAATAGCAGTTGGTTTTTAGACTGTGTGTCAGCGAATTAACCGGTGCCATTTCAAAATTTTTCTCTGTGCTCGCTATAACGGTTCTCTGTTGTTAGTTTCGAAAATTTTCTATTGTACATTTGAATCGACGATAGAAAGAAATTTCGAATTTCCGCTTTGCCATTGTTAATACTTAAATATTTTCAAATTACGTTTTCATGGAAAATTGATAATACAACCTAGTCTTCCTTCTAATCCCTGGTTCTTTGAGTTTCCTTCACTTCCCCGTTTTGTTGTCATTTCTATGATTCGTTTGCGTTTTCGCCATTCTGCTCTTCCTTCCTCTCGTTTTCGCTTTTCCCTTGTCTCCTCTCCAAATTGTTCTCTAATCACATATTTTTTGAATGTCCATTACTTTCTGTCGAACGCTGTATTCTATATTCTTGTCTGCTGAAACTCAACCTACTCCTTATTGTGCATCTTATATGTTGTCCTCCTCCTCGCCATCCATTAATTCATCCGTTAGTTCGTTTATATTGTCCATATGTGACCAAATCAAAATTTAACTGACGGCTCTTTTCTTGTTTCTGGGTGTAGGTCCTTAGCTGACGTGCCCAAAGGGGGGATCTAAAAAAAAAAAAAGTATCAGTCGCGTCTGTTATATATATATATATATATATATTAAAAAAAAAAAAAATATTAATAAAAAATGATCTAAAGGAACCACATTTTTTCCCGTTTTTTGAAGACTACTAAGTAAGTATCTATGTTCACCGATAGTCAATGGTATACGTATTTCGAATGAACAAAGAGTATCATTAGAATCAGTTCACATGGAGACAAGTTACGAGCGAACAAACATAAAAAAAAATATACTCGACGAACGTGTAACCTGCTTGCTTTTTTTAAAGTCATTAAAAAGATGAAATTAAAAAAAATGTTGTAAGAACGAAAACCCATTAAAATCAGTCCACGTGGGTTTACGTTATGCGCGAACAAACATCTACAGCTTACGATTAATTATCCTCAGCACCTGTCTGTCGCAACTGTAAAGAAGATCACTTATCCACGGATGATCCCGGAGTCATTTCGCCAAATAGATTTTAGGAAAACAGATAGCTTAAAAAATTTAAAAATTTTTCGGCTGTACTCGCGCCTTTACTCATGCAGATCACGCTGCCGTCGGACCTTTTTCTAGTCTTTCATCTGTGAAATCTCCTTCTAATAATCCTTATTCTTTCTTCCCGTCTGCTAGATGCATCTGTCGTTTGTCACCAACCAAACGTATCTCCAAACCTCTGTAATATTTAATTTTAGAGATGATTTTTTAATATTTAGGTTAAAATTATTTTCTTCCATTTCTGTATTAACACTTTATTGAACAATATAAACTTTCCGTATCCGATATAACGAACATATTGCTACCATTACACACGGGCATATTAGTAAATCATCTGTTGCGGAACACATTGTTATTAATAAACATAGACTAAAATTAAATATAAAAGACGACCTCGAAATAATAAAATATACTAATAATTATAACATACTCAATAGCGCCGAAACGTATTACATTAATAAATTTAAAGATAACTTAATTAATAATAATCTTATAATTAATAATAACCCGCTATATAAAATGAAATATTCATGACATATCGATATATTACATTAGATTATAAGAAGACAAATACGTCATCGTTTCAATTTTTAACTTTAATTATTAACGCCATGAATATGGAGCAAGTGACTCCGAAACATGTCGGCACGTTTTAATTTTTAATTTAAAAATAATTTCTGTTTAATAAAGATTTTATATTATTCAATTTAGAGATGATGTTTTTCATATACTGCAAGGTTGCAATTGTAATAATAGTAATAGACACTCTGTAATTATGATATAAAACAACTTGTACAAAATTATTTTAATGAATTTAATAAATTTGCTACTGAAGAAATAAAATTCCGGAAAAATAATGTACATTTATTATATTAAGTAAATAGTAAAAATATAGTGCCTATATATTGTAAAAAACTGTAAAATGGTAATTAATATAATACTAAATACTTAATTGGATGGGTTATATTAATTCCGTTATTATAATAAATCAATATTTTTAGTAAATAAATGCGCCGTACCCGAAAAAAAAAAAAAAAATGAAATTATGTAACTGGTAAAGGTTGGAAATATTGTAGAATATAATGATCGATTATTATTCTGAAGGAATAAAATTGCTTAATGATATTTCGGTTCAAATATAGATCTCCATAGACCGGGTTTTCATTTTTTTTTTTTTTTTTTTTTTTCGAAGTACTAAGACGCAGTAGTCTTAAAGATATATTTATTAACAGTATAATATGGCCGTATGAGACTACCCCATTGATTATCCGAATAATTTTTTAGTTTTTATTGAAGTGATTAGGTGCATCAACGGATATCCACGAAATCGGTGTAAAGTGTATTATCCTAGATTGCGGCAGGAATTCGGTTTGTTCTTGTTTGGTTTTCCTCTCGCGTTTTCTCTTTTTCTGTATTCTTATTACCCACCGCGCGCAGTTCGGCATTTTGCAATTAATTAGCCCCGGTTTTTTTAATCAAAGCTGGGCGTATACAATTACTTTTTTGGTGGTCAATTACGGAAACGATAATTTGCTACCGTGTTTACAATTATATCTAGTTAATTCTATAATGCGTAATTACGAAGTGGTAGAAATCGAATTTGTCAGACGAATCGAATAATCACTTTTCTTCAGTCGGTACGGACGATTATTAAGTGACATTTAAAACACCAAAGGCCTGTGTGCCATCTATTACGAAATAAAAAATTTTTCACGTTCTACCTGTTTTTTATTTTTTACAAAAACAGCAAGAAAAAAAAAAAAGAAGGTGTGTACATTAGTGCGAACGAATTCGAAGCATACCGATAAAGAGACGAATAACAGTTGGGTCTACCAAAAAAACCGAGTTGTTGTGTGCGTTGGACACATTTTATAAATTACGTATAATCTATTTTCAAGCAGAGTGGGGGGGAGGGGGTGTAATCGATTACTCTTGGTAATTACAAAGAAACGATTATTATTTAGCGCAATCGATTAGACAACACCGGCGTAGTTGCGGAGTAATAATCGGATTTGTCGCGATGAATCGGATTATTATTCATTTTAATGCGGTTAATTCTTTAGTATTAAGAACAAGAAGGGTATTTTTATTTACAAAACAAAAAAAATTCACGTAAAAGTCGTACACACATTTTATATAGTTTCCATCTGCACCGAGAACTTTTTTTTTTTTGTTTTTTTTTCATTAAAAATTTCTATATTTATAACAATTTCATAATTATAAATAAAATCCGGGAAAAAATTAATTTTTCAACATAATAAGGCAATAACAACGATAGACAAGCTTATTTATGTGTTGTTTATATTAGGTTCTCTACCGGAAAAAATTACATTATCGAAAGATTAAGACCGATTATTAGCAGCCGAAAATTTACTGCGCATTCGTAGGTAACGATTACCCATCTGGACTTAATTCGATTCGTTTGACAAATTTTCGAATAACACTATTAATTAAGATTACGAAACGGCAATTTATTACACCTAAATAAATATACATACAAGTGTAATCGATAACGGCCAACTATGATTGAACATAGAGATTACAGTGTAATCTTGCGATCGTATCAACTCTTCTATCTGCTTATCTTCCCTCTTTCTTGTATTCCTCTCTGTTTCCCTTTGTATTATTTTCCGTTCCGCCGTCCTCTTCTATCTCTATTTTCGAGAAAAATACTACTAGGCTTGATCGAAATGTACGCTGCGCGACGACCGACTGTTTAGTTGAAGAAAACGAAAGATTTATGACTAATTCGCGTACTAGTTATGCGCAGATGTGTTTTACGAGCAGTGGTGAACATCGCCTCGACACACTACCAACGGGGTAAAATTTTTAGAAAAAACCAAAAAAAAAAAAAACCCTTCATGAGCGAAATCATTTGGTTTTTTTTTGTGCGTTACATCGGCGGTTCTATTCGCTTCTCGCTACTTTGCATTTTTACGGCCTATATTAAATAATGAAAAATGAAGTTTTTAAAAAAATAAATTATAACAAGTAGCCTACGTTATATTGAAAGTCGTCTCGTTATCGATCAAATAATATATGTCAAATTTCGAGGTACAGAAAAACAAGTAAATACATATGGTATATAAATTTTTCGTAATATATTTAAATTTCATGTAAATTTAAAATTTAGAATAATAATAAAACTTTGTGGGTTTTTTTCGGCATTTCTTCTAATTTTTACAGATCCTCGGGGACCGACCATCCGGGTTGTGTACCAATTATCTTCTATCATCGTTCGAGAATCGGACGGAATTTAAATTGTGCCGTCCCACACTTATCTTCCTCAGATAGGGAAGATATCTAAATTTACACTTGAAAAAATTGAAGCGGAGATTTAAATTCGGTACTTTTAAATTACGGTTCCGGGTTCGTACGAATTTCAAAGCTACACAGTAGTGCTCGCTACCCGGTGACAATCCTGCGCATCTTTATCTCGCTTACACAGACGACAAATATTGCGGCGATGAATCATTATTATTATTATTATTATTATTATTATTATTATTATTATTATTATTATTATTATTATTATTATTATTATTATTATTATTATTATTATTATTATTATATTTTCCGTGAGCTTAAGTTGCATCTACGGCGAAATGCAAAATGCATCGAGTAAAAAGCGGAAACTGTTTAAATTAGTACGCGTGTATTTCGCGTAATTCTTTCTATTTCCTCGGCGAACCGAATTTTTTAAAATCGCAGACACCTATGCAGAGAGAAAATGTCTTTTTAAAATAGTTTCCGGCAGTTATTTATTTTTCATTTCTTCCCCCCTCCTTTTTTTTTTTTTTGCTGCACCCCCTTCTAATTTGAATATATAAATTTACGATTACTTCGCCGTTTTTACTTCCATTCTAAATTCAGTTGTTAACTTGTCGTCCCGGTTACAAATGCATCTCTCGGTTCTATTTTTCGTTTTTATTTTTTTTGTAAATTCACCCCCCCCTCCCCTTTGTTTGAGCTTCGACACCGTGTATTTTTACGGTTTTTAGATGTACTTAATTTTAACATCACGTTCAATTTCAAATTTTATTTACAACGTGCAACCGATTAAACGGGGTTCTCAAAATGTTTTGTCGTTTTCTCATTTCTGCAATAGAATTCACGTTCATCTGGAACATCTTTCACTGCGCTAGTTTGCTAGTTTCTAATTAAAATTCCCTTTCATATTGCGAATTCAACAGACGCACTTTCAGTAGTAATAATAATAAATAAATAAAATAAATTGAAAAAAATAATAACACGTTTAAATCGAAACAGAAAAAAAAAAAAAGAAAAGTATGTATATAATAATGCGAAAATAATAACTTTCACTTGGTTTTTTATTTTATTTTCACTCGAATATTTATTTAGGCCGTAAGCGCGATTACTATTTTTATTAAACACCGAAACAATCGGTAACGCTTACATGACGCCGATTTTGAGTAGGGTTCAATTGGACTAGGCCTGTCCTGGCCAACTCTAATGGTTTCATAGGTCACTTTGATGACGCATAACATCGCTGTAGGCCATATTTTAGGTAAACATGCTTTTATTAAAATATGTAATACAAACACGAAATAAACGATTATTGTCATACTACGGATTCGATACATTTAATTCTCGAGTCCTAATTAATGAGATATTTATTTACCCTTTCATTCGCTTAATTTTTACATCTGTATTTACGTCCGACGTTGCACTTCTTAGGCTGGTTTTCTGGATTGTCATCAGAGTTAATGAAGTACGGTGTGGAGAACTCTTTATAAAGATTTCATTTTCAAAAAAAAAGTAAATAAAACGTTTTACAAACGTATGCGAGTATCTAAAAACACTTAACATTATGCAAAATATCTTAAGCATTTCTCAAATGTAGTACAGTATACGGACACAAAAATTTATTCGCATTTCATTGTTTCACTGTAAATCAACGACTTTCAGGTGTGTTCATGTTTTTCAAACATTTTATTGCACTTTTCCAATTCCGAGAAACGACTATCAAATGCGGTGTTTTATATCATTTTCTTTATTTCGTTAACCTGTTTCGAGAAATTCTTACCTTTTTGCGTAATTATTCAACAGCGGAAAATGCTGATCATGATTATTTCTAATCTTTCAGTAACAACGGTGTTCTTACTGAAAGCTTTGATGAAATTATAAGCATCGATTTTTTAATTTACTCCTTGCAAGAGTCCTTATTTAGCTGATTTGTCATATCCGCTAAAAACATTGGTCTAACAATCGATCGTCATTACTTAATTCAGAAACAGATTCTACGTACAAAATTAGAAACAGAGAAGTTTCAATAGAAATACATTAACGTGGCCAGTTGCCTCGCGTTGGCCTGGCCCAAATTAGATCATCTTCAAAATTTTAGTTCTCCTCTAGCAATTTTCACCGGCAATTTGGGCGCTTATTCATCCTCTCCACACCGGACCGAAAAAAAAATACAAACAGTTTGAAATTTTAATTAGAGACCGCTTATTTCGATTTTCTCCATATCGGTCTTCAACCGCTAAATATTAAACCATTTTTCTTTCAGTTGCTTTGCTCAGACTTAATCTTCCGACTCTTTATTGCGACTCTTCTTATACCTCGTCTTTTCAATCTCCACAAGTTATATTCTATTTTATTGATAATATTTAATCGAATTAAAGCTGGCTCCTTTTTCTTTTATTCGTTTCCGGATAAAGGTTCCAAGTTGGTGAGCACTGAACGAGAAAAGAAAGAGAAAAAAGTATTTTGTCAACTACAAGAACCTCTTCAGACGACATGCAGTTTTCGTTTCATTCTATGTTACACCCCCCCCCCCCCGAGAGGATATAAACAAAAACAGAATTTAATACAGCTTTGGCTAATTCGGATCAAATCATTTCTTCAGAAAGGTTCTTCTCGCGTACTCTGGAATTAACCGATGCTTTGCTATTTAAAGTACTCTCCAACTACCATTTTATACAAACACTACTTATATCTATGTACAACTTAAAATGTACAAGTAGTCACGACGCATCGAGCAGTATAACTTGGAACTGCCGTAATCTCGTTCGGTAGTATGGTTAAAGGAGAATGTTCAGATAGAACCTGAACAAAAAACAAAATTTCTCATTATTAACCCTAATTAACTATAAAAGTTAGGTGAAATGGGGCAAAAAATTTTGTTGAAATTTATAATTAGGCGAGAAAAAATTTCTCGAAATTCGTTTATATCCTTCGCTCCTTATAATACGTCATTGCAAATCATGCGGGGGAAAGGTTAAAACATAGAAGCTTTTGTAAACTTTCTATTATTTTGACTTTCCCACAAATAATAAGGCTCTTGCCTTAGCCCAACTCTGTTTAACATCTACTTCATCAATACCGCTTCTATGCTTCTTAAGTTTTCCTTTGCTTTTTTCACGCTGATGACATCTTCATTTTCTCCTCCCGTCGCTGTATTTCTGTCGCTAGCTTCCAGCTCCAAAATTCTTTAATATCATTAGAAAATTCTTTATCAAATATCCGTCTTTCAATTTCATCTACTACATTCTCTATGGTGTTTACTATTGGTCTTTTTGATCTCTCTCTAACTAGCCTTGTCATAAATAACGATGCGCGATCCGTCTTTCTCCCTCTTTCCGCTATTTAGGTCTTTTTTTCCGTACAGTCGTCTTTCGTTCCGTAATCAAAATCTGTCTTCTATTAAAAGGCACTCAACCTGATAAACTTTCCCGTACCAATTTGGGGTGGGGAGATCCATACATTCTTACCGATGCTCTACAAATCCTTTAATCGTTCTATCCTTAAGTATTGTTGTTTCATCTATGGAAATTCCTCCAGATTTTTGCTCTCCAAGCTCGATCGCGTTCAAAATTTTTTTTTTTTTTTGCGCCTCTCTCTGTGAGCTAGGGAGTCTACTCTTATCTCCGCTTTACACGCTGAATCACTCATCCCTCCTCTTTTCGTTCGAAGATCTTATCTAGGTTACCGTTTTTTAACACGAAAAACGTCTACCTATTTCTTCTTCCTCCCTTGTTAATTTCTATTCTTCTATCAAGCCCGCAACTGTTGCTATCAACAAAACTCCAATATTAAGTCTCACTTTCCTACCCGTATCTCTCAGTTTTCTCTACATATTTATTCGTATACAAGCTGCCATATTTTCATTTTTCCACCCTCCTATAATTCATTGCCTATTCTTAACTTGCTCTATGGTACCTATCCTTCATCGTCACGTTGCCAAATCAGAGTTTCTCACTGCCTTTGACTTTTTTTTTCCTAATCATTTTTCGATCTCCACTGATGGCTTCAAAGGACCCGACGGAGTTGGTTCAGCCTTCTTTTATCCTTCCTTAAATTATTCAGATTCAAACTTCCTTCCTTCCGCTCAGTTTTCTGTGCCGAGTCTGCTGCTATTCCGCGTGTCGTCCTTTTTGCTGCTTCTTTCCCCTAGTTTCTCATATGAAGTCGTTATTATATCAGATTCGCACACAAGCCATCTCCTCTTCTATTCCTTCGATCACGTAATCCTTTTCGTACGCTCTCTTATCCGTAACATTTTCCTTTCTCACTCCTTCCAAATTGACCAACTGTAGATCCAACGGCTCAGTGTCGATATATACCAACTCGTTCATCATCTTCTACTGCGGTGAATTGCCCAGCGTTTTTTCATCTCACAATATTAAAATCTACTTTTCACTCCAGCTCATTCCAAACTATGGTGTTATCTTTTTTTTTTTATTCAGCCTATCGTTTTAAATCTGGGTTTTCAGTTTTCCCTCCATGCGACGTTCAACTCTTTCTGCAATTTGTCGCCTACGCTCTGGGCACAGTTTGCTTCCTGCTTCCTTATTTCGCTTCTCCCTAGTCGTCTCTCTGTCCTTTTCTCCTCTCTCAACTTTATAGATGACACGCTATATCGCTTCCGAACCTTCTTTCTTCTACTCTTCTGTTAATTGGTCTTCCAACTCCGTATTGTGTGCATCTTTTGTCCTCTCTTTGTCATGTCATTCCGACACTTAAAAGTCGTTTTTTTTTTTTTATCTTTCATATCTGATCGCATGGGCTAATGTTTTTTTTTTGACGAACCGAACATTAAAAAAGAAAAAAAAAAAAGAGTAGCTAAGATAGCATGGATCCGGAAAGGGCGAAGACGGGTTAATTGATTAGAAATTTTTTTTTCGTCCTTAATAATAAATAAAAATTTTAACAACTGATTTATATCATTAATGGTCCCGTTAAAATTTTTCAGCTTCTAGCGATAACGCCATTTTCTCGCTTTTCTTTTCAATTCTTTCAGCTATAATTCACCATATGGCTGCTTTAATGTTTCACGATGGAACTGTTTTAAATAAAACTTCATTAGAAGGACTGTCGAATTAATGTTTTTCATCTACGAACGAGCTAACCACGTTAGGACGAGAATTATTTCAAAATCTTTAAGAAGTGCTCCGGAGAAAACTTTTACTTGTGTTTTTTCCCCCCCCATTTATCCGTATTAGAAAACTGGCTAGAACATAACCCTCATCGATATGTCGTAATACAAATTTGTTTTCAAAGAACTATTACTCATCTTCGTGCTTACCGAGAAATTTGGTTATTATTATATCGATTGCCCCTCGTATTAAGCAAAAAATCCGAACGAATTCGCAAGCGCACCTTTCGTCTCCCGATCACTGAGATTTTCAAAACCCCCTCCCAAAAAAAAAAAAATAAATAAATAAATAAATCAGTAACGAATTTCTTTATTTCACTACCAAAAAAACTCGCAATTATTCGTAAGCTATTGCAATTCAATCAGCTTGTACTACAGTTAAGATATCTTTTTAGCATTCGAAAGTGCAATTGTATCTCTAGATTTCCTCTGCTTTGATCACTTTCTTAACATCGTCTTGCGACAAACTTTTAAGCAATATTTTCATTTTCAAATGTTTCGGATCGGTAAAAACCCTCTGTTTGATAAACGAAATATGGGAAACAAAATGAGTGCGTATTTTGTCCCTCATAAATAATACCTATCTACTTTTCGTTCTGTTTTCCCCGGAGGGGGGATTTACCGGGAAAAATTATTTACTTGTAATTGTTACTGTAGTCGAACAGGGTGCAAAGACGATAGCGAAAAATTGCAAATATCACGTTTGAGAACTTTTGAATAATTACATTAATTGTGGGGCTGACTTGAGATCGAAATGGTGAAAGTTGAAGCAAATTTAAGAAGGGAAAATATTCTCCATAACGCTAATGAACCACGAAGATTTGTTTCATGCACTAAATAATTGATTTAAAACTTTTATAGCAATCAATTTTGAGGCATCGGGGACAGCAGCGGTCACTTTAAAAATCGAACAAAAGTGTTAATATTTATTGCAATTCATTTGTTAGATTCGTACACATAGATGTATGTATCAAAAAACAAAAAACACAAAAAAAAAAAACCCACTCTGGATAAGAAAATTCTCGAGTGTGTTCGAAATGGTAATAGACGCGAGTCGCGACGTTCAGTAGAGGGAGAAAAATCTTTGGCAAGAAATCGGCGTATACCGTATAATTTCCTTCGTTGCCCGCTAGTGGCGCGTTCTTATTTTTCCGGAACCGAAAATCAGGTAGCTAATTTCGTATATCTTCATTAACAAACCGGAGATGCATCGAAATTTTAAATTTCAAATTAGTATTATTGTTATTGCATAATTTTTTTTAGCTAATATCGTTTAAATGCATGCCGGTGTTCAGGTTGATTTGGTCGAATTAATTAATTAGAAGGGAGAAAAGACGATTGAAATTAAAAACGAATAAGAAATAGGAAAAAAGTAAGAAAAAGCAACAACAACTCATTAATGGATTAGGAAAGAAAACTCTGGTCGAAAGCAGAAGTGATAGTGTTTGTGTTGTTGGGCGGTGTGGTTTGTTGTTGCTTTTTAAAAAATTATAAAGCGCGATTATTCGTACAAAAGAATCGGTTTGCATTTTTCTTTTTATCTTATTATCGCTACTTATTATTTTATTAGGAACGGGGTTCGATCGGTTAAATAATTCACGTGGTTTTTCCGATGTTTATGATTAAGCGATGTCGAAAATAGCCGAACGGAGCTCGATAAAAGCCGAAATGCGGCTCTGTCACTGGTGCGGAAGGCTTTTTCATTTTCTAGCGCCAATAACTGAACAGTCGCCTGCTAGTTTCGAACATCGCACATCGTGTTACTCCATCGCACCTGACCATCGGCTATTTCCGGCCGTCCAGAAAAAGTTCCGCTTTTATCATCGCCGTAATAAAATATTATAAACAATCGAGTGTCTATTTATTTTCGTCATCATATCGTCCGTTGAAATTCGGTTATTATTTTTCTCCGTTTTTATTATTGGTTATTTTCTTTTTCTCTTTTTCTCTTTTTTTTTCTTTTTTGTATTATTTTTTGCTAACATTTATTGCGTTAACGTAAAACTTTTTTTTTCTTTTTCTTTTTCGTGTAAATTTAAAAGAGACCGTAGAATTTTTTGAACTCTTAGAATTGTTTTTTTTTTTTTTTATAAATTTTTTCGGTTTTTTTTCTATTCTGACCTCATCCTTTCAAGTGTCGTCGTTGCATATCATTTGCGGACCAATCTTTTTTAACAAGGCGCGATAACAGTAAGTAAATCATTATATTTTCGAAAAATTTTAACCGTATTACATATGGAATTTTTTTGCCATTAATCGATGGTACAGCTTGGCGGAGCTCTTATACTGTTAGAAAATTGAGAATTGCGACAATTGAAAATTCGAAAAATTCGAAAAATAAAATAAAAATTAGGTTAAAATTTTTTTTTTTTTTGTAATCTTTCTTTTAATCTGTTCTGTGTTCTCCTTTAATTGTCTTCCTTTCTTTTTTTTTTTCTTTTTTTTTTGTTTTTTCGCGTATTCGACAAAAAAAACAGACGCGAAAAAATGAAAATTTACGTTTTGCTATGGAAGAGAAATTTAGTAAATCACGTTTATCGTAATTATTGAGATGATGTTAAAAATGGCGAGATGGAATCTAACACTAAATATTTCTGTTCAGCTCTGACTACAATGTGTGCTGTATTAAAAATCAAGGCTTCGGAACTGCCACAGCACATATTTAAAATCCGCTTAGTATATTTCCACGCGGTTGCGCCGATTTTTGTGTTTTCTTGCCTCATTATTACATTATTACGTGATATCTGTATAAGCCGTTTCAACCCCAAGTTTTTATCGCATTAATATTAAATAATTTCAAATTATTTTATATAAAAATCACTAATATAATAAATAAACTCTCGCCGGCTTTATCTCTATTTCGTAGTATAATAAATAAATACTTACAAAGACACTGCTTTTATTTCCCTTTTTTCTTTGGTATCTTTTTTATCTTAAAATCATGCTCGGTAATAATTACGCCGGGGTTCGCGAAATCATAAAATCACTTATCGACTTTATTAACAACAACAATAATAATAATAATGATAGATGATAGGGGATTAATGGCGGACTTCCGGAGTGGGTTTGTAGGGCTTAATTTAAATAAAATGTTGTTATTTCAAACTGTAATTAATGAGATAGTTACAGTAACAGTAATTTTACGGTTATTTCTAATCTCCGGACAAGAACCTAATTTTTTTTTTTTTTGTCATTTATTTTATATTATTTTACATTTGTAGGAACTTTAAGAAAAAATTGCCGGGTTAAATTTAGCACAGTAAAAGTGTCAATGTAAAGCGCACCTACAGCGATTTACATCACTTAGCCGAAATTAAAATGACACAGAAATTCAGTTAATCGGTGTATGTCGATCATTGGCGGCCGGCTTTTTATGTTGCACGGACTCGTAAGAAAATCTGTGTACACGCTAAACCACCATATCCGTTAGGAACGCTCTAAATTTATCAAGTCCGTCCTCTTGATAATCTCATACGTCACCAATAAAATGAGCTAGGCTAACTCTGTACGTAAAAGCACCAACAGCAGTTAATAATTCTCTGTACGATCGCTTAAGCAGTAAAATACGCTTCTAAAATTAAACTCCTTACATCGGATATTTAGCCGCGTCATTTTTCTTCTATGTCGAGCGGCGATGAAGTGCTTTTTTAAGAAATTAAAATACAAATCTAAACGTAGATTAACACGCTCTCCCGCCGATAGGGCAACGGCGGAAAGTTAAAAAGCAGAAAATGGCACTGTCTCTATCAAATGGTACAATTATTAGCAAAGGTTTTTTTTCCTTTTTGCGATAAATGTTCCGAATCTCGTACCTGTTGTTACGATGATTTCAGTCCTTCTCTCCTATTATGTTTGGCAACATCTGTCGCGCCATGGTGACTCGGTTGATTAAATATTTCCGATTAGATTCTTGCTTGTTCACCTACAGTTCTGGATGTTGAGCATTTTCTAACCAGCTTCCCCTTTGGGCAACGCTCGATTGCTTTCTCATTACGGAATTCTCGTTTCAGACCGAATTTCTCATGAAGAGATTCGGCCTGCTCTATATGTTTTGGTTTTGTCATTATACAATTAGTCACTGATGCTATTTATTGCTCTGGTGATGTCAACTCGAAAAATAGAAAAAAAAAAACTTTCTTTAGAAAATATAATCTCTACTATACGTCCTCTTTCCTCTAGATAACTGTCTTCACACGTTTCAAACAAAACTATACAAATTCGTAAATTTCCTAATATCGCATACATACATATATGTATACATTTTTTTCCCATATTTTTTTCCCCATATTTTATTCTTTTATCGGTCGATCAAATTTTTTGGTCATTTTGTTTATCTCCCTTTCATAATTTTCATTGCTCATCATTTGAGTTACGTATCAGTTTGCTTTTCATCTTTTTCGTCCTAGCCAGCGATAACTCGTCAGCATCTTTCCAAGTCGCATTCCGGTTTTTGTATTTTCTCTTTTAATTTCGTCCGTCGTTAAAATTCGCGTACTTTAATTTCAATAAACGCATTCCTATTATAATACAGACGTTCGCATTCCTTTTTGTCTCTTCCTCATCATTTGGTATTTCGAACATTTTATTTGTCATCTTTTAACCTTTTCTCGGTTGACATTCTCGCCATGCTTGACATGAAAGTCTTTTGATTCTACTAGCGCGTGGGGCGGCAGCCTTTTCCACCACATCTTTGTAAGCCCTTGTTTTGGAAATATCATTCTAATTTCTTTTTACTGTACGTTCGTGGCTCATGACTTATTATTATTATTACTGATATTTACGTTTTGAGGTTATTCCTTGTTGTAGTACCTTTCTTACGAACTTATGGCTTTCCGTAATGAGTATAGATTTGTGTTAATGGTAAGTTTTTGCTCGGGGCGGTTTCTTCACAAGAAGTCTATTCAATAGGCTTCTCTTTATAAATTTCCTGAGGTTTCCCCGTTTTTCGTTTTAAGTTTTTATTTATATAAAATTACAAAAAAAAAAAAGGCCAAAAGATTAATTTTCTAGAGTTTTACAAAATGCGCATAACAAGGCTTTCAGAGGATAATTCCGCACTAGCATAAATTGAAAGAAATATCGTTAGTGTTGTGAAACGCTTAAAAATATTTTTACCGTTAATATCACCCGAAGATCGTCATTTTTAATGATTACACTAAGTTAAGAGTTTATTTTCGTTGATGAGATGGATGCATTAATTAAAAAAAAAACCGGAGAATTCTTATATTCTTTTTTAGCGGCGTCAGTGTTAATTAGAAGACTGAATAATAGGATCAGTGGTGTATAGTAGACATCGGCGTTTGCGCTGTGGGAAGTCTACACAGCATTAATGGATCTCACAGCGCGACAAAGAGCCGAAGGAACGTTTTTAATATTAGAGAAGAGCAGCTTCGTTCAAAAGTCAATAATAAATTTCGATACATTGTAAACTTTTTTGTCCGCGGGTGTAATTTTTGATTACCACGGTAGGATGAAGTTGCTACGTCGCCGAGTGGTCATTTAATGGAAGTTGTCTCCGGATCAGTTTTCAGGCTTTAAATTTTTTTGGCTTTACGTGTAAAATTACGAATAAAAATTATCATTATTTTCTTTGATATAATATCGCAATACATAACTGGGGTAATCACACCAAAGTCATTATGTTATATATCTATTGTTCTTTATGCGATTACGATTCTTAATAACAGTCTACGATTTCGCGTTCAAAGATTATAGATTTCATATTCACTTATTTTTCTCTATTTGATCATTTATATACATATATAAGTAATGCTTCTCCATTTTGCTTATTTAAAATATTTTAATATGAAAATTACGGATCGAACAAAAAACAAATTCCTATTGGTGCAAGAAAAGTTTTTTTAAATTCTTGTTAATCAAACATATTTTCACACGTTTGAACGTCCGTATCATTTTATTTGTTTTAGATTTCTGTTTAACGGTCGCTTTTACTTTTTGGCTATACTTTCAAAATGCTTATCTTCGTTTCCGGGTATTTTTTTATTCGTAGCTTCTCGTTCATGAAACCGCTTATATTTCTAACATTACGGTGTATTGTTTCAACGGGTTTACCCGCATTCTTTTTTTCTTTTCTTTTTTTTATAAAGAGCGTCTATTATTTTTTCAAAATGATTTTTGTGATTTTTTTTCTCGTATTTTTCCTTTTTGTACTTTTAGTTGCATTTTCTTAAAATGTACGAACATTAAACGGTTGTTTCACGTTATTACACAACTTTTGAGTATACATAATTGCGTTTTCGACATTATATAAATGCAGCGTTCATTAAGTAAATGATGAAATTTGTAAAAACTTCAATTTCAATCATACATACGATACGAATAGACTGATTTAAGTGAATTATTTCATTTATTTACTTTAAAACGAAAACGGTAAACATCAAAAAGAAACATAGATTCTGATGACGAAACTGGCGGGACTTTCCATAGCCCGCAACTATTAATTAACCAGGAAATCACAAAAGTTAAAGCGGCATTTATATTGAAATATTGGAATACGTGGCAACAGGTGGATTTGTAAAATGTAAACATGTTAGACTTATTCTAATAATAATAACTAATATTCTTGTCATAAACGTTTTTTTTTTTTTTTTTTTTTTTTAACATTAAAAGAATGTTTTTATAATAATTTTTGTAAATAATTAAATAATACTGTTTTTTTGCTTTTGTATATTTTATTTTTTCTCCCAAAAAGTAGCCATCAGTGTTAGCTGTTTTCATAGAACTTATTAATTTGATTCTTGAGAACACTGGTTGGAATAATTTTGTAAAGCAATAATTTTATTATATTAGCGTTATCAAGGAAAATCAAAGCCTAGATTAGTTTTTTTTAAAATCAAAACTTTTAATAAATTTTAGTTTCCGTATTTCGTCAAACAGTTATAGATTGTGTTTGTATTGTATCCATTAACGTGCCGTGTACTGCAGCATTGGCCAGAGGCACGGATGAATGGAGTTTAGATGTTATTTACGATATTGGATAGCCTCAGAAATCTGATTCATTATCTTCAAGAATTTCAGAGAGGGAACTGGACAGACGTAATTGGGACCGGAATAGGTTGAATTTTAGGCAGTCTACCAGAAGATGGTGAGTGGATAAGGGAACAGAGTATACGTCACAAGTAGGGGGATCTGATTTATTTAGGTAAAAAGGAATGAGAAATTTTTGCGTGGCCAATGCGCATACGGCATAATATAACTTTTTCTTTACGGCTGGATTTTAATTTCCAGTGTTTGAGTGGATTGAACGCAATCTTATCGAAGTAGAAACTTTACGGCAATTCTTCGTCCATTTTTTTTTTTTTTTAATAGGGATTTAACTGTTAGAGAGAAATCCGATGAAGCTACTGGTATATCTGGAATCGGGAGGCATGAAGTAGCCTCTTTCGCTGCAAAATCCACCAGCTCATTTCCGACGATGCCCTTGTGTCCTGGAACCTAAGCGAAGGTAATATGATTTGAATCGGTAGATATAACCGAGATTATATCTTTAGCGGTGGGATTTTGTAATTTGTTGATAAAGACGAAAGCGAAGAGAGGGAATCTGTGCAAATAAGAGAGAATCTTTGTTGGACTCTACTGTAAGATCGATTGAAAGTTTTATAGCATGAGTACCGTATCATGTGTCGCATTCGTTTATGAGTATTGCGCATTTAGCCATGTCCGATTTAGAGCCGTCCGTAAATATAATTAAATGGTCGACGTAGTTCAATAGAAGTTCTTGGAATGCGCCTCTGATTACCTCGGCTGTAGTGAGCTTTCCGACCTGCAGGAGAAATATATCAGCGTGGGGCGAAAAGCTTGATCATGATGAAAGAATGTGATAGGTGTTGTGTAATAGATCTTCGGAAAGCTATTGACCGATACGGAACTTAGTATTTTGGTTGCATACGGCATCATGTGGACTTTTGATGAAAAGGTCGGTGTACGTCGAATGGCTTGAAAAGCTGGACTTCGTAGAGAACATTTCACGTGGGTTAACGGATTAATAGAGAGCAGTTTTCGGCGAAGGTGAAATGGCCACTCTCCGCTTTCGCATAATAGGCTGATGGACGGCGAGGGGCGAAATGTTCCGGTTGCTAATCTGAGCGCTGTATGTGGCATCTAGTCTTTTTGGTACAGTATTGGCAGCTGTGGAGCGCAGACTGCAGACTCGTATTCGAGTCTTGAACGTATAAGTGCGCGGTAGATGTGCAGAAGTAACGATCTGACAGCACCATAAGAGGTATGAGAGAGTTTTTTTTTAAGAGGTTGAGTTTGCTAAGAAGATTTGAGTTTGTCTATATCTGTGGAGACCATGACAGCCTTCGGTGAAATGTTAGTCCTAGGTATTTTACTGTTTCCACGGTGGGAATGTTGATATCGTTTATGAAGAAGGAGAGAGCTTGACCACAATTTCTTATTCTATTGTTTTGGTGCTCGAGAAACTGATTCCGTTATTGCTTGCCCATATACTAATCCGGTTGGCTGTTTCTTGTAACATTTGTTGTCCCGGTACGACGTTGGTGCAGGGGACGAATATGGTAAAGTTATCCGCGAACAAAGCACACCTAACCGGAATGTGTACGTTATCTATGTCATTTACGACCAGATTGAATAAAGTACGGGCTGAGCATTGAGCCCTGTTAGGACACCGTTTGCAAGATCGAATAGCTCTGAGTATTAGCGTCTTACCCGCACTTTGAAATATCGATTAGTGAGGGAATCACGAATGAAAACTGGTAAGTGACCACGGAATCCGATCTTATGGAGTGACTCCAAAATTTTAAAACGCCATGCCATGTCGAAAGCTTTTGTACAGTCGAAGAAGATTGCCAATAGGCGGCGCTTAGTGACGAAACAATCACTTCTTGCGTTTTGAAGAAATAGGAGCTGATCCAAGATAGACCTACCGGAACGGAACCGACTTTGTTCATTGCAGGTTAGATTATTATTTTCTAGTTTCCAAGAGAGTCTTGCATTTACAATTCTTTCGAAGACTTTACATAATACGGCCGTTAATGATATCGATAGCTATCTAATAATGACGGATCTTTGTTGGGTTTAAGAAGAGGTATAACCGTGGCCAGTTTTCCCAATCTTGCGGTATTTCTCCGTTAAACCAAATGTTGTTGAAAATGAGTAAAAGGGTGTAAATTGTCTTATCTGGAGCGTGGTGTGAATATGGAAGTTATCCGGTCCTACGGCTCCTGGCTTAGTATCTCTGATAGATGACTTAAGTTCATCTAAAATAATTGGTAAGTTGTACGATTCCCGATCCGAAGAGGAAAAGTCCTGGTGACTCATGAGTTTGGAGTTCTTGATGTTTTGAAATGATGCATTGAAGTTGGCATCTGAGGATGAGTTGGCAAAAGGAATTTTCAAGAATGACTCTAATTGAAGATTTGCCAGTAACAATGCTGTTGTTCGTTTTCAAGCTGGAAGATGTGTGGAAAGTATTATTCTTCTCAATCTGTCTAACTTTCTGCCAGATGAGTTTTTTTAATGGTGTTGCTGTAGAGAATGTAGAAATAAAACGTTTTTTCCATGATGTATGTTTGGCATTTCTAAGGATGGCTCTGGCAGATGCATTTTTGTAGATCATTTGATATTTGGCCGATTAGTTTTTAGCCTTTTTTAGAGTTCTGCGTCTATCTCTGATTGCATAACGACATTCATCGGACCACCAAGGAACACATTTTAGATTGGTTTTAGTGTACTTTGATGAAGAGTATGTTTTCGGAGAATAATTTACCGCGATGGAGATGAGTAAATTCGAAAATTTATTGACTGAAGGAGTTGCGTTTCTAGCAGCAAGAGCGCTGAAGGTTTCTGACCAGGAGCGACGATATTTTATCCAATCCGTTTTTTTTCTACGAGAACCATTTCTCAAGGTTAGCTTAAGGTTGACAATAATTCTTGAAAGATGATAATTGGCGTGTGGTCACTTCTTTAACAGAATCTATGAAACTGGAGAACTACCAAATGAGTGGCTAAAATCAACGTTTATCCCAATTCCTAAAAAAACTAATGCTAAAGACTGCTCTGAATTTCGGCTGATTTCTCTGATGAGCCACACGCTGAAATTATTTCTGAAGATATAATCCATCGTAGAATATATCGGAAGTGTGAAGAACAATGTGGAGAAACCCAATTTGAGTTCAAACTAGGTTTCGGAACACGAGATGCGCTGTTTGCCATGAAAATTCTTCTTCAACGGTGTTACGACTACAACCAGGATGTCTGCATATGTTTCGTTGACTACGAGAAAGCGTTTGATACTATATGTCACCAACACCACTCATGGAAATTCTTGAGGAAATTGGCGTGACGAAAAAGATCTACGAATAATTGAAAATCTTTATTGGGAGCAAGAAGCCAAAGTTCGAATCAATGGAGAGTTAGAGACGGAAGTCATTCAAATTGTAAAGGGAGTTAGACAAGGCTGTATTTTATCATCATTGTTATTTAACGTATATCTTGAGCGAATTTTTCAGATAGCCCTAAACAAAGAAACCGCCGGAATAAAACTCAATGGAGAAATAATTACGAATCTGAGATATACGGATGACTGTAATTTTGGCAGAGAACCTAAAAGATCTGCAGCGATTAACGAATAAAATCAATAAAACTGGACAGAAATTTGGTATCAGAATCAATGTAAATAAAATAAAATTTATGGTAGTCACCTGTAACCCAGCTCAAAAAGAAGATAAGATTTCTACATAGACGGGAAGCCAGTTAAAAAAGTTGAACACATCAAGTACCTGAGATCGATGATTAATAACAAATTAGACTACGATGAAGAGATTAAAATTCGGCGTGGAATCGCGAAGGAAGTATTAAGAAAATTTGGCACTGTCCTATTACAACCTAAATTCCCCTTGGCTACTAGACTCCACGTTGTGAAATGTTGCATATGGACAGTCTTGCTTTACGAACTAGAGAGGCCTGGACCATAAAAAAGAAATCCGAGAATCGATTAAAAGCAGCTGAAATTTGGTTCCTGAGACGCCTACTAAAAATACCATGCATTAATAAGGTATTAAACCTTCAAGTCCTCCAGAGAGCCCTGGCGTGGAAGGAGAGCTCTGGGATACCATCAAGAATAGAAAAACGACATATTTTGGTCATATCATCCGAGGAGAAAACTATCGGTCACTACGAGTCATATTAGAAGGCAAAACGCAAGGCAAGCGACCAAGAGGGAGAAGAAAATGTGGATGAATTGACAATGTAAAGGAATGGACAGGACTTCGCAGTTTCGGGGAGCTGGTTGAAGCCGCAAGAAGCAGAGAATTGGGAGCAGCCAATGCGTCATTGACGTAAGGCACCCGGTAGAAGAAGAAGGTCACTTCCGGCTAGATCGCTGTGGCAGTGTAGTCAAACAGTTGTAGAGTTAGAAACAAAAAAATCATAACTTAAAAAATATGTTTCCTGAAAAAAAAAGAAAAAACGGTTAAATATAGCAATTGAAAAAAAACAACAAAACATTATTATAGATAAAAGATAGAAGAAAATGGCGAATTTAGATTAATAAATGTGTTATTTCCAAGTATTTATTAAGCATAGTCAAAAAAAATATCGAAAACAAAATTTTCGTCAAAATATCGGAATTAAAATCAGTAAAATAATCATTATATTATTACGCTATAAATAGATTTTTATTGTTAGTATTCATTCGGAACACGACCGAGATGTTAAAAGTAACGATTGAAAAATAGCAATTATTTACAGTAATGGATATTCTTTTGATTTCAAATCGGTTCTGCTACCTATTTTCATGTAGTAATTTTGTATATACAGATTACCCTTTCTCCTACTAAAAAATAATATTTTCCCAGACACTCCTATTTTTTATTTATCACACATTGTACCAACTACAGGCCACCCTAAAAATAAAATATAAAATAAAAAAAAAAAAGATGAAAACACTTTATTTGTTTTTAATTAATTTTTATTTCGGTTGATTTTATATTATTTTATTTCTTTCTAGTGTTTGAAGAATGACTTTGTGCGTTATTTAGTAATTTTGAGCAATAAATAAAGATTTAGAAGGCCTCCCCGGTATTTTGATGTCATTATCAAACTTTCAGTTATAAAGTTATTTGTTATACTTTTTGATGCGACTTCAGTATGAAGACAAGCCCATTAAATTTCCTCGAATTGACTGCGTTGACAGTAGTAGTGTTCTTTCGATGATGGCATTTAGGTATTTTTTTCACGCGTCACTTTCGTAACATTAAGACCTTTTTTAAATGCGCCGAAGAAATAACGAATAAATATTTACCGAAGTCTATCGCACGGATGCAATTTTTAAAACGATGGGTGGAATTTGTGTTTGAAGCCTCTTCCCCCGCCCAAAAAAAAAAAAAAAAAAAAAAAAAATTTTAAAACGGATAGCCTGGAAGAAATTTACCGAGTACGCTTGAAATGTACTGTAGAAGAAATGATTTTAAAATTTTGATATGATAGGAAAACAAGTTCTAAACTCGAAAGTAAATACTTTGTCAGTTCAGTAATTGCAGGTATTTACCATACTGGAAATTTTAGCAATTAATTAAGTAAAATCTTATTTATTTCAAAAGTAAAAAATAAATAAAAACGAACGAATTTCTCCTTAAGTTAATTTCTATCTGTTGAAATTATGTGTATTCATTTTGTAGTTGAATATTTCATTTAGTGTAATAATTCATCACTGTTTCCACTTATGAGTGATAATTTTAAAAGTAATGAGATTTTTAAGCTGTTGATTGTTAAATAATATACTTTATTTTCAGTATTTATCAACTTTCTCTGAATCTTTTTTCGATTACACGTTCATGTGTAACGAGTTATTTTTCATACGTTCACACATATATATATATATATTTTTTTTTTTTATTTAATTTATTGTATATCGTTTTTTGTTTGTTTTTTTTGGTTTTTTATTTGGTCCCAAACTTGCAATTAGTGTTACATATTTAATTAAAAAAAAAATTGGTAGCTATTAAAGAAAACTTTTTTTTTCCCTTTAAGCATTTATGACATTTGTAACCACAAATTTCTAGACGTAGAGTGTTTCGAATTATAATTCTAGTTTCTAAAAAAATTTCGTACACAGGAAAAATTTTTACAAACTGCATTTACTTCACATAATAATAATCATTAACATTTAGAATAAATAAAATAATGTGATTGAAGCATGTAAGCAAAGAATAAACTTATCTGTCTGCTTATATCTACATCTTTACCCATAATATATATATATATATATATATACAATTCGATCCGTCGAATCTCGCCACCGGGACATCCGAAGTCTTCTGGAATTTAATTTTTTTATAATAGTTATACAAAAATGAAATTCAGTTCATTACGTGTTATTCTTAAAAATAAATTATTTCATCCTTTTCTCTTTTCTTGGGCCAATGTCTTTCTTGACAAACTCAACAGATTTAAAAAAAAAAAAAAAATAAAATAAAATTTAAAGTTGCGTAGTTATACCAGTCTTACACATTTACGCGTAAGCTTTTTCATAACGTATTTTTTATATTACCCCCTTGGCGCAAAAATTAGCGTTGTTATTAATATTCATATATGTTAATTACAACGTAATTCTTAAGCCGGCCCCCGTTAGAAAAAATGTTCCAATTTTATGTAACGAAAGTTAAATGTTAAATGAAAACGTCATTCTTAATGATACACCCATTAAACTTTGTAATAAAAAAAATGTATCATGCCGGTAAGAATGAAGTTATGAATTTTGATCATTTTATACAAAGTATAGAAGAGAAAGAGAAAATGTAAGCAGAGGGGCTAAAATAGCCGAGTTATACATACATATATATATATATATATACGTATATTTTTTTTATTTTTTTTTGAGCTTTAAAAACAAATTCCACCCATCGTTTAGGCCGGGTTATATATATTTATATATGTATTAATTAATTTTGGCTTGTGGCGTTATGACACTAATTTTAAATATAAGGTATTCACAATGTTAATTATATTATTTTATTTTTTTTTTTGAGTTAAGTAATCAAATATTATAATAGCTGATAATAATCTTTAGTTTAATTCTGAATAAGGAATTTCGTTAGTTTGGTAGTTTTACGCTGTAGCTGTCACACTATCTTTAGATTAATAGACCGACAAAAATTTAATTGAACTAGTTTATTAATAAACGATGATTATAAATAGCGTGTGTGTGCCGAGAAATCAACTATGCAGCGTGCAAAACTACTTATATTAAAATTGAAGTTATAAAATAATTTAAACGATTGGAAAAAAGAAAAAACGAAAAAATTAAAGCAAAGTAAATAAATTAAATACTAAATAGTAGTTCATCGTAAGAAATATAAAACGAAGAGAATAAACGGTAATACGTGCCAGTTCAAAAATTATTCGAAGTGGTCGTAGGGTAAAGAGTAGGAGTGCCAGAAACAGTTACGTTAAATCAGTATTATATGGGGTGACTGGGATAATTTTACAATGTTTATTCTGTTGAAGTTTCTCGACAGTTAGAAAAATGGGTCATCGAATAACACTTTGGTAAAGAAGTAATTCATTTACAGATGATACGTGTTATACACTCCTTTTGCAGAAAATGTGTCCTGAAAGCAAGAAGCCGTTGGAATGAATCTTGTTAATAACAAAATTGTTTATATATTATCTTTTTTTTTTTTTTTGATTTTTTTTTAAAGGAGTAAACTTCGTTGTCCAGTCCGGATATATGCGAGAAGTGTTTTGTTCCTGTAAAAAGAGTATCTTTTGTTTCAGTTAAATTAAGTCTAGCGTTTGTGAAGAAAGCCGTGCTATATAGGCGCTAAAATCTCTGTTTTTCTTAAATAGGTAATTGAAGAAATCGGCGTGTAGTTCATTACAGGTGGGTTAATCCTTTTCTAAGACAAAGGAAAATAACCAGAAATGATGTCATGGATTGGCTCTGTGGACGCCAGGATCATTTCCAGACATAAGCGTATTGCATATAATTCGGTATCTAGGATTGAGCAGTAATCGTTCAGACGGATGGTTGTTATTGCTCCCTTCACTTCGAAGGCGAACGCAGTTGGTGACATCCCCTCGACGGGTCTCAGTTTGATTTTAGCTTTGCGAGAGATTTAAAAATAAAAAAGCTTATATAAACTGAGAGAATATTTAAATAAAATCAAATAAAGTCTATAAAAATTTTCGTGCAATCCCGATGGAAGCAAGATCGGTTCCCTCAATCTTGCTTTCTCAGGGAGCTAATTGACCTCTGGTTTCCTCTTTCTGACTTTCCTAGAACCCATTTTGTTGCTACGACAAGGCTCCGCATCGGACATATTCCTCATCTTAAAATTTTAAATAAAAGCAAAAGAAAATCACATAAAAACTGAAGAAAGAAGTACCTGGAAAGTAATTCTATTTTTATTTTTTATTAAACTAATCCTAATTCGTTAATTCCAACCTTTTTTTTTTTTTTTTGCTTTCCGTGCCTATCGGTGTGCATTTTTATTATTTATTTATTTATTTTTTTTGAATTATTATCTACTTGGGCTATTACCTAGAAACCAGTAAAAGTTACCCAGTAGGCGATTTAGTTGACCGTTTTAAAACCTAAGACCATCATTCGGACGACAACTGTTACTGCGCTAGTAATTGCTCTGGGCGGTCAAATTTTGACTTTAGTCGTTATTTTTTCTGGTAGTTTTATCAGTTATTCACATCTTTCGACTGTACGTAATTTTCTTTATTGATCAGCTGGCGCATGTTCTTTTTTAAACCGCAACAGTCTATCGTAGTAGAATAACGCTCTTGGTGGTGACATTTCTTTTATTCCACCATATGCATATTCCGACCATTTCTTTTGATCTAGTTTGAGGTAGTCTTACTTTTAAGCGTCATTTCTGCTCCTTTTTTAATTTTTCTCATATGGTTAATTTCACCCCATCTCTAATTTTAATTTTGTTTTTCTGAATTCAGACATTACACGAAGTCTTGGGCTGGCCCCACGTATTAAACGTAGCCTGCTGCTGCCTAAGTTTTTCCATATATTAAATATAAGTAATATTTAATCAAGAGCAAGAGTTATTCCCGATTTGAAGTGCCAGAAAAAAGGGGGGAAATACTTTTCATTCGGTAAATAATAAAAGAAAAAAATAAAAGCAAGAAAAATGATTATTTACGTCGAAAAGGGAGTCGTCACGCAGAGTTCTTGTCGTCCACTTCAGGTGACGTTTTTAAAGAGCGTTTTAGGCTAACTACAAGTGAAGTCGGTGAATTAAAAATAAGGAAAAAAATTGTTAAACCCGGACACCTAAAGTACAAATTACAAATACTACAGTTACAATAACGACGACGGTTAAAAAATTATTGAAAGACTAAAATATTCAAATTCAAACTTCGCGTTATTTAACCTGGTTTCTTTTTTTAATTTAAATAAATAAATTACGAGACGTTAGAATTTTCTGATTGCTGCTGATTTATTTACAAATAAGGGATGTTGCGGATGCGGATTTTAGGATTTTTTTTTTAAATGACGTTTCACATTGGTTGGTGCATTAATAATATAAAAAGCTCGTAATGTTTTACATTTTTATTAAATAATTATATACTTAGTAATTAAAGTTAAAAATTGACGCATTATATTTCATAAAAAGTAATGTCGCCGCCTTTTCAGGTTTCAGTCTGTTTCGCAGAGGATCATAAATTAAGCCCACGCTACTGAACAACTGTTCACTAACTGGCTGGTGCAGGTGATAAAAATCTGCGTGCTATTCTAGATAATATTTTCAGTTCTTCTCGGTGAACGTTCCACCATTTAAGTGTAGATTTTCGTTTACATTGATCCTTTTTTTTTTTTTTTTTTTTTTTTTTTGATGGCCCGACTTCATCAAGCCATTTGGCCACCAACCAGTTGATATAGGAATAATGTCAATTAATGAAAGATACATAATATTTTTAGTTTTGGGTCTTCCTACTCCCTTTAACGCTACCTATATTCTTTCCTTCCCATTGCCTTCAGTTATTCCATTGCTGCTGTCCTTTGTCTTTTCCATTTCTGACCGCTTGGCTATTTAGTTATAACTCTTAATTTTTCATGTTGTTGGGTCAAGGCCGCTGGCGCGCCCAGGGTAGAAAAAAAAAACATAATATTTAATCGGGAAAAAAGTTACAGACAACCATGGCCGTAAATGTTCAACATTACCCACGGATGGCTGAATAAAATCTTCAGGAAAGAGAAATTGGCCAGACTGAGCCCAAGATAAATAGAGTACCTGAACTATTGCGGTAAGATAGCAATTCCTTCTTGAGTACAGTGTCGGCGCTACCATTTTCTGACGATTTTTGACCCTCATCTTCACTTGACGAATCTTGAAAAGATCGTTTTTTAAGCCAGCCTTTCTAACCATACCGGAAGTTCTTGGTTGTTCTGTAACTTCATCCGAAGAATCTGTCATTATCATTCTTTTAGCAACTCTAAATCGATACATCCGCATTGATTATTGCGGACGCGGTTGCGAATATCCGCAACAGCCCTATTAAAAATGTCAACTATCACAAACCGCTTTCTAATGTGGAAGAATAAAAGTTTCTCGGTTCAGTAATCTTTCTTATATTCTTCACCGAACGGTTTCCGGTTGCATAACGTTTATATCTCACGCGAGTTTTCGGCGACACAGTAACGTGTCGGTTCTTCTTCTTCTTCTTCTTCTTCTTTATAGCGCCATATTTAATTCCTGAGCGTCGGCGACTACCTATTTGTACATCTCAGCTGTACAGATGTAGGTAGTGTTTATAGCAATTATTATATGCAACGCAGGTGTACACACTGAAGACTACATACAGATTTGATTAGTAATCGTTTGATTTATCGATATACAAGTGCAGTCCCGTGTGGGTCCACTGTGTACTGACCTAGCGCGCATATGATGTTGTACGTGGTGATTTGCCATTACCTTCCACGTGATTATTAGCGAATATTTATTTAATTCTTGTAATGAGTTTTGTCGTCGTCCGGGATCGAACCCGTGACCTCAAAACGCTGTAGCAACGAGGCTATCGCGATGTCGGTTAGCAATACAAAAAAAGTAGAATCAAAAAAATCGAATACAGAAACATCAGACTGCATTCATAAACAGTTCTGAAATACATTTCTGATTCCTTTTCTTATTCTTCGTGTGTCGTACGCACTGCTGCACGTTGCCATCGCAGCATTAATATCTCTGATTTCAGTAGCTCTCATCAGCTTTCCAGTTTCGTCCATTGCTTTATATTTTGCAGTCATGTTTTTTTCTTTCTTCCAGATCCTCTTCTATCTTCTATATTTCCTTGAATTATTAGCTTTAGTAGTTCGTACTTCTTTCCCCTAATTATGTGTCCAAAATAACATATTTTACAATTCTTCATGTCTTCTATCAGTTACCTTTTCGTATGATTGCGTGTTAGATTATCTAGTGCATTACGATTCGTTCGTGAAGTTGTTTATTTAAAAGAAAAATCGAAAATTTATGATCAAACCCAAAAGGTTTAAACCAACCGCACGGTGGTACTCGGTTGAAATTTATGTTTTGCAGAATGAAATCGGCTCGATCTGTGCGTGGCACAACATTCGGCTAACTGTAACAATTTTTCACGTAATAGCTCGCCGTAATCGGTAGCGCATCTACTGGGGGAGGGATAGGGGACATCCCCCCCTCCTCCAAGAACCAAAACTTTGATAACAATTTTTTTACAACCGAGTAACTTAATTAATACCATAAAAGATTTGTATGATATAAACGTTGCCTACGGATTTAATTATAACTAATATTTAGTACTGTTTTCTAATGAAACTATTAATGTTACGTTTTTTGTCGTCGATCATTTGTTCTGTTTTATTTATTTTTAATTTTTATTTTGCAATGTGAGTGAAAATAGTTTAATAATAAATATATATATATATATATATATATTTAAACTTGCTCACGAACAAAGAAAATTCAGATCGGATTACTAATAAAAATGAAAAAAAAGTAAAGTCTAATAAAAATAATAATATTGTTCTACTCTTTCTAGTAATTTACTATTCAAACTTTAAACTACCATTTTATTAGCCACGCTTTTATCATTTTGTTTTTTTTTTTTTTTTGTATGTCTATTTTGTAAAATATTTCTTATTTGCCTATTGATTGTAAAATTGAATGGGGGATTTTATTTTGCTTTAGTTCTGCGGAAGATTTGTTCATTTTCCACAGAACACAATTTGCGGAACGCCGACCTAGACAATTATTATTACATGCTCTCTTATCATCATTTGAATTTTTAACAAAAAGTATAGCTTAGCGCACAGCACGTGCATCAATCAGATGAATCGTGAGAAATACAACGGAAAAGGATTAACTCATGAAATACAAATTCAGATATTTCTAAATCATCTAAATCTGATTAATCAGTATCTGGTTTATCGTAAGTAAATAGGTGCTTAATGTGTGTTCCTTGTTTTTTGTTAAATTCTTAAAGTATTATTTTTATTCAAATTTTCTTTATTGAAATTTGTAGCGTGAGTGAATTTATATTAAATATTAGTTTTTTTTAGTATACTAAAATTTGTTTTCAAAAGAAAGGAAAAAATAAGAAATAAATAAATACTATTAAAATATTGAATTAATGAGCTGAAGTGGAGAGGAGATTTTAATATTGTGAGGTGAAAAAACGCTGAGCAATTCACCGGAGTAGAAGAGGATAAACGAGCTAGTATATATCGACACTGTTACCTTGGATCCACAGTAGGTCAGTTTGGAAGGAGTAAGAAAGAAAAATGTTACGGATAAGAGAGCGTATGAGAAGGATTACGTGATCGAAGGAATAGAAGAGGAGATGGCTTGTGTGCGAATCTGATATAATAACGACTTCATATGAGAAACTAGGGGAAAGAAGCAGCAAAAAGGACGGCACGTGGAATAGCAGTAGACTCGGCATAGAAAACTGAGCGGAAGGAAGTTTGAAGGTTTCTGAATAATTTAAGGAAGGATAAAAGAAGGCTGAACCAACTCCGTCGGGTCCTTTGAAGACATCGGTGAAGATCGAAAAATGATTAGGAAAAAAAGGAGTCAAATGTAGTGAAAAACTCTGATTTGACAACGTGATGATGAAGGATAGGTTTAGTAGGGCAAGTTAAGAATAAATGTATGGAGAAAACTGAGAGAGACGGGTGGAAACGAGAGATAGTATTGGAGTACTGCTGGGTTTTTTAGTACATTATGAATCAACCTTAACTTCACAATCCATAATACCTTATAACGGGTATGGGGGGTCTTTCTTTACTTTAAATGTATAATAATAATAATAAAAATAAGTTGATGTAAAAACAAAAAATTGTTAATGGTCGTCGCGATAGCCAGAGTACTCGACTTTCGTTACGAATGTCTCGAGTTCGATCTTAGGCGACGGAAGAAATGATTACAGGAATTGCAAAAATAATTAGATAATCGCTAATAGTTATGTGGTAAGCAACGGAAAAACCACCACGTACACCACCATATGCGTGTTTAGACGCATAACTGCATTTGTGACGCGATAATAAGCGGTTTCAGTTCCGAGTGTAGTCTTGCGTATTTACAGTAGCGTTGTATAGAACAATTGTCATGTAAATTTAGCAGCAGGTGTAAAATGCATCTTCCAATTTGCCTGGTCAGCACGGAAGATTAGGCTAACTTATCCCACCGGGGGAGGGGGGGGGTGTGCCTACATTCAGCAGTGGATCGAAATGGGCATATCGTGATCGTGTCTTGAAATCGCAATTAGGAAAACTCAACTTAGCAGAAAATTTCGGACAAGCCTTATTATTAATAATTTATTTTTTGTCAGTTTCAAACTTCTCGGGGTTTGTAATTGCGTCCTCCCCCAAAGTATTTTTGCGAGGTATTTAGTGTTGTTTTTTGAAAATGTGATTGTCACCGCAATTCGGCAGAAAACGAACACGATTTGTTGAGTTAAATTCAGCTTTAAAATTCAGAGTTGCGGGTAACTTGACGACGTTCGCTTCGGAAATCGTGCAGCACATTTACAGTATCATAATCAAATAGTCGGAAATGGTTTAAAGTATTAAGGATTTTAGAACAGAGATATTGTTCATGTATACATTTTCGTTAACTGTGATATGGCATTTATTTTTCTTTACAAAACCATGCTGATTAATCACAAGAGAAAATTGCTCAGCAAGATTGATCGTAAAGAATGACGAAACAATGTTTCGACATAATCAGTGCGGCATTGTCTCGACATAAGGAAAAGAAATTAAGATTGAATGCGTAAGAAAATACAAAAAAAAAACACTGCATTCTGTAAAGCATTGAAATACGTTTAGAGTTTTTTATTTTTCATCTGCATCTATAAAACATGAATCGTACAAGTTACAGTTGTGTGCTCGATGCGTTTAACAGTGCTGCGTGGATGCAATCGAAGCGAATGGGGAAACATTCCAGTATTAAAATATTTTTTGCTGAAAGTGAAAATTATGTGAAAAATATTACGGAAACACTTCATTGTTACCGTTTAATTAAACTGCGAAATTGTTTCGAAATTTATTTCGTTTTTTAACGATCCTTTTCTTTCGTTTATAAACCCCCTCCCTTCCGTGTGTACTACGAGTAATTTTGAGAATTTTAAGGAAATTTTGTTTCCAGCTGATTTGTGCCCAACTCGGTAGGTTTTTTTCTTTTTTTTTTTTTTTTTGTAAATATTTTATAGTTTGCATTTGATTGTAATGTGCTCTATAGACTACGATAGGTGGAATTTTAGAATTAGAGAAAAATTCATCAGTTCTTTCTGTATCAAGAATTTAGTTGGTTTTTGTTTGTCAAATTAAAGATAACATCTGCTCTTTTAAACGCAATCAACATTGATCATGCCGAACTTTTTACTGTACGTTTCTTCGTTTTAAAGTTTGATATCGGGACCATTTTAATTTATTTTTCTCCGTGGCGGTGAATGTGTTATTGTTTGCTCATCGAAAAATGGGATGCTGTCTCTGTTTCTCTCAATTTGATTGCTGTTTCCATTCTGCAACGTATGTGTAAACAGCCGACGACTCGAACAGGAAATAGGTTGTGTTATTGGTGTATCGTTCTGCTACTGGTTTTTGTTTTTTAAGTGTCAATATTTGTCGTTTGCACTAAAAATGTTCGAGTTATTAACAGCGAAGGGTTTTAAACGAACGATGGCTAAATAGAGGCTCCTTCCGAAGTAGAATGACAGTAACGACACTAATAGTTAAAAACCCGAGGGATAGGCCTTCTGTTTTAGTCTTACGCCGTTTAATATTTACTTTATCAAAATTGCCTCTCTTCTTTTTAACTCTGCTTCGCTTCTCTCTGCCGACGATATTCCTCATCTGTTCCTCTGAACGCAATATTTCCGTAGCCAGCTCCGCCATCGCCAAAGGCCCTGATGTTACTAGAAAATGCCCTTTCTAGTATTCGCCTTTTTTTCCCCTAAATTTCCCCTTCTAAATCTTCGTTTCCTTTCTTTCAATTCTTATTCTTTAAATAATGGTCCGATCCCTCTTGTAAACGTTTTTCGTCACATAAGAATCTTTCTTAACAATCTCTTCTTTTACAATCGTATTAATCACCTGTATCAGAAAACTCAACCCATTAAAAACCCTTTCTCTCACACTAAAATTGCCGAGACAATTCCTCCTGCATCTTTCGTGGTCCGTAAATATCTGCTCTATCCTAGATTACTGTTGTTTTATTTGCAGCTCAATCCATTCAGGCCTCTCCGTTCAAAATATCTGTTTTCGTCTCTGCTTTGGTACTACTATCTGCTATACTTACTGAATTCCATACTCCTGTCCTCATTCATAGATATTCTCTTTAGGTTATCACTTTTTGATTAAGCGCCTGCCTATTTATTCTTCTTCACTTGTTTTTCCTTACTCCGCTATGACGATTTACCGACAATAAAACTCCAATTCTATCCCTTATTTCTCTTTTGTCACCGTCAATTTTCACCGTATATTTCTCTTTCATTTTTAAATGTCTTTCAAATCTATTTTACGACATTCAGAATTGAATTTTCCCGTGTTCTAAGCTCTCTCTCTTCTCTACCGGGTGACTATTTTTACCGACAGTTCCGAGTTGGTTCTACGACTTTTTTTTTGCTCCGCCTTGAATTATTCTGAAAGCGGCCGACTGTTGAAAGAGTAGAGTTTCCATCGCGGAAAGAAATATGTCTAATTTTCTTTATGCAGATGACATAAGACAGTAGTGGAGTTTCATCCGAGGGAGAAATGCCGGAATTGTTAAATTGTATAGAAATAGCGGACGTTGAAGTTTTAAGCTTAACCGGGGAAAGTGTTCGTTAACAGCTGTTATCAAATTTCCAGCTGTCAAGATCAAGTCTTATCGAATTGTATAGCCCGGTTCTCGTAAGTATCATTTTAAAATTGTGAAGCAGAATTTCAAAAAAAAAATTGAATCGGAATAACGAAAACTAGTTTTTGCAACGTTAACCGAAATTTAGAAGAACCATCGGAAAATAAAATTAATAAAGCTACACGATTGGTGTGTTTGCTGGTCTTTCCAATTCACGAGGTATCGAAAGATACATTTTAAACGTAACATGTAAAAATGGTTTTTCTATCGAAAAGTGGCACGAGCACCATATACGACGAACTCTAATGACTTATGGCTAAAAAAGCGGGAAATTATTCGTAAAAGTTAGCTTTTTTTGGAGAATAATAAAATTTGTCGGCCATTCTATCCGGCAAGCTGAAAAAGCCGATTATTCCGTGAAAGGTAGATGGAGGAGTAGGAGAGTGGTAGATGGAGGAATAGGAGTGGCAGATGTCCGAACAAATACGAGACCAAAGCTCGGTAATCGGAATTATGGGAAGAAAACGTACTATTACTATTTCTAGTTGCGCGTGTACTTATGGATGTCACGATGTTAAGAGTAAAGAAGAAAAAGAAAAAAAAAAAAGAAAAAAGAAAAAGCTTCTCTCAAGTTTATGGACACAACAAATTTCGCTTCGTTACGCAAAATATTCAGAATGAAAAAAACAAACAGAAGATGAGCCAGCGAGTGTGAGAGTGGCGCATTTAAACATTTTCTACGGGGAAGTTCGAAAAGAAAGACTCTCTTTGAAAATAGACTTAAAAGAATCATAAAGGTGCGTCTGTGTAAAACTTCTCGGCTTGAAAAATAAATTTCAGCCTAAATATACTCAATTTTTTATTTAATTTCCTATGTTAAAAATTCATTTAAGAAAAAAATATTCGTTAATTTTATTATTTATTTGCATTTATTCGAACTCGTCAATTACGGACATTACCCGGACGCAGTGACTATTAAGAATGGTGTAATTCACGATTGAATACTTCAGAAAAATTTTTAATTCGAACAAATTTGATTTACAGACGCGCACTGTAAAGCCATTTTTATTTTTAATTTATAATTCAAATTATTCGAAAACCCCGCTTTTTAAATCGACGCTTACTTAATTAAACATTTTCGTAAGAGTTGTATAGTTTTGGTTTTTTTTTTTTATTTTGAATAAATTCTATTTTTTATAATTGATTACTCTACTTAAAATCGGACAATTTTTTTATTTTTATTTATATTACACATAAAAAGTAAGTCCCATATCCTTGATAAGGTATCATGGATTGTGAAGTTAAGCTTTTCATATTGTACTTAAGGTTCTAATGGATCTAAGGAGAATACTGGTACCAGTTCCTTTCTACTTGGGATCCACCTTTACTTTCCCCCAGATTTCTTCTCTGGTACCACTAATTATTGCAGGCTGGCTAAACTTGGGAGCGACTTGAATCCGGGAAGAGACAAGTTTCGATAACCTATGACACGACACTTGTGATTTGGTAGCCAAGCACCTTAACCACTAGGCTACCACGCTGCTATTACATGTACATTTTTATTTAAAAATGATTATTTAATTACGCGCTCAAAAATAAATAAAATTAAAGGAAGCTAAGTTTTCTTGGAGAACGTTGTCCTCATTCAGACTCGTTCACCACGATGTTACTTAATACGCCATTAATTTACGCTACATCCGTATTATTAACGCATAAACGTGTAAATTTTAACATTGTTTTACTCTTTCCATTCGTTCCGAATTAAAATTCAGGCCGTTAACATTTTACATTTTTAATTTGAAAAAGAAATTACGTTCCGACTGAAGAAGTTTAACAATTTTGCGAAGAGCAATTAATTAAAGAAAAATAGAAAATTCGCTTTTAAATGAAATTTACACGTAACCGACATTGGTATAGTAATGATGTCGTAAAAAAAAACGGCTTCACGTTCAAATTCGCAGTCTTGCCTCGTGAATCGTGAAGATATCTTTAAATTTAACCGTCCTCTACCGGGCGCACATAGCAAGATCGTAAACGAATTCGATAATCCCTGTTAACTATTAATTTAGTGATTTTCTGTCGATGCATTTTAACGGTCTCAGTTTCTCACTGGATTTTGGATACGGTTATTCTCGTAAGATTGGACCTTTTCAATTTCAGAAAAAAGAAGAAAAACCATTTATTTGCACATACATTCGATGTATAATGCAATATAGAAATTTAATGGGAATCATTACTATCCGTACCGAAAGATGATTCTTACCGGATCTATGGGCATGCCAGTTAATAATTTACTTAATATTAGTTAACTTGACAAGATTTTTTTCTTTTTTTTTTTCTTTAAATTTATATGGTCCATGTGCTGCGTGTAATTGCCGGGATTATTACAGCACATGGATCAGTGCAAGACCAGAAATGTTTTTTGATAGATTAGCCGCTCTAATATGGTGTAGCATATCCTGTACCTGTTTTGGTTCGTTTGACAACGCAACCGACGGTAAGTTGGAGGTGTCTGCAGGCAGGCAATGTTCCAGAACGTGTTCAGCGGTTGGTGAAATTGGGGAATTGCATATGGAACAGGCAAGGGGAGGAGATGTTCCTTCTGGCAAATAGTTGTGGGATATTGCTGTGTACCCTATGCGGAGTATAGTTAATGCTGCAAACTCCCTGCGGGACATGGATATCGGTGGCCACCAAGGCTCAGTGCTCACCAACGAGATTTAATTTTCGGGAAGAATTATAAAATAAAAAAGAACCTGCAATCAACAACCAAACTTACGATAAAACGATTAATTTTAGTAATTTAATCTATGATATAGCCTGTGCGCTGAAACTAAAACGCAGCTACTTAATTAAATACGAGAGAACTAAATTAATAACTCATAAAACCAGCTTAAAAGTTCTAACTATGTAACAAGACTTGTTTTCTTTTTATAATGTTGCCAGGACACAAGAGTTGCGAAGTATTTCATTTAAGGGTCAATAGGGTGTGTTTTATCCCTCTATTATATTATGTATTAAAGTTCAGCAATATAAAGTGTCCAGTTATAGTCTCTTATTTAGCAATTTCAATTTGTAAATCTAAAACGACAAATTGTCTCTTGAAAGGGACTAACAAATAAAAACATGATGGCTCGAAGGGGCCTAATTGAATTGGAGCTTCTTTCGGCCTTCCGAGCATAAATTTCTCTGAATCTTTTTGTACTATCTTTACGGCCGAGCTAGTGGACATTCTACGTTCCATAATTTATATTTCTTCCCATTGATCTTCTTCTAAATATATAATTATCTCCGACTCCACGTGTGCTCTTAAAGCTATTTTCTCACATTTCCCCTCTTATACTCTGACTTTTTTATCCTCCGTATTCGCTTTCTCATTCACACTCTTTTCTCACTCTATGCTATCCATATTGGTATGCTCTGGGTCCTGAATCATATGGGGATAGAGGGTTACGAAATGGCAGATTCCTTGGCTCAGATTGCTGTATCCTCCCGCTTTTGTTTCACTAAAATTCCCGCTTCTAATTTACTCCCACTGCGTAAAAAGTTTCATGTTAGATTTTGGTCAGATTTTTACGTTTCTTCCTTTTCTGATCAACCTTCCTTTTATTTTTCCATCCAGCCTCATCTTCCTACGCGGCCTTGGTTTTACAATTTCCCTTTGCTTCGCCGCTCCGTTATTGCCTCTATTATCCGTTTACGTCTCAATCATACTCTTCTTCCTTCTTCACGTTTTCGTTTTTGTTTCGCTCTACCCCCCCCCCCCCCCCCCTAGTTGCCCTCTTCATCCTGACGACGAAGCCATCTATGATCCTGGACCATATCTTTTTTGAACGTCTATCGTACTTCTTTTGTATTCCGATCTGTTATTAAACTCCTTCTAATCCTTATTGCGCTTTGTATATCTTATCGTTTCCGTCGATCTCCGTTGTTTCTATCCTCAGTTCTTTTATTTTATCAATATTTGACACCGACTATATATCTGATTGTTTTCCCTCATGTCGTTTCTGGGCGAAGATCTGTTGCTGACATGCCGAAAAAGGGGTTAAAAAAATAAATAAATAAATAAAAACATGCCGGAGAAATTCGAATCTGGTATAAGACTCTTATGTCATTGCCGCTAACTCGTCGCCGCCGGCTCATTTCATCACCCGCGTATACTCTGTCCACTGGAAACTAAAGAATAATGAAACTTTTATTTTTTTCACTATTTATTTCGAAGTTCCAATTCGGTCGCGTAAAAGGGAAATCAGAATCGGTATGTGAGAAAAAATAGTTCTCAAACTTGTATGGAAGTTCGTCCTATAACTGCATTGGAAAATGCGCACCTAGTACTACGGGAGGGAGGATCGCATATCAAAGGTATGATTGTCTGTTGCAAATGCATATGTCTAATTGCAGTTTTTCCGTGGAAAATCGAACGGCGATGGAGCATTAGGCGGTAAAGGATAAAGCTGCTTTGGCCGCCAGGTCGACTTCCGGGTACTTTTCAAATATGCGCTGGCACCCAAAGAAGCCTTCCTGCAACCGTCTGCTTCGGTGGAATCGTTGTACCGCTGTCCTTAATTTGCGTACCAGATGTTGCTACAACGGTAGATGGTTGTGTAGAACGCAGTGAAGCCAGCAGAATAATGACTAGACTCGAAAGGACTTAAATTGCTATAGAGGAAAGTTTCAAAATTAGTACATTAATTATATAGCGATAAGTGGTGAATCCACGGGGGGGGGGTAGGGGGCACCCCTCCCCCAAAAGAACCAATACCTGTATGAAAAAATTTGTTATAACAGAGAAACTTAATTTATACTATAAAAGATTTGTATAAATGTTACAATATATGGATTTAATTATAATTAGTAAAACTAATAATGTTACGTTTTTATTTTATATTAAACCCAACAGTCATCAATCTTATGCTTTTCTTATTTATTTTTAATTTTTATTTTATAATGTAAATGAAAATAGTTCAATGAGAAATATGTATATATATTTAAACTTGCTCACAGGCAAAGAATTCGGATCGGATTACTAACAAAAATAAAGAAGTAAAGTCTAATAAAAATACTATCTTTCTTACTATTCAAATTCTAAACTACCATATTTAAGGTATAATTTTATAATTTCGTTTTATTTTTCACCCCTAAAAGTAAGACAAAAGTTAAATTAAAAATTGTAATAATTATGTATTTTTAAAACACATTTTTGTAAATTTCTTAATAGGTCGTTATTTGATTTTCTTTACGAAACAACGTATTTTTCAAATCTACTGCCTACCATAGAAAGTATTAGGGAACTATATGATCCCCTCTCTCCCATGTCTCACTGGATCCGCCTCTGATAATGATCATGTTTTTATATGGTAGACTAAAAAAGTTTTTAAAATAGTCGGTTGCTGGCTGCCACTACAACTGGTAGTGACAAGTTGGCGACAAAATGGAACAAAGATGGTTCGACTAAAAGAGAGAAAATCTCGCCGACTTTTCAGAAGTCCCTACGCTGCAGTAGTTCTCGCTCGGAAACCAATTTCTTTTAAAAGCTGTTAATTCTTCCGTTCAAAATATTTCCGCCTGACACCGTCGACTTGAAGAGCATATTGCTGCAATGTGTCCTCATCGTCATAATTTTATTCGGCTTCACTTATTGATTAAAAATAAAATATTTCTTAGAAATCAACAAAATTGAGATTGTTTATCTAAAACAGCAACTGATCATAGACACAAAAATCT
This sequence comes from Icerya purchasi, assembly GCA_039619475.1. Classification (NCBI taxonomy): domain Eukaryota; kingdom Metazoa; phylum Arthropoda; class Insecta; order Hemiptera; family Monophlebidae; genus Icerya; species Icerya purchasi. The sequence continues at coordinate 332,651,366 of CM077115.1, read as the reverse complement.
TCTGTTCTTGATATTTTTAACAAATTAATTTTTCGCTTTTCGGAAGTAAGAAAGTTATGTTCTTTTATAATACGTTGGCGGACATCTATATATAACCTTCGTGTTGTAAATTTGAAATACGCGACATATTTACAAAATCAGCTAAAAACAGTAGGAGTCATCTTGGCATTGTTCTTAACAGTAACTTGTCCTTTCACGATCACTACAATTATCTTTATACGTCGGCCCTCAAGAGGGTTAATTGGTTGAAGGCTCTCTCCTGCCATAATTGGGGTGGACATCCTTATATCCTTCTGATGCTATATAAGGCCACTTTTCTGAATTCGATTATTGCTCGTTCCTTTACGCTAGTGCTCCTAAATATCTTCTCCTTAAGCTTGATAAAATTCGTAATATGTGTCTACGCCTTTGTATCGGCGAACTCTTCTCTTATTGTAGCCATTTTCGCAGAAACTGATTCCTCTATTCTTTATTCATCCGAAAACTTTATCTAGGTGAAAACGTCTTCATATTTCCAATTCCTACTTGCTTAATTCCTACTGGTTTACATTCAACAACTGGTGTTTCTCCCCTCGTAAAATCCCAATTCTTTCCTTGATTTTTTCACGTCTAGAATGCCCTTATTTCACCTATAATTTCCCAGATTTTATTTACTCACCCAGTTTACTCCTTCTTCCTTCTTATGCCAAGTTTCTTCGCTCTCCCGCTGCTCACAACGAATTTAATTATGTTTTATCCTCGCTCTTTCCTTCTTATACTTTAATTTTCATAGATGGTTCAGCTTTGGGGCTCGGAGCGGCTTTTACTCTGCCAGATTTCGGCTATTCTGAAACGTTCAAACGCCACTTCTTCTCCTCAATATTCCTAGCCGAATCTATCGCGATCCCACAAGCAATCCTTTTTGCAGCTTCTACTAGCAATATATCCAAGGTTCTCTTATCTTCTGATTCAAAAGAAGGCGTTTTACAAGCCATCGATACACCCTTTCCTAAATCATCCTCTGATCCTATCGTGCTTCACATACGCTCTTTAATTTCACATCTATTTCATTCCCGCTCTATCCGTATTGATCTATTGTGGATTCCTAGTCATTGTGGAATTTCGGACAACGAGTTAGTTGACTCGTTAGCACGTTCGGCTGTTTCAGACGGTCGCTTCATTAGTCATTCCAAAGTCTTTTTTCTCTTTCCTTTCCTTGCCACCGCGACTGTTGGTCTAATCTCTACCCTTCTGCATTTTCTAACCCCTTTTATTTAGCCATACAACCCATTCCTTCTTTTTTTCCGTGATTTCTTAATTTCTCCAACATGAAACGTCAACTATCTCAAGTCTCATTTATTATTCTTGGTTTTTGTATTTCTAATTTTTGGAACAAAGTTGTAGAACGGATATCCTTTTTTTGTTATTCTCAACACCAACGCCTGTCTTCGGCTTATACAACGCCATTTTTGCAAATGTTTTGTCCTAGGTGACGCGATACCTGTCTTTTACATGGAAATGCGAGTTTATCCTTGTGGCGAACGATGGATTTTGCCCGACTTTAGCCTTAACAGGAAATTTAAAATCTAGAAAAATTTTAAATTCTTATTCTACAGACAGTGTATGACAATATTTTAAATATAACCTGGCCATTCGAACAACGTTCTTACTCCTTCATATCCATTTTGTTAAATTTTGCTGACTCAGCTGTGATACAAAATTATTTTTCAACTGCCTCAGAAGTATAGCGAAGTTTGGAGCTATCATTGATATAAATTTTGTATTTCGAACGAGTAAACCTGCGAAGCATTTGTATCATATTTGGAAGAGTTTACGTGTATACTTTAGCGTAAATATTGTGTTGACGGATGTGCAATATTTCATTCCGAAAGATGAGTAAATTTGCATTTGCGCAAATTTTTTGCTCCAGAAAGAATTTCTCTTATAAAGCTCTACTTTTTTCAGCGTTTGCCTCGGAGGATAAGAAAAAAGCAGAACATTCTGTTTTTCGCGTATCTTTTAATGTATACTGTCTTACGATGACGCCATCGCTTGTATTCGGAAGAATAGCGTTTTCAGTTGAAGAGGTGCCGAGTTGTAGATTTTCTTCGTAATAAATGTAGCGCGAATAATTTGATATCTTCGGTAAATATGATCGGGCTGTTTACCGAAAAAATTAAACAAATTTTAACGTGAAAGACTTCGAAAAAAATAATAAATTTGACGGATTTTGTGTTTATTTGACGGAAACGAACTGTAAAGCTTCAATTCGTTTCATTATTTCCCGGTAGCTGTATCATTGGTAGAAAATTTAAAAGTTGTTTAATAATAAGTCGATATCGAATATAACGAACGAATGTAAACTTAAAAAGTTAATTATAACAAATGTAAAACTGATTTAATTCGCGATGCCGTAAAATCGCAATTCTACGATTTCTTAAATTGATATTTTCAAAAAAATTAATTTGAATTAAATTTTTTAAATAGTTAAAGAAAAGGCCACAAATTACTCTCTGTATGTCGTAGATTCAAGTGTGTGGCAAAGGGACATTGACTAAATAATGGAAAATACTCTATCGTAAAAACGAAGGAGATCCTGCGGAGTGATGTAACTAACGTCCTGTTAGATAGCTGTTGCACTCGTTGAAAATCTAAGGAACGAGTAATAGACGAGCGTCTAGTGTTATGCAAAATTAATAACAAATCAGCGTGACTTTGTTAGAAGCCGTAGTGCAGTCGACGCAATCTACACACTCCCTATGCTGTTGGAAAACCCAGGGAAAAACGGGTGAATCTACATATAGCATTCATAGATTCAAAAAAATGCGTTTGACAGGGGTCCCTCATCAGTTAATTTGGTACGCCTTGCGGGATCATAGAGTTCCAAAAGCATTGATTAAGTGGGTGCAACTACTCTACGAGGGTGTGTCCGGTAAAGTTAATTTTGCAGTAGGGGATGACTTTCCGGTTCAAATTGGAGTACATCAGGTGCGCTTCCCTCATCGCTGTTTAACGTAGTTTTGGACACGGTTAAGCGGGACATACAATCACCGGTTCCCTGGGCACTATCGTATGCCGACGATGTGGTATTGATAGATATAACAAGAAAAGCTCTCCAAGAGAGAGTTCAGATATGGTGCAATCGACTGAGAAAGTTTGGTTTAAAAGTAAACATAAAAAAAAACACAACTGGTTTCATCGAAGTTAATGGCGGACAATTACCCCGAATAAGTGGCTTTAAATACTACCTGGATTCTTATGTTTATGATGCTGTTCGTAACCGCATAAATAAAACCTGGCTGATGTGGAAGTCAGTTACCGGAATGCTATGTGACAAGCGCATACCCATTCGGTTGAAATCAAAAATTTACCGTAACGTAGTTCGTCCAGTTGCTTTATACGGTGGTGAATGCTGGCCAGTTATCAGGCGGGACGAACAAGCACTGCATGAGCCGGAAATGCGTATATTAAGGTGAACACTGGGACATCGCCAAATCGACCGGATTCGGAACGACCGCATGCGTACGGCTATGGGAGTTGCGTCGATTCTTGACAAACACCTCGGGAGAGTCGCTTAAGGTGGTACGAGCATGTATTGCGATCTCAGGATTCCGGAAGCGCTTCGGTAATATTAGGGGCATATAACTTGCAAGTACCTGGAAAAAGGCCAGTTCAAAACGGAGATGGTCCGACTCAATTTTTTCCGATCTTACCGTTACCGGTATTAACCAGAGTCTGACATTCGATCGAAACAACTGGAGATGTCGAAAGGTAGACTCCGTACAAGCGCGCGAGAGTACTGTTGAAGAAGAAAAAGACTATCGTAAGATGAATTGTTTTTTTTTTTTTTTTTTGAGGGGGTTTTTAATATATAATGATAATACATTATTTACATAAAATATTTTTTTTCGATGGTTCCAAGCAGGATTACAATTGGTTGATGCAACATTTTATATACCTTCTCCGAATTTCTTCCGATAGTATTCTCCCCTCGTTTTTATTCTACTTCCGAGAACATATAGTTAATTCCCGTTTTAAGCCTTTCAATCTTACCAGGTTATCAGGGGTTACAGCACTCTATTTCCAATGATAAATCTCAAAACGTTATAAAGGGATTTAGATGCACAACATCGTAATCATCGTACACTTGGCATGGATCCCTGCAGAAATTAGTCTTAGGGACAATGAAGTGCCGTTTCTGAAAAGGGCTAAAAAAGTTTGTTGTAATACCGACATCTTTATCGCACATTTTTCCCAAGCAATAGTTTCTGTAATATGATTAAGTATGTACATATGTATATATATTAGCTGTTTCTCGCGGCTTCACCTTCTTATAAACACCTAATTAAATTCTTCGTTTTTTTTTTCTTTTTTTTTTTTTGTATTCAATTGCATTCATCCCCTTAAAAAAGAATAGTTGACTTCGTACGTGTTTATTTTCAATTAATTTATCTGTAATTTTAATTTCTAAAATATTCTAATGAAATATATTTTTTGACAAGCATTACTAATTCACTGCTTAGATTATCTATTTAAAGATTCAAAAAAAAATTAAATATTATAAAGAATAATTTAAAGTGTTACCTTTTTGCGCAATTAATACTTACAAATACGAATTATTGCAATTCTACGTCTATGTTATAAAGTTGCTTTCCGCGACTTTGCCTTTTATTAATTTAAAATTAAAACATCTTCAATTTAATATTAATTTTATAAGCAATAAAGTGTTCGGAATATTAAAAGCAACCATTATTTTTCTAACATACATAATATATATATATATATATATATATATATATATATGTGTGTATGTGTGTATATATATATATAAATAGGTTATTTATAATGCAGATGATTTTTCATTCTATTGTTTTGTGTAAAGAATGAGTTTACCACGGAAAAAAAAATTATTTTCGCAATTTATAATAAAATTAACTTGTCCTCAGTCGTACATTGGTTTCGCCGCTTAATCTGACAATTTCTTTCTTACGATTCCATTGTTTACCCAAAATACCCTGGATCAGATTCGTGTATTAGATGGGGGACTATAAAGCGAAATTTAACTTTATTAAAGAATTTTATTAATTAAAATTTTTCACCCATTATCGTATTTCTCTCTCTTTCTCGGCCGACCGATAGTTTATTCAGATTGCCATTGGTTTTTTCTGTCATAATACGGTAAAAAAAATCGTTAACCGGCTGTTCCGACAAATTGAGAAAAGTTGCATCGAAATTACGTCAATGGTTCAGTCAAACAAAGAATTAGCACACGTTTTATACTTTGCTAACGACCTAATATTTAGAATATTTCGTCGCAACAATCGTGCTAGACTACAGCTGTTCTAGCAAAACTTTGAATTAGACTGTAAATGTTAGGCGCTACTGACAGTTGTTCCTAGATTCGTTTTAATGTGTTTCGTTAGCTTGTGATCTTTTGACAATTTCGCTCAGAGTTCATTGTAGACGCTTGCTGGACATCAGTAAGTTTCATTCGTTTTTCTCTAACGCCATCTTAAGTCTGATTTCACGTTCGTATATTCCGACAGAACTGGAAAACAGGATTACGTATGGAAAGTTTAATTTCCGCTTATTTACTCACGCTCGGGCACAATTAAAGTTTCGTAATGGTTTGTTACCGTTTTCTTTAGAAGTTAATAAAGTGCGAACGATTTTTAACTTGAGTTTTAAAGTGTATTTAATATAAATCAATTTAAAAAGATAAATAACAGTTTTGGAGTTTTTCATTGCATAAATATAGGCGCTCCCAGGAAAGAGCTGCAGAACCCATTTTCGAGAAGTTGTTAGTTTTTCTACAGACTGAATTTCCCAACTTGAATCATGTGCAACTTTTTAAGTAAACAATATAAACATATATATATATATATATATATATATATCCGGGGAGTACTTGTTTAAGAGTCGAGTTTTATTTCCATTAATAAAATCTTTTTAGGAATGCGTTAAAGATGACCTAACTTTTTAAAAGAACAACAAAAAGAAATAAGTTAATAATAACAAATATAATAAACAATTATAACAAACGAGTAAGATAAATTTTCTTACTTAGTAACGTTTTCGGGCATAACCCATCATCGGCTAAACCAATATGTGAACAGATGATACAAATTCTAAATCACACTGAGGTCAACAAGGGAATACAGTGGTTTATATATAAGTTTAAAATAACAAATATAGAGTCAATGGTCATAACTATTAAAAGGTGTAATGTACATAGACTATAATAAATAATATTTATGCCGCAATGTTTTTAATATAGCAAGAAATACTGTGGCAACGGGTGTCGTAGGAGAATTGAAGAGCAGGGAAGATCGTTTATTTGGATTAAAGACAAGAATTTAGCAATAGCAGGGCAATAGACAGTGAGGGAAAGGCGAGGATAAAGGAAGCACAGTACGTCGTGGGGATATTAAGGGATAGTAGATCTGAGTATAGTACCAATCTTTAAAGATGCACATTCAAGGAAAATGTGATCAGCGTCACAATCGAGTGTGTTATCTACACATAATGAACAGCGGGGAAGGGAAGTAATATAAAACCGATAAAGAGAAGCAGGGAGACAGCTGTGTGACCAAAGCGAAGGCGACAAAGAGAGGATATAGTAGAACGACGAAGGTGTGCGAAATCGAGGAACCAAGGGTGTGAGGGTGGAAACGATTGAATAGATAAATATAAGGACCGTGGAATTTCCACTTAAAGGTCACTTAAAGGTAGCAAAATGTAATCATTATACAAAATTAACTTCTGAATCTTTTTTCAATTCATCTTATAGAAAATATAAAAGAAAACAAAAATCAACAAAATTTAGAAATCTAAATAATACGCTAGAAAAAAGGGTTCCATAAGATTTGTTTGTAGACTTCTAAAAAAGTACTTGGTCAGAATAAATTCTATCGACGGATAATTATTACCTCTCTCTATGTAAATCCGACGCCGTCAAGACTGCCTAATTTTTTTTTTTTTTTTTTTTTTTTGGATATAGAGATGTAAGTGTATTCATGACGAACTTGAAATTGTAAATGTTTGGTTTTTAATCGATATACACGTAATTGCAGTTGAAGTGCGTATATTATGTTTATGCATCAATATTCGCTTATGGAAGTTATCGCATTTGCAATTTTTTACCTTTCACGCGACTCTTGACGATTATTTCATTTTAATACTTTTTACTTGCGACTGTTAAATCTCGAAATGTGCATGTTAAGGTTGGATGTTCTATCGTTCTAGCAATTTTAGACTATTAAAACTGGCCAAGTTAAAAAACGGCAGAAATTTACTGTTTGCTTTACGAATTGAGTAATTTTTTGTGTGGCTTGACCTAACATGATACGACGCAATTCTCCTCCTATCGAGCAAGTTGGAACAATCAAAAATGACAATAAATATTTGCATAATAAGCATGTTACTAAAACGTTTTTTAATTAAAAATTTTCTGTTTTCCCTGTCACAATTTTCTTTCTTCATTTTTTTTTTTTTACATGTTCCTTCTCTTTCACTGTGAAATTATTTCTTTTTCACTCTGAGCTAAAAAAAACATTTGACAGCCTGCTGGATTTTGTTTTTTGTTTATTTTTTTAAACTGTTTTGGCTCGTCCGGTTTTTGTTAATTTTTTCTTTTTCATTTTTCATTATCTTAAACGTTATTTCACGTTGTACGATATTTAATTTGACTTCGGTAGGCGGAATTTAAATTTGTTTTTTACAAATCTCTTGTAGGGCGCCATCAAAATTCGATGCAGCACTACATATGTAGGGGACGTTCGTAACCATTTCAACATTGCAGTAACGTATGTTTTAACTCGAACTGAATGGGAAACGTTAATAAACTATTTAACATATCGTGAATATTTTTCTTTGGTCACCACCACACTCTCATGCATTCATCATCTGTTGTTGTTACTACAACGAATGGTGAAATAATTGAAATACTAAATTTCTCACACTTCATCGAGCACCGAAGTAATTCTATTAATAATAAATTTAACATTTTTCACACTGTAATTTACTGTCCACTCGCCTTTTACTATCTAATTGCTGCCCCCCCCCCCACAACAATTAAAATTATATCAATTCATATAAACCTAACGTTTCATGATCACGGGATAACATCCTTTGATCATGAAGCACTGACTTCGAAATGCGTTGGGTTTATATAAATATAAATTATTTGTTTCATATTAGTGTTATTTATTTAGTGTATGTTAAAGTAACAGAAACAATGAGTTACGAATATCTATTTAATGATTACATCAGTTTATTACTATTATTATTTAATAAAAAAAACAACTAAAGTGAATCTTACATTTTTAATAAGGGGAGAAAGATTGTAGACTTATTACGGTTTTTATAATGTGCTTAAAAGTGTCTGACAGGGATCTGAAGAGAATATTGTGGGCCAGTTCCTTTCTCCTTTTGAAATGATTTTTACTTACATCCCCAGATGACTTCTCTGGTATAATAATCCATTAGCTATATACATATATCCGTGGAAATGACGACCTGAGTTCGGAACAAGTTGAGCCCCTGGAAGCCATGATACCTCTTTTATGTGCCTGAACTACTACGCTGTCACGATTATTATTTTCTTTTACAGTAAATTTACTGTTTTTTTTTTGATTTTTTTTTCTTACATTTCCTTATTATTTCAAATCAACTTTCAGTAGTGAGAATATCAATGTTCTTGGGCCTAAAGTCAGCCAGCTACCACAATGTATTTGGTTATTATTTCGTTCGGACCTGCTTCAAATCTTGTCGCTGCATATTGCTTGCGTGTTTTTTTTTTTGGGGGGGGGGATATCAGCCAGGGATTTACATCCAGAAACTAGAAGAAAGAAGAAGAAATTGTCAATTAAATTTCGGTTTGTTTAAATAATGACGGTATAAAGGGAACTAATAGCTCAAATGACAGATGGAGAGGGGAACGACAGAATATAAGATGCCCAATAAGAAAGAGGAAGCTTGAATTTCATTAGATGAGAAAAGCGTCAACAGAAAGTTATGAACATTCAAAGGTGTTACAGTGTTGAAGACCACTGTTTTATTTAAGTGAAGACGGCAATTTGGATAGGAAATACGGGAAAAACGAAACTGAGAAGAAGCCAGAAGAGAATGATTAAGTCTCAGACGAATAAAAGAAACGACAACGAAACGGGGAAGTGAAAAAAACTCAAAGAATCAGGAAACAAGTGGAAGGCTAGGTTGAATAGATAGATAAAAGGAACGTTCAGTACAAAAAGAGGAAGAATAAATACCTGTGATACGAGGATCTAGGATAGAATTTTTAACACAGAGGCACGAGATTAGATGATGGAATTTTTTAAAAGAAGAAGCGAGAGGAAGAAGTAACTACAGCCAACGAATCTGCCATCTCATTACGCTCCTTATACATGTTGCCGGAACCTACGGCAGATTAACACAGAGTTACACGATGAAAGAAAATGGATTAAAAACACAGGCGTATGCGAAGAACTATGAAGTCGTTTTTCAAATAGCGAAAATAACTTACAGCAGAATAAATGACAAGTAGTAAAAATAAATAAATTCAAACTGCAGTCTAAGCTATGTTAATAATTATTTGATGTTGCTACATTACCCGTAATACACATTTATGTAATGTTCTTACATTTATAGTATGCAGTTGTGTGATTCGCTATTTATGTAAAAATTGGGATTTTTACTTAAAATTAATCAATTTTGGATAAAAAATAGTTATTTTAAAACGTATGTTTCACTTTTAAAACTTGTTTATGAAAAAACTATGTAAAAGAGTATATAGTACGAGATGCATATAATGTTTGATGTTATGAGTCATGTGCCATGCTACCAAAATAAGTACACATTTTTTAATAATTTTCTCTTATTCATCGATAAAACACCCATACAGAGGAGTGTAAAAGTTTGGATGTGTTACTTTAATGTATACAATCAGAAAACATACAGAATTTCGTACAAACGCATAAGTATAAATAATTTTAGGTGAAAATTTTGTTTTCATCTGAAAATGTGCAATTTTCTTTGAATTTCACGTTTTACAAAAAAAAAATGGGAATGATGATTGTTAATTTACTAATTTTCTATCATTACATATATAATTAGAGTTGTTCAGCAAAAAGAGCAGAAGAGACTGAGGTATAATTTTTGGTTTTGAGATAGTATACTTTGGTTAATTTTGAATACTAATTCTATTCGGAAAAGGCATAAAATGGCTATGGTTGTAGGTGGTACGTTTTCATAGTAGAGTATTTTAGTAATTGTTACTTTGACCGAATCAGATGAAAAAAAAAGTAAACGAATGATAATGGAGGAAGAGAGGTAGGAGCTAATTTTGGTTACTAGGATAGTACGCTTTGGTTAATTTTGAATACATACCAAAAGACTTTTGGCTTTTGTAGGATGGAAGAGGCAAACGGTTGAGGTTAGTTTTGGGGTCAGGATAGAAGAAAAAAATAATTATCAATGTTTTTGTAAAAGGGAAATGGATTTTGTAGCTAGATGATGCGAACAATTTCTTTATGCGAATATTTGTTAGTTGGGTTTCCGATACTATAAAGAATACTTCTAACTATATCGATTCTTTCTAAAGTACCGTTCAATTTTCTATAGTGGAAACTATTCAAGTCGGAGAAGAAATCGTCCGATGGTTCCTTTACCATAGTATCAAATGTATCGTTAAAATAAGCAACATTAACAATTTTCACTTTGCTAAATCATCCATTACAACTGTCTTGACTCTCTTGTTTATAGATTATTCTATCGAACATACATTACTATCGATTATTGTTTCGATCAGTTTTAAAGTTTGCTAACTGAATCACTTATTTTTTATTAATCAGTTATTTCTGCTACCAGTACATTAGGGAATCAGCGCAGAGTTTCCTAAAAAACCGCTTGTCTTAAACTGTTTACCGTTTTTCGATAAAATTCGGCATGTTTTGATGCGCCATATTGTGCTGGTAAGATTCTTTAATCTCTTCGCGGTTTATCACAAAATATTCTATTTATATTTTGATGATGAATAGAGCAATGCTGTTTGAAACATTAATCGTGTGCACCAGCACGCTTTTTACAAGAAGTTTACGAATGGTCAGCAACGTTGTAGCTTGAATATTTCGATCGATATTTTTAAACACACTTTACAATATTTATTTATAGCAATTAAAAATTTGTTGACGACCGGGTTAAAAAATTTCGATATCTGCTATTGTTTAAACTCGACGTTTTCTACAGAAATTGTAGGAACTTATCTCTTTTTACTTTAATTATAAAGAAAATTAATTTGTTTTAGTTAATATTACCCGCGTTAGTGTAACATGTCATTTGTAAAATACTTTTTTTCCTCATTCCGTTCTTATTCTCTCGGCTATTCTCTATTGTTCTGTTACTTTTTTTTGTTCTGATTAAGTTTTCAATCTGTTTTTATCGTGTGCAGTAATTCTTTTTTTCTTTTTTTCCTTATATCCACTCTAATCTTTCCTTATACTCCTGTGTATATTTCTTATGATAAGAAAATTACTGCCCTTTTTCTTTCGTTAGTTTTTTATCTTATTAATTTTTCCTTTTCTTTATTATCATAATTTTCTAACTCATCCGGATTATATTCACTGAACAAAAAAAAAAAAAAAACCGTAAATGATGGTCAAGTCTATTGAAACAATTGTTATTTCTATTTGATACTGATAAAAAAATGTTATTTTAAATTTAAATTATCGTTCTTTTGGGGTTGTTTTAAGCATTAGCCTATGAATCGGAACCGGGAAATCAAATGAAGTTTACACGACTAAAAGTAGCACATAAAAAGAATTCAATATTTTACCTAGATGTGTACATTTATAAAGCGGTTAAGAGTGTTTAAACGTAATAGAGAGCTGCATTATCGTCAGTATGGAATTTAATAATACAATAAACTCTCTATTCCGTGATCACTCTTTAATTTTTACTGACGGATCAAAGAGCCCGATCGGAGTTGGGTCGGCATTCTTGTGCCCTAAGTTCTTTCATTCTCGGTCTTTTAGACTTCCGTCCTTTTGTTCTGTCTTTACTGAAGAATCTGTTGCCATTCTACAAGCCATTATTTATATTTCCTCTTCTGCAAGTTCTTCCAAATTCCTTATTGTTTCTGATTCTTTAAGTGTTCTTCTAGCGCTATCTCCACCTTCTCTTTCTCCTTCCCCTGATGCTATTATCCTTTCAATTCGCTTCTTCATGATCTATCCTCATCGACATGTACCCAGATTGACTTTCTTTGGATTCCAGGACATGCAGGCATTGATGGAAATGTAGCCGTCGACCTCCTTGCTAAAGCTGCTGTTTCCAATGGGAATTTTATTAGTAGGGTTCCAGCACACAATATTCTTCTTCCAACTAAATCCTGCCATCTTAGGCATTCTGTTTATGTATCTCTTATCGCTAATCCTAATTCCTTTCATCTCTTGATTAATCCTGTTCCTCCTCCTCGTCCTTGGTTCTATGAGTTTCCCAGTTTGCGTCGGTCCATAATTACTAAATTATCTCGCCTCCGTTTCTCGCATAGTCTCCTTCCTTCTTCACTAAATCGCTTCTCTTTGGCTGCATCTCCTTTTTGTCCATTGGATCCTGAAGGTTCTCAGTATGTTTGTGATGCGAATTACGTGTTTATCGAGTGCTCCGGTTTATCTCGCGAGCGTGAGTTACTTTATTGTCATCTTTTAAAGCTTGGTCTTCCTGCTCCTTTCAACGCCTCTCATGTTCTTTCTCTACCTACTATCTCTGTTGTTCCTGTCCTAGGGGTGTTCCTTGATTCCATTGTCGACAGAATAAAAATATAATTTCTATTCTATTCCATGTATCTATTCCTTTTTGCTGGGCTAATGCTCTTTGCTAGCAAACCCAAGGGGGGGTAAAAAAAAAAAAAAAAAAAAATTTATTGCATTTTTCTCTGAATCGAAATATGGTTTTATTACATCCAAGTAGCGCGGGAACTTTTTTCATCGATATGTGTAATGCGTTTTGAGGAGAAGGAGATATGTTTTACAAACCTCGGAGATTGCGGTCTCTCGAAGTCCAGATTTTGAAATTGAAAATTTGCCTATGCGCGCATTTATAAGCTGATTTGTAATTTTTACCTATAGTATTCGCGTTGCAAAGGGAGACCGATTATTTTTCTGGTTTTTTTGAATTTTTGCGCAAACTTTGAAATTTTCGTTAATAAATCATAATGCGGTTTCGTTACATTTAAGTAATGAGCTTTCGGTATATAACGCAGAAAATATGAAAATTGGGTTTGTCTATGCACACGACCATTGCTTTAAGCTTGTTGAATTAAAATGAAAACGAAGCATGAACTGTGCACCAAATTGTATTCCGACATTAAACCGAAATGGTACTTTTTTCAATAGTATTCGACGATAATTTTGTTTAAGATTAACCTGTAATAAGACAAGAAAAAGACATGTGTTCCAGGTAATAAATAAACCAAATGCGGCTACATTTTCGGCGGAGAATTTATCCTGAAGAAGGGGAATTTGACAAAATCTGGCCTCCTTTAAATCTGTGCGAACCGTAGTTGATCACAAACGTAGCAAAATAGATCCAAAGAGTTCGTTTCGAATACCGTTTTGTTTCGCTGGATGCCAATGATCCTACTTTGCATCAGTTTGACTTTGTTGTTATTCATCAGCAAGAGACGTCTTCAGCCGGTGTATGGGGGCACCATTTTCATTTTTAGTGTCTACTGGTTTGGGTATGGTAGTGGTGGCGCGTTGTTGTTTACCGAGCCACCGCGTCAGAAGAAGATCGTAGTAGTATCGAAAGACGTTGACGCAGAAAAGCCAAAAATAATCCTGAATAATGGCGAATCGGAGATTGTTGAACAATTTAAGTACCGGGGAGTAACGTGGATAAATAAGAGAAGTCACCGAGAGGAAAACATAAAATGCAGAATAGGTCGATCTAATTGCACCTTCATGAGGGTAAATGAGTTAACCTCACATGAATTATCGCTTGGCATTGGAACCAGAGTTGCTAGAAATGGTATTTTTTATTATTCATACGCGAAGCAGAGACGTTGAAAATCGCTAATATACCGATTCGAACTACGGTGTCACCGCTGGATATTATGTACACCATGGACTGCAAAAGTAACTGACGTTGCGTAATTCGGACGGATGAATAAGGAACGTGGGCTGCCAAAAGTTATTTGAAAAAGAAACACCCAGTACTTCGAAGACCTAATACAAATTACTGCAAGAAATCGGTACGGGAAAAGTACAAGGAAGAAGTCTGCAGAAGACCGATTTAACGGATATGTAACATAAAAATCTGGATCGGCAAAAACGTCGAGTCGCTTTTCCACACATTGACGAATAGAGGACAATTTCATAACATCGCCAAATCAGTAGTCCAATGATGACTATCATCAGTCGGGCACACGAAGAAGAATTCTATTCAGCTGTCTAGAGCTTTCAACATTACGGGTAAAAGTACAAAATTCGCTATAAAAATTCTGCAGAAATTGAATAAGCGTCCTTGAAGCGAACTTTAGCTAGCTGTTGTGGCATATAGTTTTGGTTATGGAAATGATGATTTATTCGAGTAGAATTCGCTTCGAATCCCGCTGACGTGTATTGAGAAAATGAATAAAAGATTATCACTTGCGCTACGCTAATGTTAGTGTTAATTGGTCTAAAAATAATGAAAGAACCACGAAATTCAAAAATTATATGATTCGTTCGGTCAGTAATACCGAAGATATCAGTCTACAGCGATCTCGATGGAGTTGGGATTTTTACTGGCTTTTAAGAATGGGGTAACAAATGCAGTTCCCCCATGTTATCGGGAAAATATGATTTATCAAAATAATGCTGAATACGTATAAGGTGTAACTTCTTGTTTTATTTATATTGGTATCAAAAAAAATGCGAAAATGTTCTATCATTTTTGAGTATGTATTCGAAGTCAATATTTCACTATTATAAGTTTTAGCAGCATGCTATTTGTATTAAAATTATACCTTTTCCCTGTGCGTATTCTAGTTGCGAAAATAAAATCAAAAATGCTCTAAAATCGTGACAAAGTTGAAACTTCCACAAGCGACTGGGCATTGTTTGAAGTTTATACCGGATCAAATTTGTTAATTAAGAATTTAGCAAAAGTATTTTCATTTATTTATTTAAATTAGCGAAATATCTACTTACATTTATGAGTAAAGAACAGTAAGAACACAACTAAAAGAGGTATCAGCATTTTAACAATGATTATATCGTTAACAATTCGCGTTGCTAAAGAATTGTATATTTAAAAAACAAAAAAAAAAAAAAGAAAAAAAGGATGGCACGTGTATTTGATATTCGTGAATGCAAACTTTTTTAATTTAGCCAGCTGGAGATGAAGTTTCGATATTAACTAAAACCGTAATGCGAATATGCTTCGGTGTAATTCTAATTTAAATGGAAAAACGTGATTCCGGGAAAAAATGAATTTCAGAAATAAATTGAAAAGTTTTAGGCATTTTTATTTGTTTGCACCGAATTCGTTTCCTTCGCATTCAAAAGAAGCCAAACGAAAAAAAAAAAGACAAGAAGATAATGCACCTTTTGGTAAATTGTATAGACCCCATGTAAGCACAATGTTAACAAAATTCAAGAGTTAACACGAATTTTAATAAAGAAACCTCTTTTTCGCTATTACCCACACCGAATAGATAGAAGTGTATTTTCCCAACGCTTACAAATGAAAAAACTCAAAAAAGTAATCGTATATAAAAACTATAGACGCATCGGAAAATTCCATTCAAAGCGTACGGTTTTTTGTATTCCTCCTTCACTCCCATACCAGCCGGCTTATATCGAAAAGTTCTCATTCTTATTTACCTGCAGAATTTCCACATTCGTTGTTCGTGCGAATATATATATATCGATATTTTCTTTATTTTCCCGTCTTGCAAATTCGTTTTTCCGACGAAGCGTATCAACTATCGATATTTTTAACATTAAAAACTAATTTCCGATTATTATTCGGAATAAAAAATTAGATCCATTTTCCGTACATTCGGTTGCCGGAATAAATATTAAATATTTCGAAAGTTCACTTTGCTCCGGAATACTGAAAGGTAACTTTTCTCCTTTTTCCTATAACAAAATTTTATCCGCTTCTTTAAATTAGTTTTCATTTTTGAAGATTTCTTTTTCTCGAAAAATTCTTTAAAAACGCGAAAAACAAAACTTAATGTTCCAGTTAAAGCGCTTTTAATCAAAAGCCTGCTTCTAGCGAGTAAAAAGTGAACAATTTCGTTATACGAAGCTATTAAACGTTTGTAATATTTTTGAAATATATTTTATAGTTGATTGGTTTTTTGCGTTTAATTTTCTCCGAATAACCACTGAGATTTTAATATTTCTTTTTTTTTTTCTTTTCTATTATGGGTTCGTCAACATGGACATTGGCTTAAGAACAGTGGAACTGAGGAGCAAGAGAGATTCAGATATTCTTATACGATCAGAGATAGTCGATAAAAAAGAATAAAGAGATAGGATAATAGAAGGAGAAGGAAGGGAGAGAATAAATGAAGCACAGTATGCAGTGGGAATACCGATTTGTAGAAGGAAGGAATAAAAAGAGGCTTGTTCAGTTGATAATTACGAATAATCGAACATTATATGATCGGGATCACAAATAAATTGATTTTCGGAAGGGGTGCAATGGACAATAAGGAAAAGGCACGAGAGAATAACGGAGAAGCGAAGAACTATGCCCAAAACGCAAGCGGCAAATCGCAGAGAGATTGGAACGGCGCATAGAAGGAAAGTTAATAAACCAGGGGAAGCGTGAAAGTGAAGGTTGAATAGACAAGAAAAAGAAGTCCGGGTTGGAGATTGAGAAGGCGTAGGAGTTAAACCATAGTCTGGAATGAGCAGCTGCAGGCGGAAGGGTAACATTGGAAGCTGAGAAAACAGGCTACCAGAAGAGGTTGATAATCGAGCGAATGAGTCAACTAATGCATTTCTTTCGATCCCGGCATGGTCAGGAATCAAAAAGAAATCCCCGTTTGGATTAAGCGGGAAAGAAAGAGATCATGAATCAAGGAGCGAATAAGAAGAATGACGTAGTCGGTTGAGTGAGAAGGAAGAGGAGATGCGATAGCCTGTAGCACGCTTTAAGCATCCGACAGGACAAGGAGATTGCGAAAGACAGGTGAGGATCTGATAAAAAGAAGGGCTCGCAGAATAGCAGGAGACACAGCATAGAAGACTGAACAGAAGGAGGGAAGTTTAAAGGACTCGACGTAATTTAGAGAAGGAGAGAAAAAAACTGCGCCAACACCATTAGGTTCCTTGGAGCCGTCAGTGAAGATCGAAAGATGGTTGTGGAAAAAAGAGCTAAGATTCTGTAGAAATTTTGATCTAATAACATGATGAAGAATAAGTTTGGGAAGAATAGGAGAATAAAAACAGTCAATAGGATGAAGAAAAGAGGAAAAATTGAAGGGAAAATAAGGTATACGGAGAAAACTATACAAGACGGCTAGCGATAAGAGATAGAATAAGAGTTTTGTCAGCAGAAAAACGCCAGTTACGGTAGATGAACGAATAAGAAGGAATAAAAAAGCAAGAGGAAATGGGGAAACGATAACCCAAGAAGGAACGTCGAAGAAAAATAGATGGAATGTGATTCAGCGTGCAGAAATAGGAGTGGATTTTTGGGCTACAAGGCAGAGGCGGAGACATGTATTCTGGACTCGATCGAGCTTAAACAGAAGGGATCTAGAAGAATTACCATAAATATAGGAACAGTAGTCAAGAACAGAGCGAATAAAAGGTGTTTGTAAAACATAATCAGGATCACAAGATCGCCTCCTCAGTCAGTGTGAAAAAGTGTCTAGATGAGGAAATGAAAAAAGAAGGATGTAGGATATGGCGTTTTCCAATGAAATTAAGGAGTTTTGAAGTTGAGAGTTAATCTGCGAGATGTTGCGATGAGAGGAATAAATGAGGATGTCGTCTGGAAGAAAAAGAAAAGAGGAATTCAAAGACAAAGAAGCAATTTTGATAAAATAGATATCGAATAAAGTTGGGCTAAGGCAAGAACCCTGCGGTAATCCATGAAAAATTAGTCTAGTGGCAGAATGAGAGGAAAGAGTGACCGATCGACAGAGGAAAAGATTAATAACAAGGGTAGAAAAATGAGCCGGAATATCTAAGGAGTGGACATTGTCGAAGGCTGCCGAGATATTACGAAAGGAAACAATAAGAAATTTTTTATACAATCAGGAGGGTTGCGTAAGGATGTTTCTGATTCCGTGAAGGTAAAAAGAGTGATCAGAAAATGTGAGAAGGTGGAAGAGGACGAAATGCCGCGTGATTCATTAAAGTTAGAAACGTAACAAGGAGCAATGGAGTCAATAAAAGAGATTAACTCATCATACAAGAGATTACGGGAAAAAAAAGGATGATGGGCAAGAGGGAACTTGAAAGCCTTGGCTACTTTCCAAACCTGTGAAATAGGAGTAGAGCGTGAGAAGGAGGAACAGACGCTTTTCAACGTATTTTGTTTTGCCGTTTTGAGGAGGAATCTGGCTCTAGCATTGGCTTTTTTTGCGATAGTTACAGAGCGTTGGACTAGAGCGACAAGCTCTAAAAGTGGTTAAACTGAGATCAAAAGCAGCCTTATAATCCTGATTCCACCGCAAAGCGGAAGAAGATTTCACTTTTTTATGAGATGAACGATGGACAGGAGGAGAAGAACAAGTTAAGGCAGAGGAGATAGAAATGAAGAATTTACATCGGGAAAAACAATTCAAGGTAGCAGGGATAGAAGAGAGTGAGGAATCAACGGAGGAACGGAATAGAGGCTAATCAACTTTAGGAAGAACCCAATTCGGAGTATTAGGAGTAGACTTCATTTACTGAAATAATAATAGGAACGTGGTTAAAGCTACCATCTAAAGTACACCATGAACAACTGAGACGGAGATTAATTAAGGAATAGATCGTCGGAGAACCATCATTGAGAAGGAATAAATCATTCTGAAGGGTGAAATTCTCTAAGATCGCGCTATTACTATTGTAATCGGAACAACCCCACAAAGGAGAATGGACGTTCTAACCACCACCTGTGAGTAAAGGAGGGGAAAGGGAAATTACGCAAATCGAAAGTCGGAGGAATGTAAGCAGAAACGAAATGAAAGGGGGCCTGGAAGAATAGTTAGGAATAGAGATGTGCACTAAGCTGGGATAAGGGGGATTAAACAAGGGTTGAGATACATGGTCTAAAAACTGGACATCACATTCCTTTTTTAAAAATAGCTGAACCACCGTGGTCATTGCTGCGGTTGGAACAGATCAGAGAGAATCCCCGTTAAAATTGATGTCAAAAGAGATTGTTAACTACGTTTTAGAAAGAAGCGCGATGCTAATATCATATTCATCCAACAGCCGTTCAAAGGAGTTGCTGTTGGCCGTAATGCTGCGGAAGTTCCATTGTAGAACCTTAAGTTGGCTGGGCATAATAAATTCTTAGATAGATGGTAGATGGAAGAAGAAGTAGAACAAGGAAAGGTTGAATTAACAGGCGTCTTTTTTTAAATAACCACGTAACTGCAATTTAATATTTTGCCTTTTTTACATTTTCTTTCTAATTTTACTGATTGGTCAATCTAACCATTTTTATCAATTTTTTTCTCCTCCGAATTCGTTGGTTCGCTTCATTACAGTGGACGCGTTTTTACTCGTGCAGAGCCTACTGCGATAAATCTGTTACGAGTTTAAAATATTTCGCTTCTTGTCCTTAAATTTCATCTAACGAAGGGTAATTTAATTTAGTTCGTTTTATTTTTTGCTTTAATGTTCGTTATCCCCACGTCTAGATATATGCCTAATATTAAATTCCTGACTGGTGCTTTTTGTAAGATTTTTATTTCTTTAACTAATGAAGTTCTCTCCTCCTCAGCGGCTATAAAAAGTTCTTTAAAGGAAAAAAGATGGTACAAGTAAAATATGGGGAGCCTCAATTGAAGCACTAATATAAAATATAATATGAGCTTAGTATGTGACGACATTTGCCTGATGAAATAAAATCGCCTCTCTCCTGCTCTCAATACATATATTTCGTGAAAAATACAACTTGCATTAGTAATTTGCAATTAGGCCGCGTATTCACACATTTTATGTTCGATAATTTATTAATTTTTCATTTTAAAATAATGTAGCGTCGTAATATTTAATTCCGTACATTCCCGTAACGGATTACAAAGTTACATACTGCGTGCTTAAATTCTTAAAAAAAAAAAGGAAAAAAAAATAGAAATAACTCCTGTACCAGTCTAGTTTTTACAGAAGTTACATAACTGGAGTAGTACATTTTCATGCAGTTCAGTCGAATCAACGGCGTAAATGGTTAACATAAAAAGCGAATGGATGAGTAAAAAGATACTAAATAGGCTGCAGAAGGCTAATTAAAACAGAAACGGAAAAAAGAAGAGAATCAGTAAAGATACAATGTAAAATACGTATTGTCGGAATCTGAAGAAGGCATGAAAGGGAACCAAAGAAATATGCCTTAATTTTTGTAGTTTTTTTTCTTTTCTTTCTCGATGAAATGACGATTATGGACAGTAACACAGCGCAAGAGAAATCTTTCTTTATTCTTAATTTACAGAATCGGAATTCCAATCAGGTCCTGTCCGAACAAAACACCACTGCTTAATCAACTAAGCCATGGTAGCCAGGAGTTTTCTAATTTTTATTTAGTATTCATAGTTTTCAGGTAATTTTTATTAACTGGACGCGCATGTATGTTACATTCGAAGTGAAGGGTCTCGGTCCGTGCATGGAGAAAGTTTTAGCGGGGGGTTTGTTGTTCTCTCTAAATGTGCTGTCATTTCCGGCGGAAACTGAGAAAATTACCGTTGGTTATCAAAGGAAATTCTAGAAGCGTGAATGGAGGAATACGTTTACGTGCCCGCGTTTTAGAAACCTGCAGTGATGCGACTCGAAATACCTTCCTTGTGAAATGTAATCGATTAAGAAAGCCAAATTCATGACAAACAGACGGAGTAGTTTCAGGTGCGCAGGCAGGGTCGGCGGTTAGGTGAATTTTTTTACGATTAACGTAATTAGTATCTCCGGTATAGGAATGGACGGTGCGCGCGTCAGGCTATCCTTGACAGCGGCGTGGGTTGCGTGACTGTTGAAATGGAAAGCCAGTTCGAATTTGTTTTTTCCCTGCTCGAGTTTTAAAATTTCCGGTCTTCTTCGCGGTGTCAGTGCGAATAATTCATTGAACGTATTTCGTCTGCTGTATGTAGGTTATATTAAAACGGCCATGCATATTGCAACACAGCCTTCTTCTAGCCGCTGCCAATCCATCGATCAGAATATCGCATGTTTCCTCCTCCACTGAAGGATTTCACATCGCCCACACACACACACACACACACCGCGACACACACGTTCCAAACGAAAAGATAATTTGTTAACTCCACGTTGTTTAATTTAATTAGCCGTTAGATGCGTCACTAGTGACAAATTAAATTTTATCATGTGCGTAATATGTTATCGCGTTTTGCGCGCACTTTTACGGTAAGTAATGTTTCTGTACGAACACGCAGGTGAAACATCTAGCTGGCTATCGTTTGGGGAAATTTCCCTAAAACGGGCCATCATCTTAAAAGTCAGAAATGTGAATCTCCGCTGGAACTCCAGAAGAAAAAATGCGGATCGTTTTCTTTTTTTTTTCTTTTTTTTTTTAGAACTAAACCTATCATTGAGATGATTTGGCGTAATATTGTAAATTTATTATTGATTTTTTCTTTTTTATTTTTTGGTTCAGCTTTTGCCTTTTGGCCAGTCTATACCTAGATCTCGTTAATTGTCAAAAAAAACATATAACGCCTTACATTCTATAGAAACTGGTGGCTAATTTGGCATACAGATATTGGTAATGTGCAAAAATTGATTAAAAATTCTTTTCACCAATTTTTCTTTTTCCTTTTTTGTATCTCTCACACCGGGGCCATACTATATGTTCGATTGACCCCTCCAACCCGCATTCATTCCAGTTATTATTATTTATTATTCCTAATCTTGCCAAGTGTAATGGCGTCCGGTGATGGAGCCCAATCTTAATTGTACAGATATAATGTCGCTCCAAACCTTTTCTCTTAAACGAAGAATCCTTCTCTATTTTTCTCTTAACCCCCCTTGTGTTCGCATCCAACTTTACTTACGTTGTTACGCACGCGGCTACCTGGGTATCCACTTCTTATTTTTCTCCGTTTTCCGAATATTACGCTTTCTAAACGTTTATTTCTATAAATAGACTCACTATCGACAGAAACTGATATTCTACGAGAATCCTAAATGTACCCGTTTCCGGACGCCAATCGTTATTGACTCACTGATTATGCTGTCCCTCTTCCGGGAGCCGTTTGTCTGGGACTCATATCAAAGCAGACAAAGCAGCTCCAATCCGTGATTTTTGGACAATGCTGAACGCAAATTTATCTCAGCTGTACAAGCCGACTGAGAATATAACACAATTGATGAACAACTTTATTCTTTCCGTGGTCGCACAAAATTTACGCAGTATATTCCTTCTAATCCGGCGCTAAATATGGCATTAAGATTTTGCGGATTTGCGATCCTGAAAATGCTTATCCATTACGCGGTATCATTTTGGGTTGGTAAATCAGGTGATGTGGTCGAGAAAAAAATCAATTTAGCTCCGTACCGGGCCAGTGGTAGAAATATTACCGCACGGATAATTTTTTTACAACGTGTTACCCCTTGCCAAACAGATGCTTTCATAGAATTTAACTATCGTTGGTACTTTGAGACCGAATAAACCCCAACAAGTGTGATGGCTCTACATAAGTCGAGAAAAGTATATACTCTAGCGAATTTGCTCTCAATGAGAGGGTAACAATGTGCTCATACGTGCCGAAGAAAAATAAACCTGTAATTATGTTGTCGACTATGCATTGCAACACTGTCGTCTATGATGACAGTAAAAACCTCACATTGTAACATACTACAATAAGTATAATACCAAAATGTGCACTCGATACACTACATAACGTCGTACTCTGAGATGGCTGGTAGCGATGTTTTTCAACATACTGGATATTGTAATTTCATGTGAAGTTTTGATGACGGGTTGTGTATTCTGTGTTTATCGCTCGTCTTCTGAAAAATTGATTACTCTAAAATAATAGTATTCCCACGGTTTTTAAAAATACAAGTAATAAATGTTAAAGTGAAATCGGACTCTTCATCAAAATTCTGTACCAGTCGGTGAGAACTGTTTTATTTTTTCTTCTACTTTTTTCTTCTTCCGTTTTTTTTTCTTCTTCTTCTTTTCCATTTGCTTTCTCTTTTTCTTTTTTCCTTCTTTTTCTTCTTCTTCCTCTTCGTTTTGGTTTATCGCTGTACAGAGAGCACGACAAAATATTTTATCAGTGTAGCCACATATAAAATGACAAATATCGAACGTTCGTACTGTAACTTATTATCGATCGTTATCATTTGTACGCGTGTCGATTAGTAACCTAGGTTCACATGGATCAGGAAATTGCTTCCTCTGCGCAATCACAAGCCGCTGGTATTACTATGCAGCAATACGAGCAATGGCAAGCTGAAACGAAACAGAGAGAACAGAAGTATGTACTGCAAATAGAACAGCTTCAAAAGCAGGTTACACTTCTGAATAAAAAGTTAGCAGACCAAGGAGGCATAAGCACGAGAACACGTTCGCAAAGTACTCCTAGTGTATTGGTAGGACAGCAAAATGCTCAAATACCACGTGAACTAACTAGCAATGAGGATGTTGTCGCCTCGGCAACAGTAAATCGGTTGAATGTACCCATATTCAATATACCACAACAAGAAGAAGAACCGAAACAAGATCAGCTTGAAGAAGCTCGAAAACACGCCCAAATGCAACAGGATCAATCACAGAATCAACAACAACATGTGCAAGTTAAACCAAAAATGCCACCAAAAATTACAGTAACTGGCATCACTAACTTTTCAGACTTCAGTACTGATGTTACTCGTGCTTTAGACGAACATGCTGCTACGTTTAAAGCAGCTAGTAACGGAGACATTATCATTGCCCCACATACAGATAATGCCTTCCGAGCCCTAATAGCTGAGCTGAAAAAGAGCAACTTTCAGTATCACACATACAGTTTAAAATCAGAAAAGCCATATCGTGTGGTAATACGAGGTTTACATCACACAATTACTACTGATACAATAGAAGACGAACTAAGAAATCTAGGTCACGAACCAGTAAACATTGTTAATATAGAAAAAACAATAAAAATCCGCGATGAGAATAATGCCATAATTGAACGAAGGAAAAAATCGTATCCCTTGTTTTATGTAGATCTGAAAATATCAGATAATAATAAAGAGATTTATAATATTACACGTATCGCTTATAGTAAAGTAAAAGTAGAAGCACCACACAAGGATAACCAAATACCGTAGTGCAAACGGTGCCAGAAATGGAATCATACAAAACGTAACTGTAACAGGCCAGTTAAGTGTTTCAAATGCGCAGGAGAACATGAGTCTTCCACATGCAAACTGAAAGATCCTAAAAAATTTAAATGCGCTAACTGTGGTGCCAATCATAGTGCAAATTACCTAGGATGTCCTACTTACCGTGAAATAGATAGGATATTGAAAAAACCGAAAACGTCAGCGGTACAACGAATCCAACAACAGAAAAAAAAATCTGTAAAATTCGTGCAACCGCAAATATCTTATGCTTCTACAGCTGGAAGCAAACCAACACGGCAAAGTGTACAGTCGACAAGTACAACTACAAAATTGACACAGGGGAAGACTGAACATCGGAATATCTCAAGTCAAGGATGTCCTCCTGTAATTCAAGCATCTCCTTCCGCAGTGCCATATGATGAAATTATGCAAGCGCTTGCAAATTTAACCAAAGAAGTTCAGTCTATTTCTCACAGACTTAGTGCACTTGAACATAAACAGTCTGCATTGACAGTGTCGCACAATAAACGACGTTCCCGTCGTAATAAGCGCAATGACTGAATCATCTTTGCGTATAATAACATGGAATGCAAATGGACTCATGGAACGCTTAGCAGAATTAGAAACATTTCTGCACGACAGTAAAATAGATATAGCACTAATATCAGAGACACATTTCACCGACAGGAACTACCCTAGAATTCAAGGGTACACAATTTACCATACGCCACACCCAGATGGAGGTGCGCATGGAGGTGCAGCCGTTATTATCAAAAATAACATTAAACACTACAAACAGGCCGACTTTTGCGAAGAATTCGCACAAGCAACTACAGTCGCAGTTTGGCAGAATAGTACGATAACTAATGTGGTAGCTGTTTACTTTCCGCCCAAACATAACCTGAAGTATGATCAATACATCAACTTTTTGAAATATTTCGGCAATAGATACATCATCGGTGGTGATATGAATGCAAAAAATGAAGCATGGGGATCACGTCGCGTTTCAAGCAATAAAGGAAGTTCTGCTCACGTCAAGGGAAAGGAATTACTAAGGGCAATAAGAAGTTTGCAATGTAATATAGCCAGCTCAGGAAGACCTACATATTGGCCTACTGATAGGCGCAAAAAACCCGACCTCATCGATTTTTTCATAACAAGGGGCATTGCCAATAGTTATGTAGAAGCAGAAGGTATTATTGATCTCACATCTGATCATACTCCCGTTCTATTAACCATTAGTACAACTGTAATAAGGAAAAATAAAAAACATTTTCTGACAAATAAACATACAAACTGGGACACATTTCGAGAAGAATTGGATCGACGATTAAATCTAAAGATACGTCTAAAAACAAACAGTGAACTGGAGGAACAATTTGCATGTTTCATAGAAGCAATTCGCGAAGCAGCAAAAGTTTCTACTCCGGAACCAGTGGTTAATACTGCACAGGAAATCACACTTCCTTTAGAAGTACGTCGTAAAATTTCAGAAAGGAGAACAGCAAGACGCAAATGGCACAACTCGCGTGATCCACAAGATAAGAACACATTTAATCGAATCAGTCGGCAGCTCAATATGCTGATAAAAAATATAAAAAACAAAACGTTCGCAAATTACTTAGAGGGACTGAGTCCATTTGCTGATAAAGATTATTCTCTCTGGAAAGCGACCCGTCGAATTAAACGTCCTGTCAAGCATGTTCCTCCACTCCGAGATGAAGTTGGAAATTGGGCGAGACAAGATAACGAAAAAGCGGAACTATTTGCACATTACTTGACGCACGTGTTCCAGCCTCATGATATTGACTCTGATGTGGACATCACCATCACATATAACGAATACAAACGATTAACTACATTTACACCGTATGAGATAGCCAGAGAAATCGATAAAAATATCAATTCAAAGAAAACTCCCGGAATCGATGAAATATCCCCAGAAGTTTTAAAAGAATTATCAAAAAAAGGTATTGTCATGTTGACCTACCTCTTTAATGCATGTACGCGTCTCGAACACATTCCGTCTTGCTTCAAAACAGCGCAAATTATAATGCTTAAGAAACCGAATAAGCCAGATTCTGAAGTAACATCGTATAGACCTATATCACTTTTACCGGTGATATCCAAGTTATTTGAAAAATTACTGTTGAAGAGATTGTTACCGCTGATTGGAGAAGATCTGCCGATTCATCAGTTTGGATTTCGACAACATCATTCGACAATTGACCAGGTTCACAGAGTTACGTCTGTCATAAATAAAGCGTTTGAAGACAAGAAATACTGTCCGACAGTTTTTTTGGATATTGCGCAAGCCTTCGACAAAGTGTGGCATGAAGGCCTTGTCTTTAAGCTGAGCAAAATATTACCTGGAAACCTGTGTAGATTGTTAGAATCGTACTTGGCTAATCGTCAGTTCAGAGTAGCGTATGAAAGTTCTACGTCGAACTTTTATAATATTACGGCTGGAGTTCCACAAGGTAGTGTCTTAGGACCTATGTTGTATCTTCTATATAGCCAAGACCTACCGACCGACAACAGTACAACGACAGCTATGTTTGCCGACGATACTGCTATTTTAGCCGTTAGCAGCAGCCACCTCGAGGCTACAAACAATTTACAAAATGCTTTGGATAATGTACAGAAGTGGGCGACGGACTGGAAAGTCAAACTGAATGAAGAGAAATCAGCATATGTTATGTTCACATACCGCCAAACAAAGACAAATTATCAAGTATATTTGGGGAATAAACCTGTACCACAGGTAAATTCTGCCAAGTATTTAGGTATGCACTTGGACAGGCGTCTTACGTGGAATGTGCACGTTAAAATGAAGTGCCAACAAATTAAGCACACAGCGAAACAATTACAGTGGTTGATAGGTCGGAGATCACCATTGGATGTTCGATATAAATGCATTCTGTATCGGCAGATCATTATGCCGATATGGACATACGGAATACAGCTCTGGGGTTGTACCAGTAATTCAAATCGTGCAAAAATTCAGGCGAGGCAGAGCATCATTTTGCGAACAATAGTCGATGCATATCGCTATTCTCGTAATGATGATATCCATAGGGACCTACATATAACATCAGTCAATGATGTTATTAAGCAAATGGCCATTAAACATGGAAAACGGATTCATCGACATGTTAACGTAGAAATGATTCGACTTCTTAACACCAAAGAAGACGTAAGGCGCCTTAAACGACGCCATCCATCAGATTTAATTTAGTAATATATATATATATATATATATATATATATATGTGTATGTATATATACATATACATTATAGGATATAAGATGTACGATTGTAATTATTATTTATTGTAAATATGTAATATGTTAGGAGCAGTGGTCAATGGACTGTTGCTTCCATACGGATTTGGCTTAGTTTAAGGCAACATTTATTAAAGTAGATACTTATTTAATTATAAATTAAGATTGTATCAATAAAATAATATAAAAAAAAAAAAAACAAAACAAAACTGGATATTAGTTCACTCGTGTCCTATTTGATTGATTACGGAAAGAACGCTTCCGGGGAGAATAAACCAACGACGACTATTCACGCGTCAATTGAGTGAAGAACTCGCAAAACCAGAAATTGAGAATCGGTCGAAAAACGTTCAAATAATACAAAATTACGGCACAAAAATCGCCATTGAAAGTGTGATCGGGCTGGCATTAAATAAACCTCATTGAAGTCGCTCCGGGTCCTGCTAAGGATCGAGATGATAAGTCAAGGAGGATCAAAGTCACTGGCTCCTGTCATATTTGCTACAAAGCAACAATAATGAGAAGGAGAAAGACACGAAAAGAGCATGCTGCGATTGCAACAAACCTGTCTGCGATGAACATGCTACAACCTTCGCGAAATGTCACAAATACAGAGGCTAATTAATTTTCCATACTTTTTTTTTTTTGTACTCCGTACTATCCGAAAACATATTCGTGTATAAAATTTAAATAGAACTATCATCCCAAATCAATAATCCAGTCAAAAAGTTATATCCGAGTGCGTCTGCGATGTATCTATAACACTCGATTTTTTCTTAGTAATTTTCGTTATTTTTTATTCCAAACAAATTAGCCGCTTACAATTGAGTTAAATAACGACGATCCGGAGGTTTTTGCCTAAATTCTTATTTTTGACCAAGTATAAACGACGTCGTCGAGCACATCTCGGGTAACTACGTTTTTTCGTCGATCACCTGAGATAACATCGAATCCTTTCTTTGCCTAACAAACTTTACAAAAATATTAACAAATTTAGAAGAATAGCCAAAATTACACGGGTTAACCTTTTCTCCATTCAGTACCAAATGTGTAAATTTTAATAGGAAAAAAACTTTCTTCTCTAATTATTTTCCTGCACAACCACTTTCTTTCGAATTATTTTTGATAGCGAACTGTCCTGCCGTCCTCAACTGGTATTTGTTAAAAATAGGTGCAGTTAATATATATGCTTAAAAAAACCTAAGCTACAAAATCCGTAACTCTCGCCGCAAGTTTCTTTTAACATGGTTTGTTCCAATCCCTCATCGTCAGCCGTCTCTCCTACACACATGCTTATTGTATTCTATCGCTTTTTCATCCCTTTTTAAAATATTAAATCCGCTACAGAATTCTTCCCGCCGATTGATACAAACGTCCCTCGCTCATAATCTCCAATCTTTATTGGGCACTTTCAAAAATCCTTTCACTTCTTGCGTGATTCTCTAAAAGTTTTCCTCCTTGGATTTTGCGATCCTTACCGTCCACTCCCTAATGGCGCCAGCCGCCGTCTATTATCCGTCCTATTAGACTCCAATATCGACCCCAGCACTTGCAAAATATTAATGTCAATATAGATTATTTGCTTAATTAGTTCTGTAGGGAAAATGTTTCCCCTTCCACCCTCCGTGCCAGAATTTTCTCGACCCTACAGAGTTATTCAGATCACCCGTCGTTTTATACCGATGGTGTAAAATCGTGCCCTAGTTTCGAATCGTCCGCTACTGCGTGTTCCTTTTACTCTGACCTAATTTTGTCGTCCTCCTACCTCCATATTGTTTCTTTCTCGATGTCGAACTTTACGGTGTACTCCTAGCCCTTGAATCTATAGTTAAATCCCCTTCGTCTAAGGGGTCGCATTCTAATGGTATCTGATTCGCGCGTAGCTTAAGATATCGTTTCCCAACAAACTCCATTTAACGCAGTATAACGCCTTCAGTCCAACCCCTAATCCTCCAGCTGGTATCATCCTCCTACCAGATTAGTTGCTTTAGCTTACACTGCTGCTAAGTCGGCTCTGCCGGGTCCAATGCCTTGTACTCTTGCTCCTTCCCCTGAAATAAATTTCTCTGGAAATTTATGTGCAGCAACATTGGCTCTCTCATTAAGTTTGCTTTCTTACGGAGATAGACCATTGTTTTGGCCCCTGGTTTCCTCCTCCCGACATTCCTAAAACCCATTTTGTTGCTATTACAAGGCTCCACATTAGACATCATAGTATTTCTCTGACCCGCAACTACATGTTACTTAACTTTGAAACTCTTGTTATATGTTCCTTTTGTTCCCTCTCCACTGCTCCCATAATAAAACACCCGCTATCGGAGTGCTCTTGTTTTGCCCTTCATCGCTCTAATTTCCGCATAGTGTCTCTGCAGTCATCTCTGGTTAACTGGTATTCTAATATCCCAAACACTATCCAATTTCTCTACACAAAACTGGTTTGTTCCGCGTCATTTAACAATTCTACCGTGATAATGTCGTAACAGCCCCGGCAGCTACATATGGCACTCAAAAAAACAACAAAAAAACCTTCGAAACGAAACAATCAAAATTTGTGTTCCTCGCGTTCATTTCATTGTTCGTGATATTGTCATTGATGCGAAGTATGATCTCCTTTAAATCAATTGTTTCAGTTATTTCTTGTTTTGTAGATAAAGTTGACACCCTACAAGTCTTCCTTTAGTCATCGTAGAGCGCAGGTACGTTTTAATTAGTTTTAATTTTAAAAAACTGCGTTCACCACTGGCCACAGGCACAGGAAGTGTAAGCAATACCCTTATTGCAGTTACTAAATCAGGCACGTTATCTGCTAGCCCATTTTCACAAATGAAATTTAAAATTTCTTGTGGTGTAGTGTTATTTGGTACTCTTCCTGCACCAGCTTGTAATTCACTGCATAACTGAGTTGCATCAATATCCTTACAGTCAGCATGACTAAGAGATTCTTCTAACTTTACACAGTGTTCCAGAACAGCTTTGGAAGTTTCATTCTACATCTCATGAACGTTATAGAGACATCCAAAAACATGGTTAATATTTTTTATTTGAATGTAAACCTCTTTTCATCGATTGAATTCATTGCAATTTTGAACTGTTTTTTTTCACCATGTATACAGGCTCATCTTCTGCTTCATAACTAAACTGCCTTTTCCTTTTTTCTTTAGCGGTCTGGCTTCGTTTCTGATGCGAATGATACGGGCATGCATTTTTTCAAGTTCTAAATAATTCTACAACTTTGGAGAAAGGTTTTTGTTTTTATAAGATCATTTATAGCAGCGTTAAGATCGAATTCCTTTGATTGAACTTTGCTGGTCAAATTAATTTCGAACAACATATATTGTAGCATACAACAAGAGAAGCAATAAACTTGAAATATGCAATTTTTTTTAGCAATTGAGCCTCAATTCGTGTTTGATTTTCAGATGAACCAATCAGAATCTTCGTAAATGTTCATGAGCACATCGTGCACATCAGCTGGTTGGTAATGTAATGGACGCAAAGCATCAATCCGACTTTCCTATCTTGTACTGTTCAATATGAGAATATCTTTGTTACAAACTTATGATGCTCATTCCATTGTCAGGAGTAAATATTTTGTCATGTGTTCCACGAAATGGTAAGTTTTGACTTCCTAGAACTCTTACTAATGCAATTAACCTTACGAGAATCTGTCGCCGGTAATTTTCCTCGTCTCTTATTAGTCGTAACTTTTCTTCATCGACTGTTTTACTAGTCTTCAACCTAAGCTCTGCTCTTTCCACTCTTGGTAGTATCCTAAATGGCTACTGCCTTTTCTCGCGATTTGATAATATCTTCACAGACGGAAAATCCGCTCTTTGTAACAAAGGGGTGATGATGTTTCTGCACACTAATGGCGTGAGTTATTTACACACAGTTCGGCTCCGCTTCCTGAATACACGATCACGTCGTCCATCCCGGGCAAAGCTAATATATCGGCTAAAGTATTCAGGAAGCGGAGCCGAACTGTGTGTAAATACCTCACGCCATTAGTGTGCGGAAACATCATCACCCCTTTGTTACAAAGAGCGGATTTTCCGTCTGTGGAAAATAGTTTACAACAGAAGCAGAATACTGCGTCCCTTTAAACTGAATATTGCAGCCATGAACGAGACACACATTCACCATTGACTAGCTTTCTCTTATAGTGCAATATACAAAACTTTCTTCGATTCTTATGCAATGCGAAGTCGATATATTGCATCTGACCCGTGTTCGACAAGAATTTGCCGCAATGATCCGTCAAGGCATCCCGCGTTGCAGGGTCACTGAAATTTAAAACAGGACCAGAAACACATTCTACGATCTTTTGTTCGAACTCCTGATCTTTACTTCTTTCATACTATGTTGTGAGATATTTTCTGTTGCTGAAAATAATGCAGGATTTTCTGTCGTACAACTTTCTGTCCGGGGATTGTTTGTTTCTTCTCTCATATCATCATCTGTACTGTTGCCTGATTGTGGTTCTTGAAGATTTGGGGACGAAGGTGTACTTATTAAATGACTCTGCTTGCTTTTCTAACGATAATTGTTTCTCTAATTTTCTCTTACGAAATTGTGCTCCAGCAAATTTTTTTCTGTCATCTGCCATGTCTCAAGAATTAACAGAACCTGGGAAAAACTTTTTATTGAAATATATCGCTTTAAACAATTATATAAATCTATTTTTAAAATGTCTACCCGAGTCAAAATTAAAATTCTTATCTAAATATTTAAGCTCTGGAATGAGACACATTAAACGAAAATATACAAACTTATATCAGAATTTCAGCTTGCTTTGCCATTCAGATTTAGTCTTAACTTTAAATCATGCGCATAGCACTTAAACTGGCATTTCAGTTCATATTATTACTATATTGAAATTCTGAAATAAATCTCGAAGTTATAAATTCTCTTCTCACTACAGCATTTAAAAACACACCGAACGCGCGTTTGAACCGTTAGATCGATTCGCGGCGTTGTGTCACTGGTACTCTACTCGCTCGTCACGCCACTGATGCCCCCCCCCCCTCAAAAAAAAATTACGAGTACCCTAGGCCGTCACCTAATTCCTGTATATTTCTTTTTTTTAATAGTTTTCATAAAATGAAGGTGCCGTTTTTATACTTCTGCTACTTCTCACTGTGACAACTTCATAATTTAATTTTTCTTCGTTTAATTTATTTTGAATTGGAATAGGATTCCTTTTATAACTATTGTTTGTAGTAAATTTATGAGTATGTTCTGATTGAATTCAAATAGCAGTTTTTTTTCACATAATTTATTTTTTTTACTTGTTTAAAATTTTTAAAAATAACTAGGCTTTTAGTTGATTTCTGTTTGCGTGGTAATGCGTTTGTGTATTTTTGAGAAGGAGATACTCTTTCCATATTTTCTCTCGTAGAATAATACCGTAGTAAAAATCAAGATCCACCACCGATATATTATTCAGCGGGTTTCACAAACCGACGTGTCTTTAATTATTATTCCAATGACTGTGTTATTATTTTTTCGACACGTTTATTACTCACAAGTTTGATCAAAAGAATGTAGCGATAGGTACTGGAAACGACTGATTCAAACTCGGATAACTATTGTGCAGTCGAAGACGTTAAGCTATGAAGAAGAAGCATGCGCATAAAGGACGAATGATGGAAAGCAACTCTAATTTAATACCACGCTCTGCTTTCTTTTAACATATAGTATAGTGTTTTTATATTGGAATGTGACAAAAAAGTTATAAGCTTTTATAAACTTAAGTCCATTTACTATTTAGCATAGACCAGTAGATTTCGAGTTGCTATGAGTTAGAAAATTTTTACTATCCAGTACTTTAACTTATAAAATTCGAGACATCCGAGCTAAAATATGCTCGTCGTTTGTGAACGTATATATGGATTACCCCATAGACGAACGCAATTAATAGAATAGTCGCTAAGAAAACTCCCGAACTAGTTGTAACTTTCTGAAATCCGCATTAAAGAATAACACGAAATGGAACATTAATATGTAATTACAAATCGCGCAAAGAATTTATATGGATAATTAATTGGGCGATAGATTAAATGAGGGATACATTTCCATGATGGCTTTATTATTACACTCACCCGATCTCTGTTCGTTTACCGGTTATATGAGAGTTTAATGGCATCATTGTTTAGCAACGCAAAACATTTTCATTAGCTGGGACGTGAATGAAAGCACACGTACAATCGTTTAACTTAATTACCGAAGACTACGATGATTTTCATAATTTATTAGCATTTGTACAATTTATTAATTATCACACAGTTTTAGCGATAATTGATGACCTATCTATTACGTACATTTCACTAATGTTTTAGGTACCATTCTATATCAATCTTACCTTCTGAAAGTTCTGAACTGCTATACGGTTGAAAGAAAACGGTATTAAAATGAATTATAACGATATTTACAATGAAGGAAAAAAAAAATGAAAATTGAATGTTTAAAAAGTAAACAATTATAAAAATCGTTTTTAATGAGAAATTGTATCGAACAATTTGATGAGTTTAACCTACCGAAGCAAGATGTAAATAGATACTTTTAAATTCGTAGAATTAATAACTTGGATTCAGCGAAAAAAAATGAGACTGCTCATTTACATGTAGAACCGAAGGGTGTCTCGCATAGTCT
Source organism: Icerya purchasi (assembly GCA_039619475.1). Classification (NCBI taxonomy): domain Eukaryota; kingdom Metazoa; phylum Arthropoda; class Insecta; order Hemiptera; family Monophlebidae; genus Icerya; species Icerya purchasi. Next base: position 332,616,954 of record CM077115.1, on the reverse strand, counting down.
CCTTCCTTCTTCACTAAATCGCTTCTCTTTGGCTGCATCTCCTTTTTGTCCATTGGATCCTGAAGGTTCTCAGTATGTTTGTGATGCGAGTTACGTGTTTATCGAGTGCTCCGGTTTATCTCGCGAGCGTGAGTTACTTTATTATTATCTTTTAAAGCTTGGTCTTCCTGCTCCTTTCAACGCCTCTTATGTTCTTTCTTTACCTATTCTCTCTGTTGTTCCTGTCCTAGGGGTGTTCCTTGATTCCACTGTCGACAGAATAAAAATATAATTTCTATTCTATTGCATGTATCTATTCCTTTTAGCTGGGCTAATGCTCTTTAGTAGCAAACCTAAGGGGGGTAAAAAAAAAAAAAAAGGGTGTCTGGAACTATTGGTTCCCTTGAAATCGATTTGACAGTTTTTTTAAAAAACCGATTATGTACTAGATTTATGATTATTAAAACCGCGATATCTAGAGTAAAATTTATAGTAGCAAGTTGCCTCCGTTGACATTTCTTTCTTATTTTGCCGGTGTTTTAATCACTGATAAATGAAAACGAGGTTCCGATTTTTATTTAAGATGATTGGGGGTGGGTGGGGAAGTATTTTTAAAGGATTTATATTCGCTTGTAAACCGATCGAATTTTATTTTCTGGTTAGATTTTCATAACCGGTATGATTTCCTCCACACACATCAATTATTGTGAAAAAATGGAGTTTACAGTATTTTCCTAATCTGGGCTGTTCTATTTTCGAATTTGGTTGGTCTGTACTTTTATTTATAATTGTATTTGTTTATTATTATTATTATTATTATTATTATTATTATTATTATTATTATTATTATTACATTAGAAGGTACAGATGCCGGCTGCTCAAACGGGCCGTATGCGCCCGGGGAACGGAAGGGATACTAAATTGTATTTAGGAAGTTAAGGGAATGAAGGAATTGGAAAGCACTGCGGATATGACACGGGAATCAGCTAGGAGTTGTGATAAAGAAGGGGGGAGGCCATGCTGGGCTCTAAGTGCTATAAGAGAATAACAAGATGTTAGTAAATGGGGAATGGAAAGCTGGGTTCTTTGGCAAAAGGGACAAAGAGGGGGATCGGTGCGTTAAAGGAGATACGAATGGGTCAGGCGGGAGTGGGAAATTCTAAGTCTGGTAAGAATAATATTTTTCTTCCTTGACTGGAATGGAAGGGGATCTGAGATAGAGGATCAGGTTTAACAAGGAGAAGGTTTTTTTGTTGACTAGAACTCCATACTTGTTCCCAGGATTTAATTATAAGGGATTTCAAGAAGGATTTCATATCGCTGGTAGAAGAGGAGTACGAGGATATGGATGAAAACCGGGATGCTTCCCTAGCAGCTCGGTCGATGGCCTCGTTACCAGGGAAACCAATATGGCAGGGGATCCACATGAAAGATATAGAAATTTGGGATCGAATAAGGAGATCGTGAAGGAGAAGGATACGTTGTACAATTGCATTATCTGTGTAAAAGTTGTAGAGGGACATTAGAACACTGAGTGAATCAGTAAGGATGAGGTATTTAGAAAGAGGCGGAGTGGAGGAGAGGAACTCAAGACACTTGAAGATGGCGAAAGATTCCGCCGAAAATACAGAGCAGGATTTCGAAAGCCGGAAGCGATGGGCGGTAGAAGGAACAAAAAACGCTGATCCAACATGGCCAGTGGATTTTGAGCCATCCGTAAAGCAGAAGATGTAGTCAGCGTATTTGACAGTTTCGAAAGTAATGTATTAATGAAGGATAATTGTATTTGTTTCAGACACGAATACAGACATTTCTTTACGAAGGGACAATTTACGTTCTCGGAAGAGTAGTAATTTTTTTCGAAACCTTTACTCGGGAAACTGTTTTTGATTTTTTTTCTTGGGGGGGGGGGGAGTTTTGAATAACACCGAATATGCGAAAAGAAAAAATTTATTATACAAAAATGGAAAAAACTCGTGTTTTGCAAAAATACGAGTAATGCAAGCAAAAACTTTTTTGGTATATTTTAAAATTTCAGACTTTTAACATTAATATTAAAGTATATATTGAAAAAACGTATTCTAATAAGTTTTTTTCTAAGGAGGTTATACGTTTGTCACGGAAGGGGTTTTTTATGTTTAATCGCACATTATCTATGTGGACCGATTTTAGTAAGCGTACCGAGTGGTGGTGCCCTATGAGTACCGTTGAAAGTGGAGGGACGCAAACGACATCACAAAAAATAAAAAAATATAGCCTTTTAGATAATTTGTTTTTATTAATCCACGGATAAATATAGATTCGGATAAAGCGGAAGAATTTTAAAATGTCATTTATAGATTTGTCAACTTTTTAGCAAAGCAAAAAATTTAAGTATTATGCCAAAAATTGTGAAATAAAATTTTTTATTTTTTGAAACAAAAATGCCGACTGTAAGGTATACTGTTGTTAAGAATTTAATAAAAATGAACTAAAAAATAAAAAATAATTATTCGATAAGAGGTAATGCAGTCAAATCATACTCTTAAAAGAGTTTGTTGCCGGTTTTGCGGTAACTATAATATAGTCCAAAAGGAAACAGGTATTAAATTTCATAGATTCCCGAATGAAAAAAAAACGAGAATGAAGTAGATTAATAAATATTAACGGGTTGTTGATTCGGTTTAAATTAATGTGTGCGTGTGTGTGTGTTTAGCACATTTTGGCAATAGCAGCGGAATATTATGAATTAATGAAATTAGAAATATGTCGAGAAGAATGAGAAAAGAAAGTTTTCCAACAGGCAGGCAAACGATTAAAGTAAGGAAAAAATAAAAATGAGAAACATGCTGAATTTGATGATTGTATAATAACGGTACATTTATAAGAATATGAACTTTTATTCCGATAAAAGCGACAAATAAACCGTGATGCGTATATATTCCTGATGCATGAAGGCAATAAACGTGTAAATAGAACGAAGAAAATGAATTAAAAAACGAAGAAATTATACAACTTTTAAATTGTGAGTTGCGCGGAGGTAATAAAAATTAAAATGTAGATATACACATTTATCCGCACAAAAAAAAAAAAAAGTACTTCTTCGTACCATGAATATAGATATATATGTATGGTATAAGAACAAAAAAAAAGAGACTTTTGAAATGTGGAAAAGGTTGGCATTTCTTTCAGAGTCTTTTAACAAAAATATTCCGCCGGCCGCGTACGAATAATAAGATTTACTAATATAAATGTAAAAATGTTTAAGGTATTTTTCGGGGCGGAATGGTTAATTTAGCAAATTGCGTAAGTTTTATTTATTTTCTTGTTTCCTTTAAGCTTATGATTTATTATATGAAACGTTGCAGTAAAAAAAAAAAAACATTTTGGTGTATTATGTAAAAAATAATTCGGAATAAATAAAATGTAAAAATATCGTAATTATTAATAATTATTTTTAGCATTTGAAGTAATTGAATTATTTTTCGTTATAAATGAATGGTTTCACGAAGTAATTATAAAATTAAGTTGTTTGCAATAGGAGCAAAGAAAAAAAGCAAAAAAAACTTGTCCGACACGTTTATTAAGGAAAATGAAATATAGCATTTAAAGATGAAAATGGTGTTGTATTTCTTATTAAAACGTAATGCAACGACAACAAACGCGGTATCGATACAGTTTCAGTCTACTGCTTACAATCTATATAGCGATTCCTATTTACTCGTATTATTAATGTAAATGTATTAAAGGTATATAAATAGAGTGTAAATTATTACATTGACACATCTCTTTGCTTATATAGTCCGAAAATAAAAATGTTGCAACGGTTCTTAAATTGGTACTGGAAATTGACAAAAGGTAATTTTGGTGTAGTTACAAATATTCTATATGTAGTATAAATGTTTGCAAAAACATCTATTATTGCACGTTTAACCATCCATGTCGGAGGTGGGAGCCTTTTGGGGGTCCCTTTATAAGACGAAGCCCAGGGCTGCAGCCCCCCCCCCATGGGCCCTCCCCTAAATCGAGGCCTGATCGACAGCGAAATAATTTAGGGTTACTTTCCATCGCAAGCTGCTTCATTTATCAGCTAAGAGGCGACTGTGTGTATCGAATAATTTGAAAATATATTATTATTATTTCTGGCTTGCCCTTTTTTTCTTGATATGATGCGAATTTGATTATTATTACTGGCTTATTTTTTTTTTTTGTACGACTGTACTCGTCATATATTTTTAATGGTAAATTTTCATTTAGGCGGCACCAGTTCGTTTTCCGCCTTTACAGTTCATAGCGCTACATTTAGTTCATCTCAATAATTTACTGTTTTTAAAATATTTTAAATTCACTCTTTTTGTTATTAAATTGGTTTGGTGGTTGATTATTTTCTTTTTAGTTATACTATTTGATTTACACAGGTTTTTTTCTTTTTAATTTATTTTTATTCACTTTTGTTTACTGGCTGCCAATACGGAAGAAGATGCCATCAAATTTTACATCAAACATCGGGTTCTTCCGTTTTTCAGGTTTTTACACTTTATTTTTTTTTTTTTATTTCTTTGCAACGTATCATTTCCTGGCATTCCATAGGCTACTCACGGTTAATTGTAATAATTTGGAGTATGTTCGTTATTTTTAAAATATTCTCTTTCCGGTATTTCACTTTTTGCTCTATTTCTCGTATGATCGTTACGTTACTTCGTTTCTCGTCATATTCGTAATTTTAGTTCGTTCATTTTCGCTGTTATTCACATTGGGTGAACTAACACAAGTTATGAATCATAACTTGATTCATAACTTGTGTTAGTTCACCCACTGTGAATAACAGCGAAAATGAACGAACTAAAATTACGACCAAAAATGAACTGGTATCGCCTATCTGAATGCTTACCAGAACTTTATTTAGATTAGCAAATTAATATACAGCAGACGATAGTCGGAAAAATCGATTTTAATATTGAGTATTATTTGTAACGAGTTCCAGGAAACCGAGTGATACGAGAAATAAAAAGTCAAATTAATCGATATCGATACATTAAGTGGTTATATCTATGTTTTTGATTTCGTCATAAAAAACGCAATTAAATATTTAAAAAAATTTTAGATACTCTTAAAAAAGGGAGTTAAATTATAACAATGTAATACGGGCAAAAAAGAAGAAGGAGGAGGAGAAGAGACAGTCGTGTAAATAGTACATTTTTCATTTCCCAAAATCAGAAAACAAAATTTAAATTCTATTATGCAGATATCAAAAAGTACTTTTTAAACAAAGTTTGTGTATTGTAAGCATTCAAGTGGCTAGCTGTACATTGCGTGTTTGAATGTGTTGCACAGATGGAATTTTGTGACGAATTTGCGCTTGGATAAATGATGTTATTCACATTCGTTGTATTGCAAGTGAATTTTGATATCGATCAGTTCAAAGGAGGAATGTGCCAACAATTTATTTCGTTATTTCGGGAAATGTAATGATGTGGTGTCGATTGTTGAAAACAAGAGTCGGAGGAATAGGGTTCCGTTTTAAAATAAATCGCCTTTTAAATATTCGGTTTTAAGTTGTGTACGGGGAACTGTATGGGGCGACATTATGTATTCTTGGTGCACAACGAATTTTACAAAAAAAAAAAAAGATGTATACAATCGGAAAGTTATGATCGTACTTTTTACCGGTTAGGTTCAACTCGTTAATAAGGGGAGAGGGGGGGGGGATTTTATATTGATAGATGGCGAATTAGATGTCATTTTCTTAATTTTCAAACTTTCAAAAAAAAAACAAAAACGATTTAACAGTTTTTTCATTAGAAAAATGTTATTCGATAACGATGTTCATCACGTTGCTTTTAACGTCTTCCTATCCGGCACTAGAGTTAGCATATAATTGATGGATGTGTTTAATGTTTGTGATTTTATTTATGTAATTAACTTATCAATTGAATATTGCGTTTGTTCGTTATTCCAGTCTCAAATGAGGCATATTTTCATTACTTCACTTGATAAATACTCTTTTTTCTCATCTTTTTTCGTGGCACGTTTTTTTCTTTTTTTCTCATATTTCCGGACAAAACGCGATATTTCTCAGATCGATCCCGTATCAGATTTGAAAACAGTGTGGCCTTAAAGACGCACATCGAGCGAGTTCCCCACCGGAGATGCTAAAAGTGAATAAAACGCTTTAGTAATAATAGTAATAACAAAATTAATAATAATAGCAATACAAAATAATAATAATAATAATAATAAAGGTATACTACAGCGTAGCTTGCGATATTCACCTGCCATTAAGAAAATAAATTAATAATGCACAGCCGCCTTTATCTTTTTATCTTTTTTGAAATTTGTAAGAAAATTTTCTCGAGCTCTACCGAGAACTGATATTTTGGACTTGTCGCTTAGCTTCCCGTTATGTTAATTTTCTAAAATTAAAAAAAAAATAGTAAAAACAAGTAACAAAATGGGAAGCCAATTTTTCAGTATTGACTTCAAAAACGTTTTCTTTTTCAATAATTTTTCCTCTTTTAGCACTATTGTTTTCGAAATTAATTTTGCTCAAAGTTTACCTTTCGGTTTCGACTATAAGAAAAAATTAATAAACTTGCGGATGAAAAGTAAATTTCCATTACGTCGGCAACATGGTAATGGAGATTTTAACTGCGAGCTTGCCGGAACTTTTTGAGAATTTTAATAGCGTCCTTATGTCGTTATTCGATTGTATTTACGCACAGTAGCATCATAACGTGAAATATTGACTTTTAGACATTTTATAATTAAAAATAATCAAATTAATTAGATATACGCGAAGGTCATTTTCTACTTCGTTCCTGTATGTGGCTCATTCATCTTTCGTTATATATATACATATTAATTACAACGTAATTCTTAGGCCGGCTCCCATCAGAAAAAATGTCCTAATTATATGTAACGAAAAATGTCCCAATTTTATGTAACGTTTGTAATATTTTTTCATTTTTACCGACTTCCAAAAAGAAGGAGGTTATACGGTCGTCGCGTATGTTTTTTAGGATTCTGCACACATATAATGTACGGAATCCTAAAATAAGATGGTTCAGAAACGGCAAAAACATCACTTAAAAATCCGTAACTCACGTACAGTTTGATACTTATATACTTCAAAATTGGATTGTAAATTCTAATTAAAATTCTCTTTAAAACCATATTCGTAAATCTAAGCTGAACGATTACCATGGGTGCCATAAAATCACAAAAACCGTCAAGAATATATAATATGGAATACAAAACGACCTCAAAAATCACCTTTAAAAAATTCATAACTCATCACCACATAAACCTGTAAAAGTGAAATTCAAAATGTAAAACAAAACGGAGAAGTTCTTTCGTAGAAGCAAATATTACGGTTAAAAAATTATATCGACCACCCACCCTTTGGGCTGAAAATAAAAGATAGAGAAAACCAAAACCTTAAACTAATGCATAAAAGACCGCTTTATAGAAAAATCATAGCCGAGCTTACAACTTTATGTTTAGACCTTCGGGGTTCCGAAAGCTTGAAAGTTTTGGAAAAAATACTTTTTTTCCCCGGGCACGTGATGTATTGTTGGAAAAAACGCTATTTATCGAGAACGAAGCCGTATTTCATTTCCTTAACGAAACTTTCGAAGTTGGCCAAAAGTTCAAATAAGCGCAAAAAATGACGTGTAGCCCCGTGCAGCGTGAGTATTATAGCTTAAAATTTTGAACACGGCTAAAAACACGTGCATCACGTATATTTTTCTAGTTTAAAACATCCGGCTTTCCGGCATTGAAATTAGACCCTCGGGACGCCGAAAGATCGAAATTTTTGAAAAAAATCAATTTTTTTCCCGGGCATGTGTTGTGTAGGTGGAAAGATCGCTTTTTGTCCGGAACAAAAATGTAATTACTTTCCTTAACGAAACTTTCAGAGTTGGCGAAAAGTTCAAAAAAGTGTGACAAAAATAACATGTCTCTTCCAAAAGTCTGATTTCTTTATTTTGACTTTAGTATTATGAAAATGTAAATTATAGTTATGTTTAACATTACATACGAAAAACATTATGCTTGACTGAAATTGTAACTTGTTTTTTTTTTTTTTTCATGTTTGTCCGCGCATAACTCATATTTACATAGACCGATTTTACAGATTCTTTGCCCATTAGAAAGAGTATCATTCAACTTACGTACCATGTCAGTAGTGATGAAAATCGATGAACATAAATTGAGTATTCTTCAAAAAACGTGAAAAAATTTGGTGGTCTCTTTGAATAATATTTTTTTCTTATTATGTTTTATTAGTTTAACAGAGGCGGTTGACTTAAAGTGCTATCAAATGCTTCAAACTTTTCTACACCTGTCGTTTTCGAACCAAAAGGCGTATCACTCTTTTAAATGTGGCAGATTCTTCGCTATTGCACAGTTCGTCGTCCCGTTTTCGTTTCGGCAATTCACGTTTGCGTTCGGTAGCGGGTTTCGTTTTTGGAAACATAATGAATACACTTCTTATTACTGTGCAGGTGTTGATGAATAAAAAATCGGTACCATAGGGGGAGAAGCATGTAAAGATATATTATTACTAATTTAATAATACTATGGAAAAAAAGTATTCTTTTCATATGTGTTGTAGTATGTTAAGTTTTGTCGGTAGTTTAATAAAATTTATAGCGTAAATTATTGGTTGAATTTCCTTTTTTTTTATTATAGATAACATTCGGACACTTTTTTTCGTTATAAAATCTAATCGGAGCCGGCCTAAGAATTACGTTGTAAATTTTGATCATTTTATACAAAGTATAGAAGAGAAAGAGACAAAAATGTAAGCAAGAGGGGTCAAGGAGCACAGCCTCTTGCAAGGCCAAAATTACCGAGTTTATATATATTAATGGCTATGCCATTTTTACGCCAGTGGTCATCAGGAAATGTGTCCTGTCACGAAATCTGTCCCGTCACAAAATTTGTCCCATATATAAGACTTTAATGCGATATTAGCGCTCCTATATTCCCTGGCGGTGAAGATTGGAACTCATCATGAAAAGTTTCCTGTGGATCGAAAACTGATAAAATGGTTTTAATGCGATATTAGCGCTTCTACATCCCCTGGTGGTGAAATTGGAACTCCTCGGGATGCAATATATTCCAGGTATGTCGAATGAGTGGATATTAGAAATTACATCAGCTATTTCAGTAGCAATAAAAGAACACTAAGCGTTGTTGCTTCCTTCGTCTGAAATAAATGTTCAATAAATATTCGATTATATTGTATCGTTGTTGTAAATAAAGATTTTTTTTTTGTCGAAAGGCGTGGCCAATGATAACGTTTACTCTTCTATAAGAATTATAGAAGAACTAGACCTGGGCGGTGAAGGGGGCTTAAACCATTCCGATGCCCGAAGGACCGAGTTTTATATATATATATATATATATATATGGTTGTATATCAATTAAAAATTAAATGATTCGAGTTAGCCTTTAATATGTAGCCTTGAATACGCATTTATAACACATATAGCAGGGGTGGCCAACACGTCGACCGCGATCGACCGATCGACCGCAACGGTTTTGAAAGTAGCCCGCGAAGCTAAAGTTGAACAATTTGCTTTCACTTAAATTAATGTTTGAAAATCTGAATGCGATAATTTATTCTTATCAGAATAGACTGTGCAATGTGTAGCCCCATACTGTTTGTATTTATCCCGATGAACAATGCAAGTGAATGTTAACTTTTAAATTAATTATAGTCGTAACGCATGTGCATATAAATGGCAATCGCACAAAATGACGCAAAATCATGTGCCAGACAGCAAATAATGAGGTTATTACACACGGTTCGTTCGAAGACAAATTTATACGTAATAAGTTTTAATTTAAAATTATGCTAAGAGAACTTCTGCCACAAACATGCACTCATATTTACAAACTAAAGGTGGTTCATATCTTCAACTAAATGATCAATAATGGCTTCTTAATCTTTCTTTGTTCTACGATATTACTGAAAAATTATACCAATTAAACCTGCAACTAGAGGGTAAAGGTAAAACAATAATAGATATGATAAGCATTTTGGAGTCATCTAAAGAGAAACTAAATATGCTTGCAATGCAATTAAAACGTCGTGATTTAAAGTATTATCAAAATCTGACTGATGAGTCTAAAAATAAAAAGAATCTTACAATAAATATGTCGATATTATTGCACTGCTTTTAAAAGAATCTGAAAGAAGATTTCTAACATTAAGTGAACTTGAAGATATTGCCAGTTAGATAATTAATTTATCACCACAACATCTAATTATAATCATTCAGTAAGAATTTCAAATTTTAGTATAATTAACATTTCCTCGGTAGAATTGCTCATTTAATGACATCGATGTCGAAAGTGTAGCTCAGAAACTAAACAATTTTCTTGATACTACAAATTTAACAAGCTTTGAAGAAGAAATAATAAATATTAAATGTGACATAAATCTTAAGTCACTGGTTTTAGATTGTAATTTTTGGAAACTGATAAAAAAAGATATGCCTTCTTTGGATCAACATATTTATGTGAATCCGCATTTTCATTTATGAATGCGATCGAAACAAGTTACTTTATTATCATCTTTTAAAGCTTGGTCTTGCTGCTCCTTTCGATGCCTCTTATGTTCTTTCTCTACCCATTCTCTCAGTTGTTCCTATTCTAGGGGTGTTCCTTGATCCCATTGTCGACAAAATAAAAATATAATTTCTATTCTATTCCATGCATCTATTCCATTTTGCTGGGCTAATGCTCTCTGGTAGCCTACCCAAGGGGGGTAAAAAAAAACAAAAAAAAAAAAAAACGCAATTAACAGATCAACATTTGGAATCATGTTTGAGAATTGCCTTAAGTTCATATGAACCAAATTTTGAGAAATTTGCTGCACTTATGCAAGGTCACATTTTTATTCATTTGCTTATTTTCGGTGTATTTTTTCTAAGTTAATAAGTATTTCATAACGAAAAAAATAAAAAAAAGTACAATTATTATTTTTTTTCTTTATTTGCTAAAATTTTTTTGTGTACTTATTTCTTTACATCGTAATTTTTTTTTAAATTTTATAAATATTATTGTGGTTAATAAAATAAAAAAATATAATCATTTGTTTGCTTTATTTGACACAATATATTTTTAAACTGAAATTCTTGTTAGTTATTTATTAAAATATCAATGAAAAATTTGAAAAATCTTGAAATTGTTTGCCCATATTCACAGTCGTCCGCAGATTACATTTTACAGAATAAGTCGCCGATAAGGGATAAAAGTTTGGCCACACCTGACATATAGAATATGTTCATGAATACTGTACCTACATCTGTGCAACAATAATTAGATCAGTCACAATAAGAGAAAGTTTGTTAGTGCAAGATGTTGCGTAGATTTTTATTAACAAGTAGTTAGAGTACTTGATTAATCTGTTTGTATGCTTTACCTTAACGGCCAGCAAAAGATAACATTAATTTAGATTTACAGATTTATTCAGAATTTTTGTATTATTACTTCTATTATTATTGCGTTACCGTATTCAGGCTAAAGTTTCTAGATTAAATCATATTGTTTAAATCGGATAGTTCCAAGGTCAAGAGAAAAGAGAAAATGAATAGAATTGTTTGTGTAAAAAGGTGCAAACTACTGTATAATGTTACAAAATTCTGTTGCAACAGATTTGAACAGACTTGTGTGTGGTTTTTTATCGTTGGGGAAGTGTTTCGACTGCTTTTATAGCGGCTTAATCGGTTGAAAATTTAAGGAGTGATACAATGGCTAAAGTTGCATTTTGTTTTCCTTTGACAAAAAAAAAAAAAAAAAAAAAAAAAAAAAGAACAAAAAAGAAAAAAGAATGTCAAAAAAAATAAAAAAATAAAATAGTGGCAGTAATAAAGTCGGACACTTTCCGCATGTCTATTATGATTTTGTGCTTTTTTGGTTATACTAGCTTTGCGTCATGACAACCTGCGCAAATTTTTTATTTATTTTTTTTCGGTTCTCGCGCTAAAATTAATTCTATCTATCGAAACCACGTTTATTGGCTAAAATATTAACTAATAAAGAGACTTTTTTGTTTATTAATTTTAAATTTTTTTTTTATTTTGTTGCTAAACTACCAGCAACTTAATGCATTTCCGAAAAGAACTAAGCTCAACGTGTCTTTTCCGGAATTCTTGTTAATACACAACTGGCCAATAATGGATTCGCTAATAATCCGTATCGCGACAGGATCACTTAAGGGGCTTTATCTGGAGTGAAAAATTTCCTTATTTCAAGTAGGCTGAAACGTTTGTGTATTTTGAGAAATTCTCACTTGATCACCTCTAACTGAAATTTTAGTTTACATAACTGAGAATTTTGTAAAGGATATACATATTCCGTTCAATATACAAATATCGATTCGCTATTTGCACAGGTCTCTCTATTCCGGGAGCTGCTTTATGTTGATTTGGCCACTTCCTATCTTTTCGTAATTCTACCGTTCGAAGCGCCACTTATTATGAATTGAAAAAATCCGACGACCGTTTCCGTTCCGCCAACCGCTTGATGTGAATTCGGCCGGTAACTCCTCTTACGTCGACCGCAACTTGCTTGGATTGATTTTTCTTTCCTTTATTTATTTAGGTCCTTAATTCGGCACCCAAAAGTTCGGAGTCCTTGTAAACTTCGTAATACTAGTTGACTAGAATGGGTAAAGTTCCGTCACGAGAAACGATAAAAATACAAAGCCGAACAAATTTTCCGCAAGTGGGCTGACGCGAGATTTCCATCGGTGAATGTCACAGCGGGCCGTTGGCTGAGTGTTTCCCTCGTTAATTATTTCACGAATTAAATGGAAAAAACTTGGGCCATAATCAAAAAAAATTAGAAAGAACAACAGATACTACGCGTATATGTCTGTATCTTCGTGGTTATAACAATACTCTGTTCGTGGCAATGGAAAAACGATTCTCTTATACAAAAGCGCTTTACGACTAGAAACATGATAGATTTTTCGGGAAAAAATTACAAAAAAACGGCAAAAACTGCGCTTAACTGGACGGCGTAGGACGATCTCGCTTACGAGGATGAGATGATGCAACGTGTCCTGCTGACTAGAACACGGCAGTTTACCAGTGGATAGATTAACCGGCAAAACGAATATCGACCGTTAAAACAAAGGCTGCGTTCCTAGAGAAGTGTTGGTAACAAGTGTGCACATTCTACTCGCTTCCTAATGCCGGATTTCAGCGGGATTGTATAAATTTTTCCTCGGATTACATTGTTCGGCGGTAACGACCGATGCATCATACGCGACCCGCGGACTTTACCTTGCTGTCGCGAACCACTCACCAGAATTTTTAACTATGCAAACTTCTTGGATCGCATTCTCTGACGACGGTAAAGACAAGAGAAGATCAGATTTTAGACAGAATCGGGAGATCATTTGAAGATACCTTTTTCAAATTCAAAGAACATAATCTTACTTTTTTTTTTTTAAAAATCAAAGTTGGTAATAATACGGTACATTGAAAAAACGATACATTAAAAAGAACCGTTACTATTGGAGCACCTCGCGAATGAGAAATATCCGGTCAAATTTTGAAAGCGCGCCGTTTGTGTACATGATCTTTCTAATCTCTTTCTTGCTCAAATCGGGCTGCTCTGAACGTACCTTTTTTCACGTAGAGACAGCGTATTTTAAAATTTAATTTTGCGCATTTGGCAAATTTCGGCTCCGATGCAGAGAGAAAAATATTTATCGCTTTTAACGATACATAACTGTAAACTTGTTATCTTTTGAAATAATACAAAAAAAGAATACACATATATGTATAAGCAGTACGCAATCATTTGAAATGAAAAAAAGAAGAAAAAACAGAGAGAAAATCTAATTAAATACTTTTTCTAATTACATTTAAACATTTATTTTTTGTTTATATATGTATGTAGGTAGAATTTTATACATAACGATTTTTTAGATAGATTTGTGGAAAAATCAAGACTTTTCCAAATTAAAATTTAATTATAAATAAAACGTTAATCTCGTCGGAATATGGAAAATGATGCTGAGAAAAGAAACGAAATCTTTTTTTTTGGGGGGGGGGGGGAGTAAAAGTTGATCGTCAAAGTTCACCTTATTTTATTAGAGAAACAAAGTTTAAGAAGGGAGGAGTTCCACATTATCTTATCAAAATTCATTTATTTTTAATATTTTTCCGAATTCAGAGCATTATGGCCAAATGGTTTTACGCAGGGCCTGAAAAAAAAAAAAAGAAATTCGGTGCATCATGCCAAATAATAGAGCTTTTAAAATTCGTTAGCAAGAAATGTAAGAGGTGTGACGAACAAAAATTGAAGACAAAACAGAAGCGAGAGTTTCAAGTGATCATTTGGCCGACTGTTTTTAATGAAAAAGATAACTAAATACGAATAAGAAGTTTGATTTCTTTTGAGAAACAGCGACTTTTCAAGAAAGAGAAAAAAAAAAGTTACAAGAAGAAAATAAATAGAAAAACAAAAATGACAAGTCTCGGTGAACATTGAAAAAATGGCGAGAAGATAAATAACAATTGGTTACTGTTTTCGAAGCAATATTTATTTTGTTCTACTTTTTTTCCCGGCACTCCTAATTGTGCATTGGCCTGAACGAGAACACAGTAATAACCTGCAGAGCGAAAAAAGTAGTGAAACTGTTGACACAGTCGGTGCTGTATGAGGTGTTATATTGGAAAACGGACGGAAAAGAATCAGAATCGGTGCAGTATCGCAATTAATTTTCTACAATCGAAATTATTTATCAATCCTTTTGCCCTTTTATCGCAGGACATTTGAGAAGAATTATGGAAATCCAGGAAAAGTCTTACCTATTAGCATACATTTTCAGTAAAAGTTTATGAAGATATTACGGGGAAAAACACCGAATTTTGCTTGAAATGAAAAAAGCTACAATTCCCATTAGATTTTATATCGATTACTTTTCTGTTTTCCTTTTTCCGAATTAAATATGTTTCACCAATATGTCACAGTGTTTATAATTTTTACTTTGTACAATAGCCCGTGTGATTGACTGTGTTCCATGAAACATGTCGGTGTTTTAATTTTAAACTTTTAAATTGATGTATTTTTCCGAATAAAAAGTTGTAATTCCATTTACTTTGATAGCTATCATTCCGCTAGTACACTCGACTAGTCGGATATGTGTGAATGTGAATCAACATCTATATAATCCGATACATTAAAAAATTAAAAAAAGGTAGTGATGTCGTTCAGAGATTTTAGTCATTTTTGTTTTGGTTTTAAAAAATAAGTTGTGGCTCTCGCAGGGAAAATATGCCCGTCGCGTGAGTGCCCAACACACTCTTATAAACGTTTATCAAAACAGATATGTAATACAAAAAATTATAACTAAACTTATTTCATAAATAACAATAATAATAAACCTAGCATTATACATATTAAAGTAGTAGTATATATATATAATATATACGTGTGCCAATAAAACAACAATGTCGATACGCATTGCAGACAGCTTAATATTTAGAATCGAAATAAATCATGATCTGCGAGAGCCTAAAATCCAGGAAGGACACGACAAAGTGTCAAACACTGACAAAACCGTAAACAGAAAAGAACCATCAAAGAGATAAAGGAGGTAACTTGATCTTCAGCCATTTTCGCACCTAGAGAATGAATCATTTTAAAGGAGAATAATTATTGAACGCGGCGGCCCTATCCTTCCGAGACTACAACAATACATAATTGTAGGGGCCAAAGTTTCCAACATGCGTGCCTAATTCGGGCTTTGTTCTTCTGATAAGAATGAAAGAAAAATGTGAATTTATATCGTTTCTATGTTTTCGCTGGATTTATCGAAAATTGATGCCTTTTTCTTTCATTATCCGATCGTAACAATTTCTGAATTCTGTTTGAACAGTTATCAGTCCGGAAACCGAGCGGTCTGCCTGTCTATCTGTGGTTATGCTGCAACAAGGTTGTTTGGAGGAACTTTCGGCAGCATTAACGTCGATTGCTGACGATCAAAAGATCAAACAAAAGAAACGACATCAGTTGAGATCTACGAAAAAAGGAAGAAGTGCACTAACTTAGCGAAGTATGGAATAATAATATATTGATAATAATCGTGTAAATAAAACGAACGTTAGCTTACGGAGCGGAAAACTTACGACCTGTGGCTAATGAAATTATTCAAAGCGTTCGTGTCAGTTTGGGACAAATATTATAACGCGGCCGCCAAACATGAATTTCCGCTTTTAAGGAAATATCGCGACTAGTCAGGTTGGCAGAAGTGTCGTTTAAGCTACTGGACAAAAGAAGAAATATGCAGCATCGAAGTGGAACCTCTTCTGCAGTGGACTCATCAATAGGCGAATTATTAATGTAATTTACATTTGGTTTCTTAATTACGTTGGAAGAGCGGTCGATGAAGTCGAACTGTATTTCGAGCGTGCAAAAAATGGGTTTACGGAGAATATGAATGGGGAAAAGAATTTGAAATCCGACGAGTCTATTGGTATACCGAAATAAACCCGGTATAAAACGGTTTGACCGCTTCTCAGAGTTCTATAATACTCCGTAAAAATCGATAAATCAGAAGCAACGTTACTCGATATAGAAATTTTTTCGGTTTTTCTTTAACTAATTTACAGCGAGAAGACCGTTCGTTCCTCGAAATGGTGGCAGAATAAGAAATGAACTTCTGCAGTGTTACACAGTTCATTCGGATGCGTAAAAAAAAAAAAAAGGAAAAAGACCGAAACATTATTATTCCGATTTAGATTTTGGCAGCATAAAGCGCTCGCAATAAATCGAGAAAAAAAGATGTTTCACCATTTCGAAAATCCTGTTTCGATTAAAATATAAATAACGGTTTAGAGCAGATGACTATTTTAATTGTGTATAAACTAGTAATTTCTTTTATACGCAATCGCGTTTTCAACTTTACCATTTTGCAAAATAGGCTGTGTCATATTGTTATTGAGAGTTCGGCTTTTTTAAGCACCCCCCGGGGGGCTACATTTTCCGAAAGTTTCATTGAGTTTTGAGGAAAATTGACGGAATGACAACAATTTGAACTTTTTGCCTGTTTTTATTTTCATCACTAATTTTGCAATGTTAAATAATTTTTGCGAATTTTCGTAATAGTCTACCCTCGTGTAAAATTTACTCAGGAACAAAATCGACAAGTATACCTCATATCGATTTGGTCCTCATTTACCGAGATAATTGCATAAAACTCAAAAAAAAAACAAAAAAAAAACACTTTTTTTTTTTTTTTAAAATCTCGATATAAACAATGGTTCCGCACCTCCTACATACCCACAAATTTAGGGTTGCATTCTTCCGATTTTTAGCTAAATTTTTACGCCCAATAAGTCCCAGTTATAAGAATTTCCAAATTCAAATGCTGTTTTGCCCGGACTATAAATTAATATACAGTTTAATGATTATTACTACTTTCAAGATTTTTGTTTTATTAATTCGGTAAAAAGTTAATTTTTTTCTACGTATGTTTTACCGAATTAATTGTAAAATATAAGGGCATTGAAAAAAATAAGTAAATTGAAAATTTTTAAAGAACCTCCGCTGTGTCTTTGGTTCTGGCAGGTCCTGGGCCTTGCCTGAAACGTGCACTTTTAGACAGACAACTATTGTGTTTGTAACTCCTTGCAAAATATTTTCGCAATCTCTTCGACATCTCGGCGATTATTTTTATTTTTCGTATAAGTTTCATAATTTCCGTACTTTTTGTCAACTGAACTGTTTCTTGGTCAGTTCAAGTAAAAGTTATTCAACAATTAGCCTTTTTCGAAAACGCCCCCTAATTAAATCATGATTTTCATTTTATTTCTACCTTTTTTACTCGAACCAAACTGATTTAGTATATAATATCGATGAGAGTTCATTAACTATCATTTTCAGCGAAAACAAAAAAAAAAATCGGTTTTGCCCATAAGTAACATAACGGAAGATCGTATTCAAAACGTTCAATTTCGTCCGATGATGTTTCGCTACTTTTCTGTCTATTTTTTATTTATTTATTTATTTATTTATTTTTATTTTTTTTATTTTTTTTGAAACTAAACGCAAACAATGGCGGATTATTCGGTGAAATTTTTGATCTCGTCAGTAATTAAGTGTATTGCGATACCGTCTTTCTCGGAATATGTCATTAAAGCTAGTTAACGGACCGCAATTTGACCTTTGTTACTTTCCGGCTTTGTCCCGTAATTTGCAGGGCCGGATATTGCTTTTGAAATGTAAAAAATTTCTGAAAAGAAATGGAAAATGAATATTTTATTCGTTTGCGAATTTCGCTTGTTGAAAATTAATTTACAAGCGAGACAAACAGCAAAAGATCAAAATAAATAAAGCAACGAGAGCGAAGTGCGAGCATAATGCGAATACATGTGTTGATGATTAAACAACGTATTAACACATCAAACAAGAGGTTCGTAAGGAAAAACTGTCTATCAAAGCATATTAGATAATTTAAGTATAATTACGTGAACGAATCTGTTTCGACCAAGTTGTTACTTCCGATAAATATTGACTTTGGCACGCTTTTTCTATTCTCAACGTTTGCGTGTATAATTGCGCAAAGTATTATGAATGCGCTCGTGTGTGTGTGTGTGTGTAATTCCTTACTGGTAAGCAAAAGTTTCAATATAGTTTTTTAATTGTTTACCCGCGCAATGTGCACAGGACATTTCGTATACAGACACGGAAATTAAATATTCAAATTATATAGAGAACTAGCTTAATGCCGGTGAGACAAAATTATTGAAAGAATACTCTTACAATTTTTTTTTTTAAAAACCATGTTTCACGCTTTTTTCTTCTGCAGCTAAAATCTATAGATTATCATCAGGGTTGGTACCGCGAGATCAAGTGGCACTCAGTTGGGCACTCAATTGACCGTACGGGAAACGGCTAGTCCTTAGATCGACATCGGTGGTGTTTAGTGTCTGCTCTTGTGACTTGTTAATTGTCATAGTAAAGCAAAAACTTACACGGGGTATTCGTTTAAATTGGAAAATTATTAAGTCGAGAGAAAGGAATTGGCCCCAGTATTATAATCAGATCCATTAGGTTCAGTACCATTATGGAAAGCTTAACTTCACAATCCATGATACACCCCTTATCAAGGATACCATTTGGGACTTACTTACTATTAGGAATAATATTCAAGGTATATAAATACCGTTGATACCTCGACAGAATTTCTACTCCGATTACAGCTTTTGTTTCTTTGTAATTTGATCACCTTAAGTCCAGTTCGGATGCGTAATTTTAGAGAGGTCAAGTTTCGAAGAAGTGTAATCGGGACGAGTCATTGGAAATTATACCGGGTAATTAATAGCTTCATCTTGATATCGACCACTTTGGTCTTTATTGACGTCTAGTCCATTTAATTTCTTTCAATTGCGGACACAGAACATTATCGTTAATTGCCGTCGTTTGGTCGCTTCTTCGGACATTACATTGCAGTACGTCTAGATTGAACGAACGAGTTCCTCTACTGCAGAAACAGTCTTGCCAAGCGTTTTTGGTAATTTTACCCGATTGATCTCTTCTAGTAAAGTTCCTTTGCTAATTTTCAGCAGTACATCAGGGAACTTGCGAACATGTAAATTATCGTCAAGTCGTACACTCACCTTGATCATCAGATGCAGTCTTTGAATCTGGAACCACAGAGAAAGTATCATTTTCTCGTCAGTATCTTTAGTCGCTACGGCTGTGGCGTTTGTTAGAAATCACAAAAAAGCAAAAGAAAACTGTGACTTTACCCGTATGTTATGTCTGCGAATGGTCTATACGATTCCGTCTACAACTTACACGGCTTTCCTGTTCACCATCGGGTACATTCCTTCCACATACAATTATACCTTTTCCGTAGGAGCTTCGTTGCTATCTAAGTCTGCGGGGTCTTGAACATTGTGTACGCTGCCATACACCAGGTAGTAACCGTGTGCCAACAATCCCGGAACCGGGATATCTATCTTCATCTGTGATAGTCTCGCTGACAAACTTCTTTTTCGGGAGCCTTTTTGAGAATCTTTTATGCAAGGGGTGAGTTTGTAATAAGCCACCGTGAATCGTGTGACTATTGACAGTGTGATGAAGTGAAGAGAGTCAACTTCAGGGTCTAGTATTTTAACGCTGATAATATTTAATCGATCTCGTTGGGCCTGATTTTTTCTTCCAACCGTATAAAACAGCGTGCGCATGGGGCAAAGCACGCTTTTGCCATTCGACTGAATATATGTGTTGCACAGCGGACTGCTTTAAAAATCCTTTTTCGTTTCTAAGAAGATTCATCGGGTACTTCAATTTTAAATGGAATACCCGACAAGTCATGTTGTGCGGTTGTTAACCTTCAAGAAGCTCGCGAGTAATTTCAGACCACTTAGAGGACTCCACTAGTGCGGTTATATGAGAATAAATCCTTTCGGCCGTATACATAGTAAAAGTCGTCTTGCGCGCATATTTCGCTGACTTCCAGTAAGTGCGGAAAGAAGAATTTCCTTTCTGCCTAAATTTTGTGGATCGAAATCCTGCAGCTTGGCGGTTTTTAAATCGATATATATATATATTTTTCTACTCGTAGCTGTTTTTGATGGGTTCGAATAAATACAAAAAACGCTCCGTTTCAATTTGAGCATATCGATCTGACAAGTGCGCAATAGCGGATGCAAATGTGGATTTTCATTCACGCACGGAGCTATAAATTGGATAAGTTCTTCTTCTTCTTCATTTCGCCGTCTCCGTCCGAAGTTGGACGATCATCATGGGGCTATTGTTGATTTTGATTGTACGGCCTGTTGTAGTTCGGCTGTGGTACGATATGTTTCGGGTCAGAGACAGCTTCGTGATTTGGATGAAGATAACAATTAGGAAAGGGTGTTAAAAACGATAACGTGAGGAAGATATAGTCTGTCAAGCGAAAGAAGTCTGTTCGTAAAACAATCGGAATACGCTGACGTCACGAAATCAGGGGACCTCACATTAACCTTCAGTCCATCGTGTATGAGATATAGCAGTCATTCGGTAATCACCACGTGGTCCGTCTGGATCAAAACAAAAGAACGGATGATCGTTCAGCGATGAAACAAAAACGAGATTACTGCCTCCGTGAAGGGGTGGAATGACAGGGAAAAGGTGGCAATATGATTTTTGTCGGTAATATTGAAATATGCGTCAAGTATCCGAAAAAAAAACTCCCTGTTGCTGGTACACTGCTTTGACTTGGCAACGAAACTCGAACGGAGGACTTCTTTCGCTTGACGGACTATGTATGATTAAGACGCGCAAACAAATAACAGGGCGATTAAAACGGAATTTCGTAGAATAGGAAAGTCTTAAAACCAAAAAGGCGGGTAGGAAAATTTGGCCGGATGGACACGTAGGGGGGAATGATTGTTAGCGAAGGAAGAAGCATAAATATCTGACCGGAATCTAGTATGAAAATTGTTGGAATTTTATTGAAATAATGGCAGGAGGAAGAGGAAAATCTAGCCAAGGTATCCGCCATCTCATTACCCTCAAGCGGACTTTGAGTGCCTAAGATTACTTCTCTTTCTCTAGGCATACTTTTTAACCTCCTGATAATATTAGAAAAATAGTGAAAATGCCTAAAAGTTTTCGTAAACTGAAAAAAATAATTATTTAAAAAGATGAATATTATCATTAATTTGTGCAATCTCGAGATACAACTGCACAGCAAATAAGTCGGCTGGTGCTTATTTTACGATGAGGCGGAAGTAGAAGCTTCCTCACTTTTCCACGTATGCGCGTCGCGTTACTTGCCCCGCTTTTCTACGGAAAAAGAACACGCATCGCTGAAAGCATAACGACTATAAAAGTCGTCTACGTGTAAAGAAACTTTAATTACCTTATATTAAATTTAATTACCTTATATTAAATTTAATTACCTTATATTAAATTTAATTACCTTATATTAATCAGAGATGTCGTGATATTTTAATTTTTTTTAAAAATAAGAACCAAATGTCTAAGGAATAGAAGACGAAAAAATTTATCCGGTAGTTTTGGTGACTGAGCCCAACGTTTCATCTATATAGATAAAAAATTAATGAAAATAAAACGGCAGTAAACTTTTAACAAAAAACGCTTCCAGCGCTGCGTTGCATTACCTTCCTGTTTAATTGAACCGTTTCTCAGTTCGGGGATCGCAATCGTATCCCGGGCAAGTGGAAAATGCACGGATTGCGACCAGTTCGGTTCCCCCCCCGGTCGTCCGATATTTGCCAGATCCGAAGTTGTACTGTTTTAGCAGCAGTCACATTTTCTCTACACAACCGGCCATTTACATAGTGCGCGTTTTACTTCCTTATCCTTGGCAGATAAATGTGAAAAAATAGTGTTGTAAAGTTTCAACTTTGAGCCCAAGCTTGACCGAAATAGTACGAAGATAGACAGAGGTAACGAAATGCGGTAAAATTAAAGCAGCAGAAATATAACAAATTCAAAAGAAAAACTTAAAAAAACGTATTATATTTCCGCGCTCTTGTTTGTTTGTTTGTACTTAATTTGATTATTCTACTTCGCTATCTATTTTCATCTTCGTCACGTGCCGGCTGCTCCTAAGCGAATGCGATGGATCGACGCCGCGGATTTAAATGTCGAGGAAGAACTCGGTTGATTCACTGATGTCCGAAATTGTTAATAGTCGAATACTGGGACATGCTTTTCATTTCGCTTACCTAGCCTTGACGTAGGAACATACCGAATACAAAGTTATTCTTTTAGTTTTCTAATATTTCTTTCTTTTTTTTTTTTTTTTTAGGTTATTCTTAATTATTCTTAGCCATTCTTAGTTGTCCTTAGCGTTATACTCACTTAATCGTAGTTATTTGTAATTGTTCTTAATTATTCTTTGTTATATTTTTGGTTCCACTGATCGCAAACTTTGAAAAAAATATTTCTCCACCTTACTATGTCCTTTTGTTATTGCAAATCTTGGACAAAAATTCGATGTTACAAAGGTGTGTTCGCTTCGCTCGTTTTCGGCAGGTTAATTTAGAAAATTTCGAGGTTAATCATTTTTAGACGTAGGAGAAATAGCGTAACTGGGGACTCGGTGGACGTGTAAGGCACACGATAAATACGTTAAAAATAATTATAAACCGGTTTCCTCGCAATCTTCATGATCCGCATTTTTTAAATTATTCTTTTCTTTTCGAACCTCTACTATTACCATCGCAATGTAATTTTGACCTAATTACTCGTTCCTTTTTTGATCCCATTTTTGTTTTTCTCTACTTTCATCTTCCCATTGTCCTTTGCATTAACTTTATCGGTGATCCCAATCGTGAATGTTCGCCTTTTTCAGCCGAACTTCGTCTTTATCATCAAGTTCTGTGGGTTTTCTTCAAAACGCTTCGTATCGTTTCTTCCTCATTTCGATCGATAGCTTCTTCACTTTTAAACGGATAAAAATATGTTGTTGCTTCTCCAGCCAATACCTTGTTGCACTTCAAAAGAAAAAAAAAAAAACTGCAGATGTACTATTGACGTCATAAAATTCGATCTACCGATCCGTCAAAACACGGATGACAATGTTCAGCGTATTATATTATATATGTATATCAGAAAAAATAAAACATTTAAAGAAAAAGGGGTTTCTTCTGTTTTTTAGCGCAATTTTACTGATTTCTGATGAGAAATTCAAATTCGGAAGAACGGGCGTAAAACTGTTTGAATTTTAAACTGACGGAGTATTAAATTGTTTCATCACACACAGAAAAATTAATTGATAAAGAAAAAAAAAAGGACTTAGAAAATCTCGTATTTGCGCGATGGCTTTTCTGCGACTCCAAAACGACAAAGAGGCTTTTTTCCAGGACTGACGGTAGAAGCGCCGGATCGACTGTAGGCCGATAACGTAAGAAGGCTGTCCTGCTTCGGAACATCAGTGCACCGCGTTGAATGACGAAATAATCGCGTAACGGACATTGTCTTCAGAAGCGGTCTATTGCCTGCCGTTCCCTGTTTCTCCTTTAGTCTGCCAGAATGTCCTTGCTACATCAGATATGCTACGGTAGCTGGTTATTCCCGACTTATCATTTATCCTGTATGCTGTTTCACCTCCTCTTCCTTCTTCTACCGATTAATTCCCTCTGATACATAATCACTTTTCTTTCTTCGCTCCGTCCAAATTGACCTCCATTCTTGAAAATCAGTGATTCAACTTTTTCGCAATATCGGCTCTCCTCCGCAGTCACGTATTACGGTATAAAATTATTATTCCATTCTCAAAACTTGTAATTTATCTATTTAGCCGGATCATTCGTCTGGTCGTTCTTTAAGTTCGGCTCCCACCAGTAATCTGTCATTTGGACACACAATCTGATCCTTTCATATCTTTCTCGTTTCTTCTCTACTCGGTTTCATTCTTCCACTTTTCATTTTATACGTGACGCCGATTACATCTGATTATTCGAATGCTCTTCCGTCGCTGGTGAACATGTTCCTCTTTCAAATTAATTTTAAAACCGTTAAATTCAACTACAATGTTATATACTTTTTTTTTTTTTTATTACACGAACATGGCATATATTCACTTTACACAAACTACATAACGTCATCTATGTTAGATAATTAGTTGAAACATAAAATAATAAAACATAATCAAAATATTCATAATATATATGTATATAAAAAATCAGTCCGACCGGTTTCGTCTGTTTTTGACATATTGATGGACTGAATTCTGTTGTGTTATTTATTTACATTGTTCGGTCATTATTAAAGTTATAGATCGGTATATCATAATGGTTGGTCTATGTAACTGTGAAATATTGTATAAAATTTAATAAGATTTTATGATATAGCGATCTATAACTTTAATAATGACCGAACAATGGAAATAAATAACACAACAAAATTCAGTCCATGAATATGTCAAAAACAGATCACGGGAATTATTATAATATATAAGTTTAATAATAAAGACGATGCCAAAATATAAACAATAAAAAAAAAAGCGTTTAAAAGTCGATGACAAAAGTCAATTATTGCACGGTTAAATTTAAATTACGAAAAATTACTAATAAAAATAAAAAGTATTTAAAAGTTTTATAAAAGTTTAGATACTTTAATTTTATTTTTATTAGTCATTTTTAGTAATTTAAATTTAACCGTGCAATAATCGACTTTTGTCATCGACTTGTAACCGTTATTTTTTATTGTTTATATTTTGGCATCGTCTTTATTAAATATATATATTATAACTCGCGTGATCATGAAGCTTTGTCTTCGAAACGCGTCGGGGTATTTGATAAAAGTTAAATAATTGTCTTAAATTGGTGTTTAAAATTAATTACTGTACAACATAAAAGAAACAACGAGTGAAATAAACAAATATAGTGATATTCTTCGCATCTCGTGCTCTTGGATTTCCTTTTATTGTTTATGTGATGGCTCATCCGCGTTATTTCCTAATCGGGGGCAGCCTGGCCGTCTAAATTTGGCTATTTCTTGGGCAGCACCCTAATTTCTTCTAATTTAATTTTATCTTAGAATTATCCCGAAATTTTCCTCTACAGTTTATTCGTTTTTTTTTGCGTATTTCCCACTTTTTTTTCTATAAATTCTACATTCTTCTCGTGTATATCATTTTCTGGTAGAAGGAACATGTATGTCACTCTTTTCGGGCATCTCAGTATTTTTTTTCCTCTTAGCATCCTCCTTAATTACAGATAAGAGAATGCCGAATGTCGGCAGTATTTTCGTGATGAATCGTGGAATTTCGTGATAATAAAAGTTCTACGTGTATATGTGGACTGCAAGAGTCTGCCAGTCTACATTCTTCTCTATCTAGACTTTTGATCGGTTGAAATATATGCATGTCAAACTGTCTGGGTTAGTGTTCAGTTAATGAACTCGGTGAATTACAGGTGCCGTTTGCATGGTCGAGTGTGCAAGCTCTCGGATCAGTTACAGTCACGGAAAAGGTATCCAAATTTTTGGCGTTAACAGCATTTGGTAACGTCAGTTTTTACGGAAGTACTGCATAGTGAGTTAGCACTTTGCTAGAAATAACCGCTTACCCTCATGTTTGTGACGGAAAAGTCGCCAAGTCAAAAATTGTTGGCGAAATTAGTTCGTTTAAGTTACGCGACTCTTAAATTGAGCGACGGTGTTAAACTTTTCATACCGCTCTTAATTAATTTTCATATCGGCTAAACTGAACGGTAGACTTTTCAGCGCCGTATGAGCAGAATGCCCGATGTAAGACTTTATTATTTTTTACTTGAACCTCATTGAAATTCGCTACCGCGTTTAACGTATCTAGAATACATATTTTCTCGACGTAAAGGTTAAATGTTGCAGCTTAAAATTAAAAAATCAAAAAAAATAAAAGGCAAGATAGTTGCAGAAGTCGAAATAAAACCTAATAAGAAAAAAATTGAACTCTAAAGTCAAAGCTACATTTTACAGCGTTTGTTTCTAAACTTTTCGCGAAACTTTTGTGGCTTTTCTTCGCGAGAAAATTTAGCAGTTCTCAGAAGACTGTTACATTGTGAAAAATCAAGTCAGGAATTGTATATCCGTTACCGAAAAAAAAAAAAAAAAAAAAATCCAATTCCTTTTCGACACTTTGCTTACCGGTAGTTTCAAAGCCCGAAAAATATATTCTTTTTTGAAAATGTTCCCTTTTACAACGTGCCAGTTTTATCAATAATTTAAATTTTTTTTTTTTTTTTTTTTTTATTAAAATTTTCAA
Organism: Icerya purchasi; assembly: GCA_039619475.1. Lineage (NCBI taxonomy): Eukaryota > Metazoa > Arthropoda > Insecta > Hemiptera > Monophlebidae > Icerya > Icerya purchasi. Next base: position 332,590,250 of record CM077115.1, on the reverse strand, counting down.
ACCGTGGTTAGACCCCGGGCCGTGTATAATATCTAGACTATTACGGCCCAAGAGTCTCCGGTTACAGGAATGCCCCTAATCCATTGTCCCTGACGAACTGGAAGACTGCACTTTGGTTCGCTTCTGAGTTTGAGAGAACATGGCTGAGGTTATCAAATCCGTGTCTCGTTCTGGAGGATTGGAATGCAGGGCAGTTTATGAGAATGTGCTCAACCGCCGGTGGCTCTTGTGCGCGACAGAAAGGACACGTGGTTGGAGGGTGAGCGCCTTCCAACAGGTAGTCGTGGGATAGTCGCGTGTGGCCCAGGCGTAAACGGTTGAGCGCGCGATGATAAACTCGTAAGGTCCCCTGGGGGGGCCACCATGGCTCTACGGATTTCTTTATATTCTGGAGGTGGGATGGGGTGGAGATGTGTTCTTGTTTCCACTGTTCCATTATTTGTATTTTTACAGCTTCTGATATTTGAGGGGGCCCAAGTATGCTTTGCGGACTGGGAGCTGTAATGGTTGATTGAGCTGCTGTGTTAACCCTTTCATTTCCTGGGATTCCCGCGTGACTTGGGACCCACAACACTACTAGCTTATATCCCTTCGATTGTAGCCCCATGATGAGTGCCAAGACGTGGTTTATTAACCCCCTCCCCGGGGCTCCCCCTCCTAACATCTTAGCCGCCATTAATGAATCTGTTATCAATAGGATGTCATGGATTGGCTCTGTGGACGCCAGGATCATTTCCAGACATAAGCGTATTGCATATAATTCGGCATCTAGGATTGAGCAGTAATCGTTCAGACGGATGGTTGTCATTGCTCCCTTCACTTCGAAAGCGCACGCAGTTGGTGACATCCCCTCGACGGGTGCTGCTTTGGCCCCATCTGTATAACATTGGATAGCGTTGCTGTACTGTCTTATTGTTTCGCACGCGTCTTGAATAAGTTGCTCTGACATGCCGTAGGACTTATACTTTTGCAGAACCGATAGGTTAACTGCTACAGGCTCAAGTTGCCACAGATGTAACGAGCCGGTAGCTGCTGCCTGGCACTCTGTGGAGTCGTTGACATTGACATTCTGAAGTAGCTTGGTGAGAATTGGTAGTGGATCGTTAGTGAACGCTGCGAGTAAGGGGGTTTCGGGATGGATATAAGGCAGCTTTAGGAATGGAATATTGCACCGCAGGGTATGCAGGGAGCGATAGAATTTCAGTGGGGGAGAGCCCGTTAGTGCACAGATATTCCTACACGGTGTTGTATAATGGGCTCCGGTGATAATTCGTAGTGCAGAGTGGTGAATTGCGTCCAGTTTTTTCAGGTTACTTAGAGACGCTGAGGAGTACACCTGGCACCCATAATTTATTTTACTTAGGATCAAGGCTTTGTAAACATTAGAGATTAATTTGGGATGAATATTGAGTTGGGGATTGGAGAGGTATCGGATTATTGACAGTAACTTTATACATTCGGATTTTAGCTTATTAATGTGTAGGCGCCAAGTTAATCTGCTATCAAACTCCAGGCCTAGGAACCTGGCTGAAATACAGTTCGGAATTATGGTGTTGTTTATTTGGAAAGGAATCCTGTTGGTCACAGGCCGTCCCCTATAGAAATCGACACATACCGTCTTTGCGGAGGAAAAGTTTAGACCATTGACTTCTGACCATTTTTGGAGTTTGGAGATAGTTTTCTGAAGGATTGTGTGAGATATGTGTGGATCACGAGACGCTAGGGAAATGCTAAGGTCGTCAATGAAGAGCCGGGCCGTTACTGGTGGCTGAACACAATCAGCAATGTCATTGATGTACATTATGAACAAGGTTACGCTAAGCGCAGAGCCTTGAGGTATGCCGTTCTCGATGCTCATTGCATCAGAGACTTGAGAGTCGATTCTGACCCGTATAGTTCGGTCTGACAAGTAGTTTTGAATGAATCTTATCATTCTACCTGTCACCTGCCATCTTCGTAGTTTGTTTATTAGGCCTTGCCGCCATAGGCGGTCATAGGCTTTTTCAATATCGAAGAATATGGTTATCAGGTGCTGTCGACTTTTGAACGCAGATAAAATCTGCCTTTGAAGGCTCACCAGATGATTCGACGTTGATTTAGCCTTACGGCCTCCGGCTTGTATTGTGGAGAGGATATTTTTGGATTCACAAAAGGAGAGGAGACGTCTGTTGACCATTTTATCCAGGGTTTTGGATAAGGTACTCATCAGTGAGATAGGACGGTAGCTACTGGGTAGTGAAGGATCCTTATTCTGTTTTAAAATCGGAATAACGATTGCCTCTTTCCATGAGATCGGAATGTTACCTTGTTCCCAGATCTGGTTATAGATGTTTAGCAGATATAGTCTTGCCGCCGTGGGAAGGAGCTTTAGCATGAAAGGATGGATGGAATCTGCGCCAGGTGCACTTGCCTTCAGCTTATTGTCTAAGACAAAATTTAACTCGGACAAGGAGAACGCTCGATCGTACCGATCCATGCTGTTGGGTGGTAGGAGAGGAATGACATCTTTCTTATTTGCGTGGGACAAAAAGGATGATGAGTAGGAATTGGTTGAGGAAGCATCGGAGAAATGCTTTGCTAGTATGGACGCAACTGATGCCGTATCTGATATGATGTTGTTATTGGACTTGATATAGATTGGGGTTGATGGCCGCTGTCCTCCGTTAAGGGATTTTATTTTCCGCCAGGTAGACGCACTGGTCGACGCGTCATTAATTGACGACATGAAGGAAAGCCAGGCTTCATGTTTTTTTCGCCCTGATAATGTGACGGGCTAAAGATCTATGCTTCTTAAATTCTATTAGATCCTGGTCAGCTTTTGTCGATTTATACTTTCTTAAGGTTCGCTTCCTGTTCGTTATTGCCTCATAATTTAAATTGAAAATATATTAATAGCAAATATAATAATACTATTGTTATACAGTAAACGAGGTAAAATTGTTTTTTTTCATTCTTTTTTTGTTTTTTTTGTTGTTGTTTTTTTTTTTTTTTTGGCTTGTCAACCAGGGAAACAAATAAAAAGTAAAATATTTCCGAGATAATCTAACAGTAATTATTATTATTTTTTTTAATAGGTTTGTCAACATGGTTATTGGCCCAAGAGCAGTGGAACAGTAGGGTTTGAGAGACTCAGATACTTACACGATCAGAGATAGCCGACAGAAAAGAATCAATAGCTAGAATAACCGAAGGAGAAGGAAGGGAGAGAATGAATGAAGCACAGTATGGAGCGGGAATACCGGTTTGTAAGAGGAAGGAATAAAAAGAAGCTTGTTCAGTTGATAATTACGAATAACCGAACATTATATGATCTGGATCACAAATAAATTGATTTTTGGAGGGGTGCTATGGACAATAAGGAGAAGGCACGAGAGAATAACGGAAAAGCGAAGGATTATACTCAAAACGCAAGCTGCAAATCGCAGAGAGATTGGAACGGCGCATAGAAGGAAAGTTAATAAGCCAGGGGAAGCGTGGAAGGGAAAATAGATAAAAAAAAGGAGTTAATTATTAGTGGCTTTGAGATTATCAAGCATATTTTTCTGCGTCAGAAGACAAAAAAAAAGGAAGATGAAATTTTGGAAATTACAGTACCGTAATGATAATTACATTAACAGTGATAATAATCGAGTAACGGTATTAATGTAACGCGCTTGCATATTTAGTATTTTTGTTGCGCATCCTGGTGCGTAAACAGATCAATTTTATGGTGTTTTTACTGTTGGCCTTGAAAATGCGATTGCCCCGAAAAAAACCTGAATTATGTTCTGCAAACTTTAAGCAACTACCTTCGTAAGTATTGATTGTTGCGAGATCGGCCAGAAATGAACAAAAACACGAAATTATTTGGACAAATTCATTATTTCTGACTTCAGATACCTACGAAATCATGCCAACTCGCAGTAGGCACGAGCAGTGTGTCCTAACTCGTATCCGCATTGGACACACAAACTTGACTCATTCCTTCCTCATATCTAAAAAACCGCCCAACCTGTGTCAACGCTGCAACATGCCTATATCGGTGAGGCATCTTTTGATCGAGTGTAATCACTACCAGCAGGCCAGACAACAAGCGGGCATTACCAACGGCCTTCCAGAGATGTTTTCGGACGCCCAGAAGTGTAAAAAAATCGTAGCCTTTCTCAAAGACATCTCAGTATTCCAACTTATCTAACTTCCTCTCTGTAAAACCGTAGTCGCTAATGACCTTGTAGTCCAAAAGCGACTTGTAAATACAATAAATAAATAAATAAATCCCTCCTACTAAAAATAAAATTGTAGAATAGAATCGATGAATAATATTCGAGTAAACCGTAGACGTACAGACAGAATCTGACTTTTATATATATATACATATATATATATAATATGTATGTATCTACAGGATGCGGCAGCGTAATATCCTTTTTTAAAATGCGTCACTTTTTTTCCACCAAATTTTGTTAAAGAGAAATAATAACAGAAAATCGAAATAACATACTCTAGATCCCATTGGCTATGCTTCTTCCCTTGCAGTTTTATTTCGATTTTCTGTTATTATTTCTTTAAAATTTAGTAGAAAAAAAGTGACGCATTTTAAAAAAGGAAGTTATGCTGCCGCACCCTGTATATTGATACGGATTAGGTACCTTTGGCGCTATTTTTTATTCGACGTTCGAGCTAGAAATTATTCTTCGACTTATTCATTAGTTCTTGATTTCTCGAACGTCGATATATTTTACATTGCCGCTTTGTCTTGTCTCGGTTGCTTACATATATGGCCGATACCAAAAATCCCCGAGATCGGTGGCGTGGTAATACGCGGTCGCGCTGGGGTAGTGACGTAAACAGTGTCTGAGTGGTAGTGGTCAGCAGCTGAGACAATAATGATATATGCGGCAAGAAGCGCTGAATAAGATGTATCGAGTAACGTTGAGCTGCAGGCAGATTGTGAAAATCCCGCCAAAAGTCGGGTAGGGGAGTATGTGCGGGGATCTAGGCAGAAGTTTCTATAAGAACACTTCTGCGTCGTAGCCTTTGGTTACCGCTTAATATTAGTGTTCGATCGTTCGGTGTTCGTTAGATATCTGGTCGCTGTCGCACGTGTATCGACATAATTTACCGTGTTTTTTGTTAATTTTCTGTTAAAAAGTTAAAATTTCTGTTATTTTTTCTAATCGTGGCCGAGTACCTGCATCAGGATCGCCGTCCTGTCAGTTTTTTTGGTAAATTTTCCGTTAAATATAAGTTTATTTCTTTGGTAAAAGTTTTGTTATTGAACATGTGGTATCGGCTTCGTGATATCTCTAGCGGAGAGACACCACTGTTCCGGGGCGGGATCGAGAACGAATTGTTGTTTATTTTTTTTTTTTTAATCTTACTTCTATTTTCGTTTTAAATTATTTTTGATAAATTAAAATATTTGAATAAATAAAAAAAAAGCCTAATGCTCGTATGAAAAGAATCTCGTATAAAAAGAAACTATAAAAAAAGGCAATTAAGATAAATTATTTCACTAACGGGAAAACAACAAAAATCATTTCATTAACGGAAATAAGTGAAAACGTTTCACTGGCCCCTAGAAGCAGGGTCTGTGTAAAAAATAGAAAAAGAATTCATATTACTGGCGGTCCGAACTGAGGGATCCGAAAATCAACTAAATACGTATCGACATAAATCGTATTAATATGTAATATGTATAAATATACACACACACACACACGTATATACATACGTATTATGTAATAATTACAACGTAATTCTTAGACCGGCTGCCATTAGAAAAAATGTCCCAATTTTATGTAAAGTTTTTGTAACATTTTAATTTTTACCGACTTCGAAAAAGAAGGGGAGGTTATACGTTTGTTCGCGTATGTCATATTTATATAGACCGATTTTACTGATTCCTTGTCCATTAGAAAGAGTACCATTCAACTTGAGTGCCATGTGAGTAATGATGAAAATCGATGAACATAAATTATGTATTTGTTAGAAAACGTAAAATAATGTGGTCTCTTTGAATAACATTTTGTTCCTTATTATGTTTTATTAGTATAACAGAGGCGGTTGACTTAAAATGCTATCGTCAAACGTTTTAAACTTTTCTGCACCCGTCGTTTCCGAACTAAAAGGCGTATCATAAATGTTGCAAATTCTTCGCTATTACACAGTTTGTCGTCCCGTTTTCGTTTCAGCAATTCACGTTTTTGTTCGGTAGCTGTTTTCATTTTTAGAAACATAATGAATACACTTCTTATTATTGTGCAGGTGTTGATGAATAAAAAGTCCCATCATAATAGGGAGAAGCGTGTAAAGACTATATTGCTAATGAGTTTCGTTGTAAATTTTGATCATTTTATACAAAGTATAGAAGGGAAGGAGACAGAAATGTAAGCAAGAGAGGTCAAGGAGCACATGCAAGGCCAAAATGACGAGTTATATTATATGTTTATACGTACATACCGTTCTCTAACGCTTTGAATTGTCGAAATAATATTCAGAAATCGTGATGGCGCTAAAATGAAAAAACTTATAAACTGTAGTTTAATAGATTTTTTAACCGTTTTGTGTGCTGATTTCATAAAGTAAAAAAAAACAGATTACATTCTTATTATTACGAAATCGATATAACAAATAATATAAAATAAATCGGTAAATCATATAATTTTAATAATTATAAATATTTTATATATTAAAATAGGTTATTAATATTAGGAATGTTATTTAATATGATAAATGGTCTTTAAATTTCTGAATATAATATATATCTGCATCCTATAATATATTATTATTAATTACTTTTATGATGTTTAAATCGATATTACTGTTATATGTTAATTTATGATCGTTACTCACGTCAACCAGGCACCTTTACTTAGTAACCATTAAAAGGAAAAGGAATTAGTTTTAATTTTATCCGATTGGATCCTTGTTAATGAAAAAAAAATAGATAGAAGAAATAGCAGGTGCAAGAAAGACTAGGAAGATAAAGAGTCTCAGCAAATTTGAATGCAAAGTAGAATGCTTAATGAAAAGAGGTGAGCACTTAATAAACGCGTGATCGGTGTCGCGAGAAAATGAATTTTAGAATTGCGAGGAGAATGTGAGGGGGAAATCGGGGAAAAACGAGAACGGGAGAAAGGTAGCAAGAGAGAATGAACATAAGCGAGATCTCGTAGACAGAATTCCGGACGTGTGTTAGTAAATGCTTTGTTTCATGTAAAGATTGGCGCAGAAGGACAATTAACGGCGACTGATAATAAATACGATGAAACAAAATAGCATTACCGTAATATAAGTAAAATTGACATTGCGTCACATATTACGACTGTTTAAGGTATTACACATTCTTTGCATCTATTTAATTATTTCACGTTCTTCAGAAGAGTAAATTTGAATATTTATTTTTTCGGCCAGCTCTTTCGGGAGGTAGCCAATGAGAGTTTTTACTGAGACAGATGATTTTCAGATATCATCATCCGTTAAACGTTATCATTTGTGTTAGTGGGAAATTAACAAATTTATTTCTGCATTACCATTCACTGCTATCAGAAATTCCACACAAAAAATACGGCTTTTCGTTAACGATATAGTTTTTCCACGTGTAAATCATGCTATATACACATATATATATATATATATAAAATCATAAAACATATATTTTACATCATATTATTGGGTTATTTATTTTTCTTAAATGTTTTTTATTTTTTTGAAATAACGGCTTCAGTGTGAAATGCAAATAAACAGACTTTTGTGATTTACATTTAAGAGTTCCGTTATCATTAGTAATACGAAACGGATGAAGACGATTAATATTAATAATTAGTCAAATGCAATATCGGTTCTTTTCATTTTTTTTTATTTTATTTTTTATGTACATATAGTCAGCCATATTTAAAAAATTAAAAAAAAAAATGACAACTTATTAATAAGTGTAACATAACTGGATTGAATTTGCTGGTAATATATATTCATTATATTATCTTTTGAAGTTTCTTCTGTTATCTATAATTTTAATTATATATTTAATTCTTTGACGAAGCTACTAGGTTTCAAAGAAATATCGAAAACGACAAATAAAGACACGACAATTTTGTAAACATAAATAAACACATTTATGTTAATGGTGGCCAAGAAATATATACGATATTACAAATTAAGGGTAAAAACCCTCGTTCTATAAAAAGGATCCACGCCAGAAAAATAGCGTCCGAAAGAGGGCGACCCTTAATAAACACTCGTTTTTAGATCGATGTTTTTTGAAAATTAATTTAGCTTCTTCGCGCAATGAAATTCAACGGGTATAAAAAAGAATTCTGAGCCGTTTTTTTTTCCATCTCTGGCACCTGAAACTTCACTTAACCAGGTATTTCGATATGAGTCGGGTGAAACTGAATCAAGCATCCAGCAACAGCAGAGACGGTTTTGTCGAGTGAAATTGGTAACCGCAACGGGGTCCCGATAACAACAGTTTTCGCATCAACTTGGCGCAAACACGGTTTATTAATTAGGCCTCCGAAACCCGCCTTCGTTTCCATATGTGCAGAATAATATGCGTAGTACGCATGTGTATATTTTTTGAATTATACGTATGTATACATATATAAATATATAAATATATATATATGTGTGCGTGAAATTGAAACATGTGTGTGTAGAGGTATGCGTAGATGGTCTGATTTTAATGAAAATTTCATTGTTGTATAATTTAAATTTGCAACTGATATCTTTGAAAATTATAGCGATACGTTATGTTTTAACTGTTTAGACAGGGATAAATCTTGACCAATTACATCGAAATGTAAATAACGTAAATTAGCGATCAATTTGGTCAGTAGAAAGTAATATACGCATGTTGTTTGTAAAAATGCGTGTATGAGTTTATTATTCCTTAGCCGATTTAGCACACTAGGTCTGCTTAAAAGTCATTTTTGTGAGAAATTCAAGCTCCGTGTCTATACCGTACAACCCGGTTGTAAAATTATTAGATTAGATATAATTATTATAAGGAAATTAGGTGATGAGACATAATGTCCATAACCTCAAACTTCCTCCGGTTAAACAGGCTCTTAAAATATCAACAAAGTTGCAGATCGAACGGTTACGGTAATTGTTTTTGCTGATCTGGTAACGATTTTATACGGATGTAGAACTTCATAGAACTGGATCGCCGAATGACCTACGCCTACAGAAAATGACGGAACTCTCAAATTTTCGTTTATATACCGGAAGTCTTTAAATATTAAAAATAAAAATTATAAAAATCGGCAATATTTTCTTTTTTGAGCTGGAATTATCGCAGTTATCGTTTTTTTTTTTATCATTACTCTTATTACTACCATTTTTCTGCAACGCATTTACGATGTTTCCATTTCTTCGTGAATAATGCGAACTACAATAGTAGTAAGTCACTGATATAAAAAATAATAAAACTAATTTACTTAATTAATTATTCACCGCCGTCGGAGTCTAGTTTTATTATTGTCAATAAAAGTAATTTCATTTTTATCGCTTTAATTCAGTTCTTTCCGGAGTTTGCATACAAAATTATCCGGTCTCAATAAAACAGGGGGGGGGTAGCATATATTAAAATGCCGAAATAGGTCAACTTTATTTTTTTGTTTTATGTTTTGGAACAATTTTTTTTTTTTTTTTTAATTTTTAAGCTGTTTTATAAATTTTTTTCAAAATTAAGCCGAAAAATACGTGTTTTCATGTCTTAAAAATAAGGGATGCAACCCTTGCTGTGTAAATCAATGTGGATTACTCACTTCTTTTATAAGAAACAATCTCCATTTTGTTTTATGGAAAAGTATAGAGTTGGAGCCGAGATATGTGGGAAAAAATATTTTACAGGGTAAAGTTTAGGGGTGGTTTTCACCTCTTTAAACTGAATATGGATCGATAAAAAAGTAGGTGTCTAATACTTTTAAATCATTTAAAACATATCAAAATTTCATCAAAATCTGCGATTGACAATTCGCGTACTTTCCTTGTAAGTCCAAAAGCGACCTGCTACAAAATTTTATCTTCACATTTAGAAATACCTCTAACCACGCATCCTAAAATTCATTTGTCAGATTCTTTTATCCTTAGATAATTCTGTTTGGAAGCTTTTGTAAATTCTTTCTGTAACGTATAGGCAGAGAAATAATATTTGCCAATACCAGTCTCTGGCGCTCTATACAGAGTACAGGACTAGCACACTTGTACGCCCAGCGCCGGCTGTTTTTCTCAAATAATAATAATAAAAAAAACAACAATGATAATAATAATAATAATAATAATAATAATAATAAAAATATCGAACAAAAATACGTAAATCAAGAGAAAATTGTTTAAAAAATGAGGAAAAAGAAGTTGATTTTTTTTTTTTTGTGGGTTCTCATTTCGGATTCTACCGATGAGGCAAATGTATTTTGCAAGATTCATTATATGTAGGTATATAACAACAAAAATTAACATACCTCGTACAATTAAGTTTATTAGGTCACATTAATTAAGAAGTTAGATTGGAATAAGAATATCAATATTGTATTTACTCGTAGACCGCAAAACAGTTAAATAAATTAAATAACTATGAAATAATAGTTATTTTCAGATAACGGTGCTGTGATTGATTAAAAATGAATAAACGAAAGCACTTTGGGGTGACCTGATTTCCCCGGTAGTATACATGAATTCAGTGAAAATACAAAATGCGTATACGTAAAGCACTCGTTTATACATCACTGAGATATGCACACAATTTTAATCAGATTATAAGTTATAGTATGCAGCGTACCTGTCGACAAGTGAAACTGGCGGAAAACCAAAAAAACAAGCATTTCTTTGAGTGCCCTCTAACTTTTCCAACAAATTTAACATCAGTTATGCAAACTTTTTTTTCGTAATCCTCCAAAGTTATAAGCTTTCCCCACGCGGCCAAACCGCGGACGAATTCTCAGAAATATATATCGATTTAGCGGCATTTTTAGCTACATGGTGCTTAACATTCGGATTCTCACTAGCTCCTTCGAAAATGTACAAACCAATATTTTCCCTCTTAAACGTTTCCTGTAACTAAATCTTACCAGCTTAAGCTGATATTCCGCAACTTCCCGATATACATATATATATATATATATATATATGTATATTAAGCATATTTTGCAATTAAAACGTGTTAACTTCTATTCCGTAACATTTCGATGTTTAATAGATTCCCTATAATCGACTTACAAAAACAAAATTTCCCGTATTTTGCTCCCGTTTTATCGATCCACCGTTTAATGCAAACTTTTCGTTAACAAAACTGTGATACCTAATGAAAACTCCTAGTGTTAAGCATTCCTAAGGTGGTCTATTCGAGAGTCGATCGAGAAATGGCGTATCAACGGCAATCCGGTCTGGACGACCAACTTGACGACCACACGGATTCCGGAGGACCACGTTAAATAATTGACAAATTATAATTTAAAAGAAATATATTTCGTAACCTGTACAATCGAAGAAATACTTATGTAATGTGTGTACAGTTGAAAGAAATATCAATTCGTTACTGTGTGTACGTAAAGAGTCGGTAACGTCGAACAGAAACTGGTGACCATATAGCTCCGGAAGCTGAGCGAGAAAAACTGATGAATCCGCAGCTAGCTACAACGCAACAGAAATCGGAGACTAAATTGACGCTGGGATTGCAACGAAGACGACTGGAGATGCGCAAAAAGAACGATGAATTTACAGCAACGGCGATGCCGTCTAACAGAAATAGGAGACCAAGCGACTGACCAGAATTATCAATTCGTAATGACTGTATGCCAAGATTTAAAAAGTGTGACCAGGCTACTAACAAGAATGCCGGAAGCCACGAACTCTGATATTCTCTGTTGATCTGCAAAACCATGGTGTTGCCCAAAAAGAATTGGAGTGCCGGATAACAGCTGATCGGTACTGCTCCGAAAGTGCGAGTGATGCAAAGTTCAACAAGTAATTGTTTCGGGGGATGAAATCCGGGTGTATAAGTATTGGCTGCTAGGGTCGTTTGCAGTGTGATTGGTTGCGAGCTGCGGCTGGAGTAGCTAATAAAAACCGGTTTTAAATATTGCGATTTCCGTTACATTCGGATCTAAAAATTTAATTTTACAAAAAAATCGAAATATTCGAATTCGGTATGTTCGGCATGCGCATTAGACAACCCAAGGAGATAGCGATCAAGTCGCGTTAAAAACTCGCGCTGAGATGATCAATGTCGTATTGGAGAAGAATAAATAATTATTTCCGTAATAAAATTATTTAAATCAATTCTGCAATAAGTAACTGAATAGATATAAGTAAAAGATTCGAGATTTGAAAATTCTATACGCTGCATATCCGTTTTTTTGTAATGAAAACATTTGTGGTAGAATTAGAAACACTTTCTTCGTTCATTTTTAAAGTTTAATTACCGAAATTTAATAAGCGATAACATTTAATGTAGCATACTGGAAAATGTCCAGGAAGCACAGCATTTTTTGTTTACACCATTATGCAAATTAAAAATCGTCGGCGCAGAATTTTTTTCAGTAGTTCCATTGTCGGTGAAAAATGTTAGCGTTGATGAATTATTTTCTCGCTGGAAAAGTAATTGTTTTGTTCCATAAAACAGAGCCGCTAGTAAGATTTCCCCCGACAACATGATGCTTCGACAATCTCCTCGATGTGCTGATGGTAAAGTAGGAATGCGAGCAAATGCTGACGGGGGAAATGGATAAATGACTGTCGCGGACTATTGTCAGGCGAAGAAACTGTTGCTAGGATTCTTTCAATAATCCCGTAACCGTTAACATTAGATGTATGTTTATTTTTCTACTCTTGCTATATATGAGACGAGTAGAGTGAGCTTTTTATTTAATACACCGACCCGGAAGATTTAAGCAACGAAAGATACACTACAATTATGGGGATATGACGTTAGAAACTAGTGCGCAACTTTTACATTTTCCATACGAAACATTTATGAAAATTTCATACTTTATTTGATTCTATTGAATATATGATAACGTGCTTTTTTTTTCGGGGCGGGTGGGGGGGATTTAAACTCAAACTCCATCCATCGTCTATCGTGCTTATAATGACGCATAAGTTCCTCAAACATTCTTTGTATGTTGCGCTATCGTCGCTACAAAATATTGGAGGCACAGGCATCTCGTTTACGTTCAAGAGTTACTTCGTCTCGCCATGTGTATGGTTCCTTCTCCAAAAATATTTCGGATATAAAAATTATTCTTTAACACCGGTAATAAAGTAATTCTTATCGATAACCCAAACACCAAACACCGTGTTCGAAATTGTTAACAATATTCGATCTCGATTTCCCTATGAACATCTCTACTTACCTGTCTATTTCGTCCCAGTATTAACTACTTAAAAACATCTACCACCGTAATAAACCTCGCTCTTTTTTGTTTGTCCTCCAATCGTGATCTAATCAGTTTTAAAGTGTAAGTCCCAGTACGCTTCCTGTGCTATTAACCTTCAATTTCGGTAAGGCCAACCGATATGAATTGCAAAAAATTATCTAAAAGCTCCGTCTTTCCTACCTCTTCAGATTATCACACGTTATTGGATTCACCAAACCTATCTTAAGATATCTATTTATTACTAAAGTTGATATCAATAAAATTAAAACGTATACCCTACCTTACTTAATCACTTTAAGTAGAATAAAAAATTACTCACGGAAAAATTATCAAAATTAATACTTAAAATTTTTGAATGTTTAAAATTAAACTAAAAAAAATTTTACAGCTCCAAAATGAATGCTGGACAATGAAATCGTTAAACTCAGTACTAAAAATAACTCTCTTTATAAAAAATACTACCGATAACATAAATAACACAGAATATAGCCGGCAAAGGTAAAACTGAATTTCTAGCTAATATCTTTTTCGATTTCCAAAAACAAAATAAAATAGTCTTTTCACTAGCAGCTTTAACGGTGAAGTAACAAAACAAGTCAAAGAAAAAAAAAAATGTACATATGTATGTATGTATATTTTTTTATATATCGATTTTATAATTGATAAGTCACATGAAAGCGCAAAGTGAGTTCCACACTCTTAGCAGGGCGTCGGGGATTCGGAAATTAAACTTTTCATAATGTACTACGCCTAATAGGTCTGATGAGAATATTAGGGCCAGTTCCTTTTTCGCACCCGTCTTTATTTTTCCAAATTTCTTTGATACCAAATTATTTCGGGCTGGGTAAAAACCTGGGAGGAACGATTCGGATCTGGAACAAGTTTCGAACTAGTGTCCTCTGATTTAGTAGCTAAGCGCCTTAACCACGGTAAAGATTTAGACCACTCTCTTGATACCGGGTGTTGAAGAATATATAAAGAAAAGTTTAGATGAAAAGATAACTGAGATGTTACTGTTCTAAGACAGGTAGACCGTATTATTCGCTGGACCGACGGATATTACGGTTTGGGGGACAAAAGAGATTCTGTAGAGCACATAGATATGGAACAGTAATGTGCGTCTGATTCTCAGACAGTTAATGACGTCCTGACAGAGCATCCCTTCAAATGACCACTAAAGCTTCGTTGAATGCTGTCGTTTATAAAAAAGTTTATCGGGAAGTTTAGTGTGACTTTCATTCTGGTTTAAATTTTTGAAGGAATAGTATTTTTACTAGTAGTGAGAAACTCAGCTGGACTATTAAATAACTGTTTGAGCGCCTTCGTCGACTCCTTCATTCGCTAGCACCTCCTTGCAGTTTTTCTTTGGAGGATGATTAACTAAGATTTGTTGGATATCTTTAGTTTTAAATTCATATCCGAGAAATGTTCTGAGAAGTTCTTATCACCTAAAATTAATACTATTATAAGAGAATTGAAAACAAAACACTGTGCAGTCCTTGATAACATACGCACTACAATTACGTCGATCATATTTGAGCTACCGGTATTTCCTGATTTCTTTCTCGCATCTTATTCTCCGTGCTATGTATCCTTACTTTAGCACTGAAGCATTACTCCCAGAAAAGTTCCTATTTTTTCTCGTATTTCAGGTCGACTAACTGACTTTTCCTACATTAAACTTTCCTTCTTTACTTTTAACTTTCCTTCTTCCGCCCAGTTTATTTTATCTTCCCATTTTAAATTTCATGTTTAATCTTGCGTAAATCAAGAATTTGTAAAAACAATTAACCCTTCATTTTCTCTTTATTCGCTTTTTCTGACTAAGGTTTGAAAGATCCTTATGTAGTCTCATAAGTTTTAAACTTTCTTCGTTTCGTTCAGTTTTTTTTTTTTTTTTGTGGAATCAATTATTCACGATAATAATAAATTCTTGATTATCTTCGATTCGAAAAGTGTTTTACGACCTATCTCATTCCTGTTATGATCATACTTATCATTTATATTTTTTTTTAATCTCACTGAATTCAAATCGACTTCCTACGAATCCCCTGAACTATGTCGGAATTGAGTAGTATGATGATAAGGTCGATTATCTCTCTTAAAATGCTGCGATTGATGGACTTTTTATCGAAAACCATACCGCCAACAAAACGCTCACCTTTCATCGAAAAAATTTCATTCAAAATTCTAGTTCGATTCTTAGGCATTCTCCTACGTCGCTTTTGGTTTCGCAATTTACCCTTTCTTCTGAAGTTTTTTAAATTCTTCCGTTCCGTTTTGATCGCAGTTTGCTTTATCACGATACCCTCCGTACTGTCTCCATTTCACTCTTTTAATGATAAACAAGAATATACTGCTAACCGTATTTTTTTTGAACCCTCTTGTCTTCGGAACGCGTCTCTACTGTACTCTAACTTAAACTTAAAATTCCCAGCATCTATTTACCCTCTTCCTAGCCCTGATATTATTGTTTTCATTCTTAAAATCGTTTTATTATTTCCATTTTCCAGCTCAATCAGGATTTAAATAACTCCTCTCCAGAATACGATTTTATATACTCTGTGTTAGCGTGTTAAAAAAAAATAAATTTTGAACGAACATAATTATTATTTCAAACGAATCGAAATCACGGTTTTATTTTCGGTAAATGTATGTGTATATGTAAAATAATTATGTAGCGGGAAAAGATTAACTATTCAGTTAGAAATAAGACAACGTGAGATTAAAAAATGATTTTAGGAGATAAATTGAAAGAGATGGACAATTCAAATGCGTATCGAACTATACGATAGAACTTCGTTGCTCTTATGATTAAGAAAAAGTAGATTACTATTTTACGGGAGGAGTATCTCCGCTACTTAAGCTGATAGATTAAGGGATTTTGCGAATTTCTGAAAATAGAAAAAAATAAAAAGATAAAACCCGAACGGTTTGATAAGTGCGAAAAGGACGTGAAAATAATAAATATTGCCGAAATTCAAATGTTTGACAAAAATTGGTTTATAAAGCGGTTTTTGAAAATTAAAGTAAATCGACAAAGTCAAAAAATATCGGTTTATGAAAAGTGCCTTAATCGAAAGAGCCGAGAAATACCGATTACATCTTAAAGAACGAAAAAGGACAAGGTGAAAATGAAGACTTTTATTTGTGTTTTAGCGTAATCCAAGATGGCTGAAATCGAAAAAATTTAATATACATATAAAACAGTAATTAAATAAAAAGTGGATTTATATTGTTTTCATTCTTATACGGTACTTAAGTAAATTGGATTTTCCCCGTACAAGACGCTTTCTCGCTTAATGCACACTTCCTCCCGCACAGCCCTTGAAAAAAATATTAATCGGATTTTGCCCGTATGCGTATTAATTACAACGTAATGTTTAGGCCCGGACCCCTTTAGAAAAAATGTCTCAATTTTATGTAACGTTTTGTATTATTTTACTTTTTACCGACTTCCAAAAAGAAGGAGATTATACATTCGTCACGTTTTCTTTTTGTTTTTTTTTTTATATACATATATATTTGTTCGCGCATAACTCATATTTATATAGACCGATTTTACTGATTCTTTGCCCATTAGAAAGAATACCATTCAACTTAGCTCCAGTGTGAGTAATGATGAAAATCGATGAACATCAATTGAGTATTCGTCAAAAAATGTGAAAAAATGTGGTCCCTTTGAATAACATTTTGTTCCTTATTATGTTTTATTAGTATAACACAGAGGCGGTTGACTTAAAATGCTATCAATTTGGAAAATTACCATGGAAATGTAGCTTTGTTATCGACTTTTAAAAAAAAAAGGAGGTGTTCGTCCCGTTTTTTTTTTCTCGTCTCTTTGAGTTTGTTGGCGCAAAATTTATATTCATATGGACCGATTTAGAATTACATTGTAAATGTTGATAATTTTATACAAAGTATGGAAGAAAAAGAGACAGAAATCTAAACAAGCAGGTTCAAGGGGCACAGCCCCTTGCGCGGCCAAAATGACCGAATTTTTATATACATATGTATATACATATGTATGTTAGTGTGTGTTTGTGTACACATATATCTGCGAAATAAATACTCTTCAATTTTATTCTTCTTTTAACGTGTGTTTGAGCTATGCCGAAACTAAATTCTATTCTAAGTAATTTTAATTGTAACCGAAAACAAACACGCATAAAAAACACTTTATATCAAATAATATTTAACGCGTTTCGAAGTATGCAGAAATTAAACATTATTTTCGTATACAATTTTTTTACGTGTATTTTAATTAATAGAAATAATGAGAAGTTTGACATGATAGCGATAAAAAATTCCTAATTATGTACACATGCATCTCTAACTAGGTCCCACTTTATCGGTATGGAGTTAAGCCCAGTACGATATACTAGATAAAATTTCTGATCGATTGAGACCTCACGGAACCTTCCAAGTACAAAACTGGCCGAAATATTTGCGTTTTTGAAATTTGAAAAAACATACTTTTCAGAAAAACGAGTTTTTTTCATAGCACCAGGCGACCGGCAAGGCGCATTCGGATTTTTCGGACATAGAACACGAACGCGAGGTCGGATCACATTGCGGTTTGCGGCATTGGAAAGAGCAGCGTTCACTCTATCAGAAACGCTAACATTTTAATTTCGACAAACGTACTCTTCTGTTATTTATCTACAGTGAGCAAAAAAAGTATGTAGACATCCGTGATAGAAGAAAAAAATGAGGAATAAAAGAGTGAAAACGAAAGTCATTTAATGCCATTTTGTATATAAATAGAAAAAGGAAACATTCGCAAATACTTAGTGTACGAAAACAAAATAAAAAATAAAAAAATCACAGCTGTGGTAAAGGTAAACGATTAAAAATCAGAAGTTGCACGCAAATAAAGTATATAGACTTTTGAGTGTAAGAGGTTTTCCTCAGGTATGGGTCCATACGTGTAAGAAGATAAGAGATGAGTAATGCATGAATAATGCATCACAGTGCATGGCTACTACGTACAGTATATCACGACCAAACTAGCCGCATTAAGAACCGTATTCGAATGGGTACGCTAAGATGAGTCAAAATTCACGAGAGACCCCGTTCGAGCTACGCAGTTTAGTGATTTCGAAGTACGCCGAGGGTATGTCGGGCGATCGGATTGCGGACATGTTGGAAATGAAGCAAAGTACGGTTTATCGAATTATTTGGTGCTTTAAATATGAAGGTAGAGTCGCAAGAAAGGCCCGTGCTGGTCGACCCGAAAAATTGTCTGCGCAGAATAAGCGCTTTATCATTCGCACAGCTACACGGAATCCGAAAGTAAGTGCACCACAGATATGTCATGAGATTATCGATCGATCTGGTATTGAAGTCGCAGCGCAAACGGTTCGAAATACACTGAGGAAGGCTGGTTTAAAATCTCGAATCGCTCGTAGCAAATCCTTCATAAGTCCCGTCAATAGAAAAAAAAACGTATAGCCTTCGCGGAAAAATATATTTCAGCCGATGAAACGTTTTGGAAGACAGTTTTGTTCAGTGATGAATCGAAATTCAATTTGTTTGGTCACGACGGTAAACAGAGAGTATGGCGGAGTCCTAGGGCAGAATTGCAAGAGAAAAACCTCAATTGTACAATCAAACATGGAGGTGGAAATGTTATGGTCTGGGGGTGTGTGGCGGCCGCAGGAGTAGGGGCGTTGGAATTTATCGATACAACGATGAACGCAGACCACTATATTACGATTTTGAAAAAAACATCTCCGCGCAAGTGCCAACAAACTCGGAATTTTAGAATCTTACCGTTTTTATCAAGACAACGACCCCAAGCATAGGGCTTATGTAACCCGTGAGTGGCTACACTATAACTGCGGCAGAGTGTTGGAAACGCCTCCAAAATTCCCCGACCTTAACCCGATAGAACATGTTTGGGATTATATAGACCGTCGAATTCGTCAGCGCCCAGTTTCCAACCGAGACGAGATGAAAAAACGGCTACTCGAGGAATGGCAGAATATTCCATCCAGTTACCTCCAGACTTTAGTCCAATCGATGCCCCGGCGGTTAGAAGTTGTTATTAGAGCCAAAGGTGCTTACACCAAGTACTGGGCAGAGCTAATTTTTCAGTTTTTTCCGTCATTTTAAACAATTTTTTTCAGAAGTCTATATACTTTATTTGCGTACAATTTCTGATTTTTAATCGTTTACCTTTACCAGAGCTGTGGTTTTTTTTCTTTTTATTTTGTTTTCGTATACTAAGTATTTGCGAATGTTTCTTTTTTCTATTTACATACAAAGTAGCATTAAATGACTTTCGTTTTCACTCTTTTATTCCTCATTTTTGCTTGTATCACGGATGTCTACATACTTTTTTTGCTCACTGTATGTATAATTGTTTCTATTTTGAAAAATAACTTAAAGACAAATAAAAATAGCGAACGTAAATTGCCGATGCAGATAATTTAATCTTAATACGTTGAAGCAATCACAGGACAAATATTTAGACATATATTTAATTCGGCAGTACACATTACGGTGAAACATTTTCATACATTTTGTATAATGTTGGGAAAAATTATGCTATTTTTTTTCGTATGTTCATTAATTTGACATGTAATAATTGAAATGGATAAATTGAAGGAGAGAAGGACTTTTCAAGGATTAGGCTTTTAAAAATACTCGAAAATCGATGCAATCAAAGAAGCTTGAATAATCCGGTGAATGGGGAAAGCGAAGAATGTTAGAATAGAAAAAGATTGCGATTAAAAAGACGATGCTAATTCGAAAGAATCATTATGCGAAGAAGACACGGTTAGCGTTGCATACGTGAAAAAGGTGTTAGTGGCTTTGGCGCTGTAAAAAATGATCGCAGTGGATGTGTTCTCGTATTGCACGCGACCGAATAAATTTTAAATAGAAGAAAAAAAATGAATTTTCCCGCTTTCAGTTATTTCCGAGCCGGTGTAATTTCTTATAATTTTCGTCCCCCCTCCCCCACCGCTCGCGCCATTGTAAGCGGTGAAAAATAATTCGTTCTCTTTGTCGGACGAGAAAAAGCCAGTCTGCTATTTTCATTAATGCTTACTAAAGATATCGGTTTAAACGGGCCGACAGAGTCCAGGCTAATTCGATTATTGGCAATTTTTTCGATTAAAAAGATAAAAGGAGAGAGCAGCCAACTTTGCAGGAGGACGAGGAGGCAATATTCATTTTAGATTGACATTATCGTTGTTGCGATATCTCTTATTTTTCATTCGGCTATATTTCGTTTCCCATTTGAAATTCCTTCCTCGTAGTAACGAAAATTATCGCTAAAAATGAAATGAAAATGCTATAGCACTTCAAATGAAAGGTGCGAATTTATTATTCACCGTCAACCACGTTGATCTGTAGGATAAGGCATCGGGAAAAGAGGTGGCGTGCAGTGTGGTTGCGTTTGCAGTTCTAGACCCTCCGTTCGAATTCGATTCATTAAAAAAATTTAACGTGACGTTCGAATTATATTAGCAAGAGAGCGGCCCCCCGATAATTATCGTTATTGTTGTTATTATTATGATTATTATTATTATTATTATTCGTTATTTCTTTTTTCACCTGTCAATAATAGACTCCATCAAGAACAACAACAACAACAACAATAACAACATATTGATTAATGCTTTAACGTGGAGGTTTCGGAAGAGGAGCCGGGTCGGCTTTTACGTTAATCGGTGCTGCCTAACGAAGCAGCTCGGTTGGCAGCTGATAATTATTAAAGTTCGCTTATCACTCTGTCCGGTTGCAAAAATGTAAAATCTTCCTATATCGAAAGTGTTCTCCTAATAAATCTAACAAGGAACGCGCACCATTGTTTTAGCATGCCTACTAGGTTGCTAAAGTTTTCAGCTTTCCTGCATGATTCCTGACTGTCACGTTTTTTTCTTTTTTTTTTCTATTCTTCTTTTCTCATTTTCCTTTCTAACTTCTTTCTCTTTTTACCTATTTTTCATCGAATAATCCAGCTTCTGCATCGTCAGTCATATTTCTATTCAAAAGTCCTTTCCGGGGTTCGAACGTCTTTTTTCTTTACTTCCTTTCTTTGTTGTCCTGTTTTCGACGCTTGCTATTAGCTAGGTGGTTGTCGTTTTTCTAATTGCGAGCGAGTAAATGAAAGACCAATGATTCAAAGAACTGAATACAGATTTGTTCGCTGCAAAAGAAGCGATCGATCCAACAATCTCCTCAAGAATCGGAGAGTGTTACCTACGGTTATTTCCGGATTTGGTCTAGAACTGTTGGTTTTCAGGTCTGGTTTCGTTCTACTTTTTCGACTCATTCGCGAAACTCGTTCGCGTACTTTCTTTATTATCATATTGTGTAACCGCAAAAAGTTCCGCGTTGGTATTTTAAATGCCACCAGAGCTGTTTATTCTTCTTTTCCTTCGATTTCTCTTGCTATTTCAATACGTTGCTATCGCGTCATTATTATTTCATTCCCTGTCAACGTCCTTATTTTTTTTGATTCTTGTAACCTTTATCATGTTTCTTTTAAGCCTGTATCGTCGCGATAGTTGAGTAGCTAGGACGATCGTAGCGTCACGTTTGGAGTCTAGCGGCGACAAATGAAGATACGAAGCAATTGCGTTAACCGTAGCCGTTTACAATTTCGGCTATATCGTAATTGAACGATACCAAAAATCTGCCCTTTAAAATTTTTCAGTTAAAACGACTTCGAGGCGTAGCACGTGCTTTCTTTCGATATTTATTTCCCGTTAATCGCTTTTAGCTGATACCTCTTGATATTTCTTGTCCGCGCCTAATGTGTTCATCGTGACGTTTACTAAAACTATTAACCCAATGTTAAATCGAGTTTTCCGCTAAAAACCTCTTCTAGCGGATTTAAATTTCGAAACTGATTGTAGAGCTTCGAACTTTTATCAACTAAAACTAACCTGTAGCCATGACAAATTCGTTGATAATGTTTTTATACATGTAGCTCTACCTTTCATTTTAGTACCGTCTGCGTTTTTAGTTAAAATAAAAATCGAATTAAAAATATGTTATTTTGGGAAAAAATAATCATCATGGTTTCTCTACGTGTATCGAAAAATAATCATCATGGTTTCTCTACGTGTATCGAAGAAAAAACTTAAAAAGAGCGAATCGCGAACGCGTCAGCACTTTCGAGTTATGTTGTCATATCGGAAAAAGGAATTGTGCAGAAATTAGTATGTTCGATCGACTGATGTAACTTCCTAGCGGTCTCTCTATGTTCGAGCTATTGACGATAGTCTTGAAAAAATGATTTTGCCGAGAAAATACCACGGTGGTAAACGTCATCGCGAAAGATGTCGATATTATATGTATACCCAGTCGTACTTATTTTAGTAGTATATTTGCACAGATTTATACAATAAAATACCAAAATTACTAAAACAAAAAAAGAACTTTAGAATTTTAGATAAAGAAAATTGATGATCATAATAAATCGGAATTATTAAAAGATTCGACGACAATGCGATTTGCGATTTCTTTAAATAATTTATTAACGTACTTAGAGTCATGTACGGACAGTTTGTATAAGTGAATGAAATTGGTTAAAGTAACGAATTTTTTTAATTTCATTTCGAAATCAGGCAATTTCCTTATGTCATTCGACTTTCGGATATTACATTTTTTCTCGAATAGAAAGAAGTTTAAAGGTACCGTTAAACTGTTTTCTTCCTTTTTTTCTTAAACTGGCTTTAATTTCGAGCACGTTCAGAGCGTACATTTACTAATATTACGTCAGCTAGCCGCCGTGGCATATTAGGCAGTGGTGTTTCATTCGGATAGAATATCCCGTTGCCGCACATTATAATGCGCCTGGTTAATGCTCATAGTAGAATAAAAAAAAAAACAAACTAATATTATATCTGTAAAATATAATATTGTCAAATAGAAACGATTGAAAAAACATTTTTCGATTTAAAATTAACGAACAATGGAGAAACAATAAGGCGTGACGTAAAATTGTGTTATTTCTCGCTTAGAATTGTATACATGATTCGTCGATAGATAAAGTGAGTGAAAAAAGTGGTTATTTCAAGGGAACTAAAAACGCTTGCAGATATGACGTCAGCAGTGAAATCACTTCGTTTCGTCTAAATGATTACTGCTCGGTACAGGACGCAGAATTGTACGCCATAAATGGTACATGGGCGCTTCCAGGGAAAAAAAAAAGATAAACTATAATTAAAAAACTGTAATTGAACTAATTCCATTTTAAATGCAGAATTTTATTTTTAGGAACTCAAAGGGAAACACGCGTACGGATTTTTTTTTGAAATAAAGTGAAATGGAAAGGAGCTCCTTGCATAGGAATATTTGATTTCACAATAATTTTTTCTTATCTTCTCAATTATTAGGTACGTTAGAATAAATACAATTAGATACATAATATATATATATATATATATATATGTATTTTTTTTTTTGTTGGTTATTATGTAAAGTCCTGAAAGAAGAACAATAAAAAAAAAAAATCTAAGAGTTTATTATTTAATTTAATGGTTTTATTCCAACATCCCAATTTAAGTATTAAAGTTATGAATCCTTAAAATACAAAACTGATAACCGTGTTATGAATAACCAGTTCCTACGGGTGTTTGATAAATGTTCCTCTTTCCTTTTTGATTGACGCATAGGCATGTCCTACGGAAATCAGATCTTTTGCCTTCATTATACTGATATTTTTCTTACTTTCAACACATATAAAACTTGCTTTCCGTATTACGAGAAATTTTGTATCAAAAAAAAAAAAAAAAAACAACTTTGAGCAGAAACTCCGTGTTACTTAAAAGAAGTTCCCTCTAAATTTTTTAATCAAGAAATGAAAATCTTCTGTCGTAATATTTAAAACTATATGCAAACCCGTTTTTCTGGTCATTACTACAGCACGGGCTGAAGAAAAAATTAAAATTCACTTTGAAAATGACTGCAAATGACTTAAATGCTGCAAAAGTATAAACATTTTTAAAATATTCCTTACTACGAGGTGTGGAGAAGAAAAGTTTACCGCAGTTCAATGAGAAAAAAAAGGAGTTAAAAGAAAAGCAAAAAAAAAAAAAAAAGTTCCAGATGGTCGTTAACTACGGTACAAAAGTTCCTTGAAACGGAAAAATGGTGAACTTTGTCCGATTTTTCCTAAAATCTGAACTTTACTATTCTTACGAAATACCGGCATAATACGGATACAAAACGAAAAACTGACTGGACCATTTATTTTTCACACTTTAAACTCGCTTTTATTTATCACGCTCAAGAGAAATTTCGGACGCGCGCCTGCTCTCTTGCGAATTTATACTTTACGTCATTAATAATTTCCGCATTCTATATTACAATTTTTTTTATTTTTTAACACAAGTAACCGCGCTTGAATGTTCATCACTTTAATGATGCAGTTTATGCCGTTTTATATTATATATATATATATATATATATTAATTACAACGTAATTCTTAGGCTACCCCCCATTCGAAAAAATGTCCCAATTTTATGTAACGTTTGTTATATTTTGTAGGATTTTTGTTATTGTTATTTAAAAAATGTCACAATTTTATGTAATGAAATATGTAACGAAAAATGTAACGAAAAAATGTCTTAATTTTTTATAACGGAAGGTAAATGTTAGAATAGGATTTTTGTGGTTATGTTATTTTTTGTGTGTGTTGATGCTAGTAAGAATTACGTTGTAAATTTTGATCATTTTATACAAAGTATAGAAGAGAAAGAGACAGAAATGAAAGCAGGAGGGGTCAAGGGGCACATCCCCTTGCGAGGCCAAAATGGCCGAGTTTATATATATATATATATATACACACGCAGATAGATACATTCGAACGATCATCGCAGTAATATTTCAATAAACATAAAAGTAATATATTAAACGACCAAATCCCAAATAACAATAAGCCACTTTTTAATATAAAATTTTAAAATATGTTATTTATTACTTTTATATTTATATTATTATTTAAATTGATCATTATATTTCTTAAATATTATATATTATAGTCTATGCATTTTACATCCGTTTTAATAGTTACGACTATTGACTCTATAATTGTTATTTAAAACTGTATATAAACCATTTTATTCCCCAGTTGACCTCAGTGTGATTTAGATTTTGTCTCTGATCACGCATAGTGATTTGTGTTTTAGCTGATGATGGGTTATGCCCGAAAACGGTACTAAGTAAGAAATTTATTTTATTCTTATATTGTTTATTATATCGGTTATTATTAACTTATTATATTTCTATATTTAACAAACAGGATGGAAAAAGATTCTTTATTAATATTTTAATTATTCTTTCATCACCTAAAATCTAGTTTCATTTAATATATTATTGTTATTATTATAAAATACATTTAGAAAATTTTAAAAAGAAACGAAAAATTCTTACAGATGTACGATGAAAATTCTTTACTTCAAAACTTATAGTTAAATATTGTAGAATTACTTATGATAAGTTTAAATTGTACATTTCATTTATTACAACTTCAATTTATTTAGTATCTACGCATTATATACATATTTTTCACATATTCACCATTCGAAACCTGCATTTTAAATTGATAGTATTAAGCCGTGTTCAATCTTATTCTGTTAAGATCGTATACAAATCACTATGTGTGTTTTTTTTATTTATTTATTTATTTATTTTTTTGTTATTATCTCGTTTAATTTGAATGATGAAGCAATATGTTTTATTTAGATGCCAATTATACTCACTGCTCGTGTAAAGCCTGTGTATTTGTAGACATTTTTATTTATTTTCATGTTTTGTTTTGTTGTTTTTTTTTCGTTGTTTTTCACTGCGATATGCTGCAGAAAGACAGTTGTAATATAATGATGAGGTAATAAATAATATTTTATTTGATTTGTTTATTTTTTTTAAAATTATTGTATTTGTTTCTTTTTTTTTTTTTTTTTTTTTTTTTATTATGAAGGAAATGCAGTTTATTTCTTTTTGGTGTGATAAACTCGGAATTTAAAATGCGTCAGAATTAGACAATTAATAACTTTCGGCCTATAGAGAAATCCCCGTTCCATTTTTCTCTACGAATTGCTTTAGGAATATCTTCGGTGCGCTTGTAACGGTTTAAATTTTGATTATCGCATCGTTTCGTGCGATGGTTGAAAGGTCTTCATTTTTTCGCGGTATTTTTCATACCTTCGTGAAGAAAGATTGTGCATATCGAAGAAGTTTATTCGAAATAGTCTCTTGAGATAAGTGTTGTACATAGTTTAAACCTTATAAGCGATTTGTTTTCGAATTCCCATGAGCCGGAGATGATAAAGGTACATCGCGATATTCGGTTTCTCTCTATTTTTTTTTCTATTTCAGTCATTTATTTTGGTGAAACGAGTAAACTGTAGATAGATGTAAAAAGAATACATTTTAAATCGTTAAATTTGAAGGTCTGTAAAACCTTTTACATTGGCTATACTTTAATATATACTCGTTTCGATTGGATATTCCTTAACAGCCATTTTCGTTCACTTTTGATTCCTTTAAGATTATCGTCACCGAGTGCTAGCACATTTTCCGGCAGCTTCTTATCGACTTAAATAAGCAGCGATTAAAATTCTAGAGCAAAGTTTAATGCTCTAAGTGTAATCTGTGAGTTTCTAGCAGATAAACAATAACAAATACTTGTCCTTTAAGCGGATTTGTCTGGGTTATGGTATTAATGTAAAGTCGACTTTTATCCGTCGAAATCACAGCGATTTTTACTGAAAATACTTACCGATGTTGCTACTGTTAAGTTCAAAGGCGGCCCGACCGGTAGTCGGATCAGTTTGTTGAATAAAATGGGAAAAACCTGACAGCTGCTGGCCAACGAGCCTTGAACGATTTCTGCGATGCCGAAAGTCGACGCGGATTAACCTAAATAACGGGAATTGTCATTTGGTCGTACAGGGCTTGAACGTCGTGTATCAAAGGTTTAAGTCGATCAATGCCTTTACGGCAATTTAAAAACAGTTTTTCCCCGTTTTTTTTTTGTTTTTTTTTTGTTTTTTTTTTTTTGTTTTTGTCTTGTTAATAATCGATGCATGGAGATTGCCACGAAGGAGGAAGTAGTGTTCATCTTCGAACGTCTTGCTACTTACAGGCGCCCGTTATAGGGTTTGAACTACGGATGTTACGAATGTTATATTTTCGATATTCGGGAATGCGAATGTTTGGGAAAGTCATTAAAACAGATTATTTTACTTAATCAATTTTATTAATAATTACATTAATACGGTGCAGAACTAATAACTCGAAACATAGAAAAGAACTATATACTCTATAGAATCGATATATTATATAGTTTTGTTTTAATAATCAAATTTTAAAATTGGCAAATTATATTTTATACATAGCGTAATTTAGTTTTCTTTTCTCCCGTGAGGCGATTTCTGAGTGGCTCGTATATAAGGCCGGCTGTACTAAATAATTGCTCACTCGGAATGCTGGCTGGAGGAGCGCTGAGATACTTACGAACAAGATCTGACAACTTGTCGTATTTAAATTTAGTTTTCCACCAGTCCAGAGGGTTTTCATCGAGGGGGGCTCATTTTTCTTTGAGATATGCCTTCAATTGTGCTTTAATTTCATGTTCTTGTGTGTCTCGACTACCCCCAGATTCTAAATCGGAGTCTTCGTCTTCGCTTGAGGACTCGAAAATTCCAGCTAGATTGCTAATGAGACTTTTAGCAGAACAATCAGAACTTGTAGAAGGCTCATTGATATTATGTATTTTAGTACCAAACGTTGAAGCTGAAGAATCCCGATTTCGATTAGACAGTTTTAATGCGAGTGCAACAACGCCAGCATTTACTTTGTGCTTTACAATATCAAAAAAATTTATGCTTGTACCGTGGAACCAAAAACATCGAAATCGTCAATAAAGAATTCGTATGAATATGTAGCGACTTGCACATTCGCAAAATATTCGCATTGTTCGATGCGAATGCGAATGTTAAAAATAATGCGAATTATTAATATCAAATTATAAGATGTCCGATTGTGTAACAATAAAACAAGTATTGCCGATAATATTCGTAGCGTGCAACTCTGTTTTATTAAATTGATTTATCGTGGAAGACAGTTTGTCACAACTTGTATGATTTCTAGACTGCCGTAATGCATTAACCGCTCTCGACAGTTCGTGACGGTCGCCTCCTAATCGTTTATAAATAAACGTTAATTTTAAAATTCAACGTAAAAATTCGTTAATATTGAAATTTCTGTGCAAGTTACTGCTTTTGCTTTGCAATGTCTCTAGACTGATCGTAAAAAAATAATTCAGCGAAATAACTAATTTTCTTCTGTATAGAAAATATGTACTTAAGTACGAATAAATTATTTCATCTTCACATAACTGACCGTTCCTTTTGGTTGAAGCAGAAAAAAAGGCATTGATCGATTAAATGTTTTTCATGGTTTCATTTTTTTTTTTTTTATTGGGCTCGTCAACCAGGGACCTTCACCCAGAAACAATTAGAAAGGGAAATGAATCAGCTATATTTTGATGCGGTCAGATTAGGAAGGAACAAACATAATGGGAACGATGTGTGGAAAAGGCAGGATATAGGAGGCACAATATATAGGAATACCAATTCGCAGCAAATTGGAGAATAAACAGCAGAACACTCGGTTGAAAGGGTTTCATAATTTAAGCGATTTTAACTGAGCAGAAATTTCTTAATTTAATCTACAACGTTAACATTTAAGGTAGCGCGGTAGCCTAATCTTTAGCGACTATCCATAGGTTTTCGAGAGTTGTGTCTTGTCCCGAATCCAAGTCACTTCCAGGTGTATATCTAATCTGAAATAATTGGGTACCAGAGAAATCTGGGGGAATATAAAGGCGGATTCCGTGCGAAAAAAACTGACCCCCAATATTCTCTTCAGATCCATTAGCCTTAGTGTGCAACGTGAAAAGCTTAACTTCACAAACCATGATTTCCTTTTCGAGCAACTTAGAATTTACTTTACTTTACGATAACATTTGTTACTTATGCGAACAAAATCTATGCATTTTTTTCGATTTTTTTATTTTAATAGATTATTGTTATTCGTCGACCGGTTATACGCGTATGTGTATTTGCATTATTTCATAAATTACAAACAAAAGGTCTTTCGATTAGCTCTTTTTCTTCAAGTGTAAACTTTTCAACCGTACTTTTTATTAATCGAATTTCACATAGTTATCAAAAACTAGTATAGATGTTCTAGAATGTGCAAGGCATATAAAAAGCGATAATAATTGCCGGAAAAAACCGTTACAATTTAACGTATGAACTTGTTTTTAATTAAGATTAATAGCGCTACTATTATTATAGACTGTTTATCAGTCGTTCGCTCGATTTCTCGAGCGTCCAGACTACCTATCTAATCTTGCTGTATAGAACAGGTAGCGTTCCTGGCAATGGATATATGCAACGCTAATGTACACATTGTGATTGTTTGATTTATACAAATGTAGTCCCAGCGTGTGTGTCTGCTGTATACTAACTAGCGTTTATATACAGTGAGCCACAATAATATCCGGGCACTAATGTACCCAATGAATATACGTTAAAAACAAAGGAAAAAAATGCTTTATTGTTGAAACAAGTAACGAAAATAGAAAAATAAGTATCTCCTTAATATATTCTCAAAAAAAAAAAAAATCAAAAACATTAAAAAAACACGGCTTACGATACAAAAAACGCAAAAATTACGAATTTTAAGCGTCACATTAATATCCGGGCACATAGAACTAAGTGCAGTAAAATACTCGTGGGTTTTTCCCAAGTGCATCAATTAAGACGCGCTACTGATATGAGTCATCACTGTAACGCGAGTCGTTACGCGAAAACGCAAATTATAATTAAACAGTACGTTTGTTACAGTAATTGTTAAAAAAGTGCGTGTTAGTGCAGTGAAATGTCGCGAACGAGTAAAAATACGTGTCTTGGGAAATGCGTCAATTAGTAATTTGGAAGAATGAAGAAGGTTTTTCAGAACGGAAGATTGCACAGCTACTAAATATTCCGAAAAGTACGGTGCATGACGTTCTTCATCGCTTCAAAAGGGAAAATCGCATCGACTCGAAATCTAAAAAAGGGGAAACCAAAAAAGCTAACAAAATACGATATGCGTTTTATCCGGCGGGAAATAGAAAGAAATCCTAAAGTAAGTGCGTCGAAACTAACTATGGCACTAAGAGAGAGCAAAATGATAGAAATTTCAGCCGAAACAGTACGTCGAGCCATAAAAGATATGGGGTACTTTTCCCGCACTACTCGCAGAAAACCCTATATTAGTTCTGCAAATATAAAAAAACGGCTCGCGTTCGCAGAACAATACCAATTTTATTCGGAGGAGTTCTGGAAGAACGTAATTTTTGTTGATGAGTCCAAGTTTAACGTCTTTGGGAGTGATGGAAAACAGAAAGTATGGCGTAAACCGAATACTGCGTATGAATTAAAAACTCTGACTGCATCAATTAAACATGGCGGAGGAAATGTACAGGTGTGGGGGTGTTTCGCGGCGAGTGGTGTGGGATCTTTAGTCACCATTGATGGTACTATGAATAGCGATCTATATGTGGACATTTTACGACACAATTTATGCCAAAGCGCTGAAAAATTGGGCATCTTAGAGTCATTTTACTTATATCAAGATAATGATCCAAAACATACAGCGTACAGAACTCGAGAGTGGATTCTCCATAATTGCCCCCACATCCTTGCCACACCCCCACAGTCTCCGGATTGCAATCCCATAGAGAATCTATGGGACTACCTCAATAAAAGGATTCGTGAAAGGCCGATTTCCAACTGTAATGAATTAAAAAGTCGCCTAAAAGAGGAAGAGCAGAAAATTCCCCTTGATTATCTACAAAAATTAGTTTGTTCAATGTCGCGCAGGTTGAAAGCGGTCGTGGATGCCAAAGGTCGTCATACGAAGTATTAATTTTTCCAGAAAGTAGATATCCAGTTATTTAGAGAGCTCCTTTATTTTATTTTTTCGTTTGCCCGGATATTAATGTGGCGTTTAAAATTCGTAATTTTTGTGTTTTTTATATCTTAAGCAGTGTTTTTTAAATGTTTTTGATTTTTTTTTTTTTGAAAATATATTAAGGAGATACCTATTTTTTTATTTCCGTTACTTGTTTCAACAGTAAAGCATTTTTTTCCTTTGTTTTTAGCGTATATTCATTGGGTACATCAGTGCCCGGATATCATTGTGGCTCACTGTATATATATATATATATATATATAATAGTGTATATATGGTGTGGTTTGTCATTGCCTTCCACGTGATTGTTAGAGGTTAATTTAATTAAATCTTTTCTGCAATAATTTTTGTTATCGCCTGGGATCGAACCGGAGACTTCCGTAACGGAAGCCAAGCGCTTTAGCAACTAGGCTATCGCGACTACTAATTATAGATTTAGGATATACTAAATGTTATCACGTACATATGTGTGGGAAATAGTTAAATCTATAATTTCAAAATCGATGTCTGACAAAATTCTGAAATTTTTGTTTCTATTATTATTATTATTTTTATTTATTTTAGTATGTTTTTTATTTTATCGTTTGATCGTGCGACATAGTCGCGATCGTAGAGAACATTCGGAGTATCAGTTTCGATCGTGCGAACACTTGTTCCACAAATGATCGCTGCGCACTTCCTCATCGCACAATAGTGAGGCTGTTTTGTGATTAAATTTTATTATTATTTTAGTGATTTATTATTTTCAATATAAAAACAAACCGAGTTGCGATAGTAATCACATAATGCAACAAATACGTAATATCCACAACGAACTTCGTTCGCGTACCCAAATGGAACTGACACAACTACAAAAAAAATTGTAAAAGTGAAAATGAAATGAGAGATCCGATCTTTTTTTTTTTTTCAACTCTACTCTGGGCGCACCAGCGGTCTTCACCCGACAGCATGATAATTCAATAGATAGAACTAAGTAGCCAGGAGGTCAGAAGTGGAACTCACATAGGACAAAGACAATGGAAAGGAAAGGATACAGGTAGCGTTAAAGGGAGCAGGAAGACCCAAAAAGCTGGGCATATAGAAAGAAGCATTTGTTAAGGAATGCGGAACATTCGAAAAGGATATGATTTGAATCACAAATACAAGGAGGTTCAGAAGCATGAAGAGAGTAGAAAGGAGGAGGGGACAAAGTGAATCGAAAGCGAGAAGAAGGGAGCATTGATCCTGACTCTAATTAAGGAAACAATAGTGGAACAACGAAAGACAGGAATAAAATGAAACCAAGGCAGGAAATAAAGAACCGGTTGAGAAAGACGGTACTGCGAAAAGCGATTTAAGAATAAAGATGGATACATATGTTCAGCCAAAGTCTGGAGAATGATTAGAGCGTGATAGGGAAAGAATGTTTGAAGAAGGGAAAGATTCGAAGAGAGGACCATTGCGCTAAGCGAGCTAAAGAGTCAGCTAAGTCATATTGCTCTCTATATTATTATTATTATTATTATTATTATTATTATTATTATTATTATTATTTATGTATTTGAAAGATGCTCGACTGCATGGTCATTTGCATCTTTTATGTAATTACATATGCTGATTATTATAAAGTATTATAAAGATTTGTTAATTTTAAAAAGGAAAATAAATTATTAATATTATTGATATCGTTACTAAGATAATGTCCAAAGTTGCATTTCCAAAGCATGTTTGTCGCTGTGTAGTATACCCTACGCATTCGGACAATATGTGGGTTATGGATAGCTGACACTGGCAAACAGTACATACTGGTGGTTCGTCCTTTTCAAAGATATAAGAGTGCGTTAAAGTCATTGCTATCTATATTGCGAATGACTAGGAACCCATAGAAAGTCTATAAGGATGGAACGGAACGAGAAGAAAGAGGACACACGAGAGATCGAATTGAACGAATGGTAAAGGACACCACCGCGTCGGCTCCTCCGACAGTTAAGGATTATGTAGATACCGATCACTTGCCTCGCAGCTTCCAAGCCAACTCTGGCACTAAATGTTATTGTCTTTTTTTCTTCACGATCGCTTGTAAAATTTGATTTAATTGATACGTTTCAAACCGTAGACGGACTACATTGATTACTACTGTATTAAATTGCAAATAAATCGATTAAACCGTGGAATTATAGATAACGCGATTACTATGCCGTGTGTTTCGCGTATACGGATAATGTGCGTAAAGAACTTTAACTAAAAAAGGTGTAATTTAGTATAAAACTACGTAAAAAAAAATTACTAAAGAATGACGAGATGAAATTATATTGCAATAGAGAAATCATTACAGATAAAAAAAAAAATTCATAATAGCATAAAGGCACACTAAGCGTGCTGCATTATTGCTATTCCGAACACGCCTAATCTATTGATAACGTCTCGTACAAAAATAAATAAATATCCCAATATGCCAACAGATGAAGAATAATTATAAGCAAACTTTGAGGTTGTTCCGATCGTATTATCTACAACGGAAGCAATACCAAAACGCCTGGCAGAAAGCGAAAGGAAATTAGATCTGAAACTACACTTGGTACATACATTCGATTAGAGAAAATTTCAATTTTAAATACGATAACAGTATAGTCAGAAAAATCGAAACATTGGAATCAATCCGGCTGCGTTTGTCGAAATGGAAATGCTGCCGTTAGTGAGAAATAATTCAACAATAATAATAATAATAATATTTATTTAGTATTTTCGTTGATAATTTAAGATATAAGCCAGGTGAAATTTTATTAACGTTTTAAAAATATTCATCCGGTTTTCACTTTCTGTTGGTTGGCTGAAAAAAAGTTTCCCCCGCTGAAACAGATACAAAAATAGATCGGGGAGTTCCATAACCGTAAAGTAACACACGTAATTGGTGCGTAAAAATAAATGGGAAAAATTGCAGTCACAAGCTTCAACTGACGGCACTGCATACGCGTCTTCTCAGGCGGCCTTTGCGCCATCACAGCCAGCTGCGCTATTTAATGTAATTTAACGCAGTTCATTTAATAGCGATTACTAAGCTCGGTGTGATGTTGCGCTAATCCAACTTTAATTAGAACATCGCTTTGATTGTTTACCGGTAACTGCAGCTCCGATCCCTGTTAAGCTTCTACTACGTACAGTTACGCCGAGATCTGGCAAAATTTCAACCTTAATGGATTTCAGTCGAATAGCGTTCAATTTAAACCATTACCGAAAATGGCCGACCAACTTTCTGGCTTACCAGTAACATTTCTCCGCCGTTTGTTTACATTAAATGCGGCTACTTGTAAATATCATTTTGCTGTCGATGTTTTTAATATCTTTTTAATTATGAAAAAAGCTTTTCGCACTTTTCACTGTTTTATTTTTTTTTTATAACTTTATTTCGCAATATGAGAATTATAAAATATAAAGTTCCCATAGCAACCGTTCGTCGTACAGTGAAGCGATATCCCGGACTTGGCGAGATTTCGCAGCTGCTGGCTTTATCTTCAGAACGAGCTTAGTTTAGTCACCGCTATTAGAGTTGGCGATGCGCGTTCGAAATGAGAGTAACCTCAAAGGAAATCCCGTTCGATGTTGATATTCCCTTTCTTTCTGAATGAGCAAATTATTTCGCCGATCGAAATTCATCTCGTCATATACCGGTAGTAATGTCATGTCCGTTTAACGCTTTCGGAAG
This sequence comes from Icerya purchasi, assembly GCA_039619475.1. Lineage (NCBI taxonomy): Eukaryota > Metazoa > Arthropoda > Insecta > Hemiptera > Monophlebidae > Icerya > Icerya purchasi. Next base: position 332,555,215 of record CM077115.1, on the reverse strand, counting down.
TGGTGTCGTAACTTCAATATGGACTGATCAGATTTGAAAGATAGAGCGCGTAGCGGCAATCAATTATGATGCCTTGGTGAGTCGCGTTGGAAACGAAATTCTTTCTGAGCATCGAAACCGCAATTCCGAGTGAAATTTCTCACGATGTTTCGCCAAATAGTTAGCCGGAACGCGAGGACGACGAATGGCTTAAAAATCGAGTGTCACTGAAATCTTCAAAGAACTTTACGAGGGGGACACAATTGAAACGTTAATGATAAGATGTGGCAAATGTTTAAGTGTAGAAGGTGTCGAAAAATGTAGTATGCTCAAAGAATGAAACGCGAGTTTCAGATTTAATTTTCGTTTATTATTACGCCAATGGGACAGGCGGTAATCTTACTTTTCGGGCGATCGCCGCATTTTAATATTAATCAAAAATAACCAGAAATAATTACAAATGTGAACACTGAAATAGAAATGATGGTTTAACAAAGAAAAACGTTTTTCGTTGGTCCTCCTTCGGGGTGAGCGAATGAAACGAGTAAGAGTCTCAGTCCAGTACATACGAGTATACACTATATATGTATTAATTACAATGTAATTCTTAGGCTACCCCCCCATTCGAAAAAATGTCCCAAAAGTGTCCCAATTTTATGTAACGCATAACGTTTGTTATATTTTATAGGATTCCTGTGATTATGTTATTATATTCATATGGACCGATATAGAATTACGTTGTAAATTTTTACTGGCATCAACACACACAAAAAATAACATAACCACAAAAATCCTATTCTAGCATTTAACTTCCGTTATATAAAATTAAGACATTTTTTCGTTACATTTTTCGTTACATATTTCATTACATAAAATTGTGACATTTTTTTGGGACATTTTGCGTTACATAAAATTGGGACATTTTTCGGGGACATTTTTTCGGAGGGGGGTAGCCTAAGAATTACGTTGTAATTAATATATATATATATATATATATATATATATATATATATATATATATATATATATATATATATATATATACACACACACACACATATATATATATATATATATATATATATATATAAATATATATATATATAAATATAGAAACTCAGCCATTTTGGCCTCGCAAGGTACCGTGTCCCTTGACCGCTATTTCTTACATTTCTGTCTCTTTCTCTTCTATACTTTGTATAAAATGACCAACATTTACAACATAATTCTTGACCTCGCCTGGGGACATCCCCGGGGCCCTATCACTTCTCTAGAACGAGGAAAATTAACAACGTCATTCTTTCCGACTGCGTGACAAAAAAAAAAAAAGTAAATCTTTATTTACGAATAAATGTATAAATACTTATATTTGGTACTCTTTGTCTTCTTATATGAGTACGTCATAGTTTGGGACAAATTTTTGTGACAGAAAAAGTAATGGCAGTAAGGGGCTAAGAATAACGTTGTCATTAAGAAATATACATGTAATTATATCGATATGTAGATACATGTTATGTAAGCATAATAATAAAACAAACTTTAATAACAAACAATATAGGGGCAAAATAATTTATACAATAAATTAGATAAATACCACCTTAGGTATTTATTTAATTTATTGTATAAATTATTTTGCCCCTATATTGTTTGTTATTAAATTTCGTTTTATTGTACAGTTTTAACAAACAGGTATGCATTCATCTACATGTTATGTAAGCATTAGTTATTTTTTCGACGATTTTAACAGGGAGGAAAGAGGCATATGTAAAAAAAGTAAGTCAGTCATCGTTAATTCATGTTATTTTGGTACACTGCGTAAACTTCTTCAAGTGGTCCGCCTTGACTTGCAACTTTTATCTTTAGGGCGTCGTACAAGTTTCTTGGTCTCGACGTAGCAAAAAGTTTGCGTGATGCGATTGTGTTTTTATTTCTTTTTGAACTCGCTTCTCCACGTAGCTAGAATGCGTAATAAATAGAAACTGAGTTGACAGTGTGGCTCATTTTCTTTCCCGAATATCTGCGCACATGTGCTTTGTATGGAACGGTTTCCATTCAAAGGTAAACTTATAATTAATTCACGTCTTACCTGAGGAGCGTTCGCGTTCTTTCTTTTATTTTTGTTCAATTTCTGCGTCGACATTTTTTACCGTTGCCTCCTAGCCAATTTGAAATTTTGTCTCCAGCTCAATTTCCCGTTTGGACTGGTTGAAAATTAAAATAAAAAATAACTCGGATAACTGATTAAAAAATCATCTGGAAATGGTAACCCCGTTCCCACTAAAATATTTGTCAGTCCTCGCGTGGACCACGTTTCAATAAATTTCACACACGGAATCGAGCAATATGCAAAGGAACAATATTATACGAATTTTTACCGCGTAATATGAATGTGCATTTATTAAATTACAAAAAAAAAAAAAAAGAAACCATCGTAAATAATCAATTATGAATGATAAAAAGTTATCTTGTTAACAGTTAATTGTGTAACATTTCATAAATCGCTGCTTCTTATACTGCAATTATCGCTGGTACTATTTTACCTTTGTTATTATATTATTACAAAGGTATACCTTAGTGAATGATCGGAAATGTAGAAGTACAAATGTGATTTATGCGAATATAAGCCTATAAATTTATGCAGATGCACGTTCAATCTGGGTAATGATTAAATGTGATTAAATTACCGTAAGCGTAAGTGGGTAATGCCATTTACGAACTAATACTCCCATATATCCATATTATATAATTCATTTGGATGTGTACGTAAGTGATATATATATATATATATATATATATATATATATGTATAATTGCATTAAATGAATGTACAAGTATGTTACGTATGTAAATAAATATACGCGTTCGTGTGTGCGTGTAAACAAGTGTGTAAATTTCATGCGTGAAATGTAATCAACATAAGTAAACGTAAAAGTTAAAGAGTATACGATTGTGTATATTACTACGATATCATCTTTCTTCCGCTGGGGACAAAAAAAAAACTATTTTCGGTGATGTCAAATTCCTTCGGATTCCCTGAGTAACTGCTCAGTACAGGATTTTGTTTTTCTCCGGTGTTAATTTTGATTCGGACGATACCATCAACTAACGATGGAAAGTTAATAACGAAGTGTATATGAATAATAAAAAATAAAGTACTCGGTTGAAGTCCTCAGAGGAATTGATATTTATAATAAAATTACCGTAAAAAAACATTATATATTGTCATATACGAAAAAACACAATGGAGTGAAGAGTAATATTGTGAGAGGATAAAACACTGAGAAATCACGAACGATCGGCTGAGTCGTACCTTCGATTCCGGAATGTCCGGGAATTCGCATTAGATGGTTACAGTATTTTCTATTGAATTTGGTTTATGTTTAACCTATGCAGAACATTTAATTAAAAATAAACATAAACCAAATTCAATAGAAAATACTGTAACCATCCTGGCCACTTATCACAAAGGTTATGAACATTGCAGAAAATTATTATATAAATAAATATAAAAATAATATTTTAAATGACCAAACACCTAATAATAATAATCCACTGTTTAATAAAAAAATTTAACTTTTGGTCTTCTTGTTTTATTTTATATTTTATATTAATTATTAGCATTTTCAACCTATTGATTTTTATACCTGCTATGTTTATTCCTCTTTACATCTACTATATATACACATGTATTCCCTATATTCACTTCAGTATGTTTTAAGTTTCCTTTAAGTTAGTTTTAGCTGATGATGGGTTATGCCCGAAAACGTTTCTAATTAAGGTATTTATCTAATTTATTGTTCTATATTGTTTGTTATTAAAGTTTGTTTTATTATACAGTTTTAACAAACAGGATGTATTCACCTACATTTAATATATTTATTGTTACTGTTATTGTTGCAACTAAATTGTTACTTTGGCGAACGCGAGCAAATATAAATGTATAATTGTAGAAAACCTAATTGCAACTATAACTCCATTTATGTAATATTGTAAGAGTGTGCCAGCAATAAAATATATACAGTAGCCTCCCCCAATTAATCGGCTCCCGATTATCCGATTTTCGGTTTAACCGAGCAAAAAAATGCATGCGATTTCTTCGATTCATCCGATGCCAAAAAGTCGGTTAATTTTCTTTTATCTGATTTAAACGTTATTTCCGTACTTAACTACGGAAAAACGATTGTGAACGATTAGAAAACGCTTATCTTTACATGGCAACACTGATTATGTTAATATTGAAACGCGACGACGGGTATGCGTGAGAGATAGAATTGTCATTTTCTACAATTATATGTATTAATCGCTCTATTCGAGTAGGAGACCTATGTTACTTTTTGTTGAGTTAATGCGTGGACGAAGTTGATACGCGATGTGAAACTTTTGCTATTCCTATAATGTATTTTTTCCAGCCCACCGGTTAAAAAGTTGCGTGTTCTTAATTTCGTTTTTGTTTTTTTGCCGTGTTTGAAAAATGGATGCCAAATCGAAAAGTAAATCTGTTACCAAAAAAAAACCACCAAAACCTCGACAAAATCAAAACGTAAACGAGTTGTCGTTTACATCGATAAAAAAGAAGCCATCAAAAGACTTGATCGAGGAGAAACACTTCGTGTAGTCACTGCCTCGTACAATGTTTCTAGTAACACGGTCGGAGATTGGCGTCGAGATCGTAAAAAAATTGAAAGATTCGTCGCTAAAAGTGCAGTGTAACTGGCACAGACAGAAAAACCATGAAATTCTCTTCTTTTCCAAAAACAAATTAAGCTGTTTATTTGTTGTTTAACTGCCAGAGAAGCCGAGGATTCCCTACATCAGGACCTCTCGTCAAAGAGAAAGCTCGAATCTTTTCCAAGGATTTTCTGGAAGAAAGTGGGAATTTTACAGCTAGTGAGGGTTGGTTGAGCAGATGGAAAGCTTTTTATGGAATTCAACAGTTGAGAATGTTTGTGATGAAAAAATATCGGCGACATTGTTTTTCCATGAATTAGAAGATTTAATTTACGACAATGGGGCTATTCTCTGGACGAGATTTTTAATGCTGATGAGGCGGGACTGAATTATAAGATGCTGCCGGATAAAAATTTGGCATCGAAAGCTGAGAAGGAAACTCCTGGAGTGAAAATGTCTCCAGAACGTGTAATGACGTGCGCTAACGCATCCGGGATTACTTCTAAAATGATAATTGGTAAATCTGCTAGACCTCGAGTGTTACAGCATTTGGATTTCAACTCATTACCGGTACTCTCTACAAAACTTAGAAGTCTGCATGGATGGATGTTCAACTTTTTGAGACTTGGTTTTTTCAAAAATTTGTACCACTCATCAAGAAATTTTTGAAAGAAAGAGTGACTTTCCTCAAAAAACCTGTTCTATTGATCGATAATGCGCCGTCACATCCCTCGGTTTACTCGTCAGAAAGCCAAGGGATTACCGTTGTGTTTTTACCGGGCCAAACATAACGAGTATTATTCAGCAAATGGACCAGGGAATTATTGTTTAGTTCAAATGACATTATCGAACAAACGTTGTTCAAGAAACTTTATTGAATTCCGACAAAAATGACGTTAATTTGACAAACTGCTTGAAACTGTGTCAAAAGTTTAATTTTTTTTCCATCCATCTCACCTGTCTCCTCTTCTCTTTTCTTTTCCAATTTACCATTTTTTTGGATCGCGCATATAAACAATCGACTGTAAATTATTTCTTTCAATATTTCGTAAATATTGTTTTACGATTTCGCGCGAATTAACTTAAACTGCGGGTAAAGAAATTTAAAAATGTATTCTTTTACGTGCGTGAGCGTTTACAAACAATCGTACTCGGGGTTAGCCAAAGGGCTATTTCAAATGACTAAACTATTGCTAGAACAAAATAACTAACCGGGATTTATGTGGAAAAAACGACTTTTGAATATCAGACAAACGAGAACAAGAACACAACTTTCACAAACTATTCATCATAATATATCTAGATTGCGCCATGAGGAACGAAAAATGAATCCGAAGTTCTCGACGGTACTTGCCCTAGCAATAAATATGCTAAGTGAATAACATAAATCGAACGCGACAAATATTATTATTAATGCAGTTCGTATCATCCGGCATTTGTAATACCTAGTTGACAAGTAGGCGCTAAATTTCGTTCTTTTATTTTTATTTCTGGTTTGCGTTTTCATTAAACATGATTACAGTTTATAAATAAATTCTAGATTTATTTTTGTTTAACTTTCTGATGTTTTATTGTTTTTGTTTTCCTTTATTTATTTTATTTATTTTATTTATTTTATTATTAATTGATCTTGTTTAGTATATCTATAGAAGGTTTTAACTATTATTTTTGAACATATTGTTCATGTTCTACTCCTCAGCTTCCCACTGCACATTTGGGTTTTTTTCTTCAATATTCGATAATCAAATGATTATAATTAATTGAATGATTGATACGTATTTCGGGATAGCATTATTTCATTTTTCCGCGGTCGTTTTGTGAGTAGTGTTTTAACGATATCGTATAATACAGTGCCGATATTTAACAACGAATTTAAACACGGTAAAAACGCGACGATATGATACGATCGACCAGTGCAGGTACTTGGTACCTGGTGATATATAAATAATTACGTGTCCCCGGCTTACTACGTGAGCGAAGAGTGTCCAATTTTGAATTGTTGATGACTAAGAAGCGACGACGGCAACAACGGTAAACTTAATATTTTTCTTCAAGGAGATTACTTCAATTCGGGTTTAAATAGTGGCGAAAATTTCAACAGATTTTCAAATTACTTTGGACCTCTGGAATAATGTACCTTTCTGGTTGTATTCTTATTTTCGTAGCATGCAACCGGTGTGCGTTTATTGAACCCTCCAGGGCTATGCGCTGAAGGAGAACGTATGTAAGATCTGGCAACTGATAAAACTGCTGCCACTATTCTAGTGATAAAGTAATTAATGCCCTTTAAACTTTTCGAATATACTGTTACAGGAGTCTCTAGCGGGCATTTGAATATCGGCCAGTTTCTTTCTAGACGATTCCCCTTTAGCCAGATTTCTGGCGATATCATCCGGATGTTTTTTTCCGCTGGCGAGAGCAGCGACTCTAATTCCGGAAACGAGAACAGGAATCGCGGAATAGTATTTTTCAACCTTCAAAGTGATGGTTCAGAACCAGATATTAGTGTCATATCGCGACGTACTGACGGCCATTTGTCTCTCGCATCACACCGTTGTTAACTGTAACTGGCTACGACTGAAACTTCATTGCAATCGCAAGTTCTTAACTGAAAATCTGATTCTCAGTTTTATCGTTGTTGTTTTTTGTTTTTTTTTTTGTCTAAATTCGACTTGTTTTTTAAATAAATGGACGGACGAATCTATTCGCTTAAGACATTCGCCGCATTTATAATCTTAGTCATCCTAGACGAAGCGTCTAACTTCAAGAGAAACATGTGATAATTCAACAATCCTTTTAAAAGATTGCATAAAAATTCGCAAAAAGAAAAAAATTACAAAAAAAAAAGTTAATCCGAGGTTAGACTTGAATTCGATAGAAATTTAGTACCGTTTGTTGATTATCGGCGCGAAAGGAAGCTGTCTGAAAAAATCCAATCAGTGTCGACAATGAATTATAAAAACGTGTAGGGAGGCCGGCACATTCTGAAACTTGGATTTGAGCTGTCTGACGAAAATCCGGAGATGTCGCGCGCGAATTCTCCGAAGAAACTTTTAGAATCAAAGCGACGTTAAAAAGTTTCAGAGAGTTACGGCTTCTTCACGGCATTAGTTAAATGAGAATGCATGGTTGTTTAGAGCACGCAGTAGAAAAGTTAAGTCAAAGAGAAACACAGCAGCGCGCGTTAAAAAACTTTCGCCAACGGTGATGAGAACAAAAAAAAAAATAATCGATAGAGTAATAAGTCAAATGCCTTCCGAATTGCCTAAAAGCTGGAATTCGCGATGTGCCAGAAACATTTATCGCTTTTTCAGCTGATGATGGGCTACTTCGGAAGACATTCGATTAGAAATCGTTTGCTAAGATTTGCAATAGTTTCGAATTTATTGAACGAGCGCAATATGTACATGTTACGCTGGTCTCTTGGGCGCACACTCCTCGACCATATCAAAAACGAGGATATAATTTTAAACGTATAGGTGTTACACCTGTACGTTTAAAATTACGGAAAGCGAGCCTCCGATGGTATGGTCACATCGTGAGAAAACAGACAATAGCCCTGTAAGGATGCCGATGGATTATAACCGTGGAGGAAAGCGTCCACGAGGAAAGCCGAGAAGACGGTGGATGGACTCCGTCAACAACGACATGGTGGAAGTCGGTGTTGACATAGAGGACGCCGAGGACCGTAGAAAATGGAGGTGCCACCAAGCGGACCCCGCACTGGGAAATCTATTAGGAAAGAAGAAGGGGTACCGAAAACATTTTAATGCTATATTTAATGCGTAAATAAAATAACCCAAATGCGAATTCAGTTTTGTTTTTTCTTTTGTCGTTACGTCTTTTTATTTCTTTGCTCATTCGAACGATATCGATCAATGACGGCGACGAGTCATTTTATCATAGACAGAAATATTCATTTTTCAATCCAGTCGGCAACCTCAAGCATTCGATTATCTCCATGCACGCTCTTAAAGCTATTTTATCGCATTTCTCCTCTCCTTCGATTTTTCCTATCCTTTGTACTCCCTCATTCACACACTCTTCTCTCACTTTATTCTATCCACATTCTAGTCCCTAGCCATATCGGGATCAGATCGCTCGGATTGCTTCGCCGTTTTTATTTCACAAAAAAAAAAAAAAAAAAAGTTCCTATTCGCTTCGACCAGATAAAAAATTTCTTACTAGATTCTGGTCAGATATCTAACTTCCTTTTCTAACCAACCATTTTTTTTCTACCTATTCCTTCAACCTAATCTTCCTAGCCGACCTTGATTTTATCGCTTTCCTTTGTTTCGCATTCCATTACGCCTCTATTACTCGTTTACGTGTCCTAATTCTTCTCTTCCTTTCCGCGTTTTTGTTTTCTTTTCGAACTTTCCGCTAATCCTTCATATTCTAACGACGAATTAACCATATCTTCTTCGAATGTTCATCCTTCTTGAATGAACGTGCCGCTCTATATATTCTGCTCTGTTGTCACTTAAACTCCCCCTAGTCCTTATTGCGCCTCTAAGCATTTTATCATTCCCGTTGATGATCTTCATTGTTCCGTTTTTTAGTTTTTTTTTTTTTTTTGTATTCCATCAATATTCAACCGAATCTAGATTCCTCTCCCTCACATCGTTTCTGATCCGCTATAAACGTGTCCCGACGAAAAAAAAAAAAAAGGTACACAACCTCGTATCTATTTTTTTTAAAATTAATTTGAATGAAAACCAGTTGATAGGTTCTTTTTTTTTTTTTTTTATTCCTAGATCAAAATAAAATTCAAATAACAATCAGCAGTTTTTGGAATTTGCCGATAAAATTTTAACTTGGCTTTTGGTACGTTTTGAATTGACGTCACTGACGACCGTTTCTATCGTTTAGCCGGCACATTAGTTGGCTTCTCCTTTATTCAGTTCATTGTGTTCGAGCATGAGCTATACCGGCTAGCGTGCAGCGATGGAAAACCGGCGCGTCGGCACTAATTTAATTAATTGGCAAGTAGTTCGTCGTGGTACATACGTGTTCCCGCTCAAAAACGAATTACCCGGAAACCGACTGTTTAATAATCTTTCTGACGACTCGTGCTCCGAAAAAGGGGGTTAATTAAACGATTGCTCTTTAATTTTATTTTATTTTCGCCGGCTTATTTAACTAAATTAAAAAAAAAACAATAAAAAAACAACAATTGAAAATTGTCGGGCGAATTTTTAGTTAGAGGTGGAAAAAGTTTTTTCTAATTTGACGAAAAAGTTTCCTCACTTTTCATTAAAAATAGTAGAGCCATACTTGATTTGATTATTTGTTCGACCAATTTTTCGGAGTAATTACTATTACCATTAATTTTAGGTCGTGTTGATCAGATCCCCTGCTATTAACGACAACGTTATTTTTGTGCAAATATGAAAATACAAAAAAAATTATGAAATATGTAACCGAAGTTGTAATGGAAATTACTATGCGAGAAATTACTTTTTTTTTTTTTTTTTTTTTTTTTGTAGAACGACAGTCAATTAGAATCTCCTAAAAGTATTATAAAAGAATTATCCTTCGGAAGCGCAGAGAGTGTCTCTATGGCGAGGTCCGAAAGATCGATACATATTGTGATGTAGACATTTCACGAATAACGTATTTAATAAATAAATTAAATACACCGAGCACGTGGTAGGGAGAAAATCGATGTGCGCCTGAAATCCTATTGTCGGTTAACTAAGCGAAATGCGTATTGAAAGATCGAGAAAAACACACGGTCGAATGGGGTTCTTGACGTTTCTTCTTCAGTAAAAAGTCAGACTTTACTACTCGTCAAGTTGTAATACATTCGTCTCAATCAAAGTCACCGAGTTGCAAGTAGAGTACACTTTTATATATATATATATATATATATATATATATATATATATATATATATATATATATATATATATATATATATATATATATATATATATATATATATAGACGACGACGAGAGGTGCTAGTGCAAACGATACGGATGTTTCAACGATAAAAACACTTTCAACAAAACTCAGTCTGCGCGTACTGCACAACGCGACGGTTAGGTCGACTTTTTCGTCACATTCCACATGTTACCCAATATGAAACAACGATGGTCGTCATAGTGGGCACGCACTTTTAAACAGAAACTCACGAAATTGAAAAATTTAACTGCGAATCAGGAACGGTTACTTCGGTTTTATTAGCGAACCTCAGTTTCCCGCCGTGATGACCTTATTCGAAAAAAAAAAAATAAAGTTGATGGGGGAACTTTAAATAGAACACAAGAGAATGTTAACAATAGAAAACAATTTATGCGCTTTTTGTGACATTAGGCTAATCGGTATCAAAAGCTTCAGCTTGAACTAAAGTTCGCATCTAAATAAATATACTGTAAGTCCGGTCTGGCGGGGGAACGTCTTTCCCCCATTGCCGCCCAATCAAGCCGGTGCATAATGTACTTTTTTTTTGGCATCTAAAAATCCAAAATCAAACGAACTAATTCGAATCCATTTCACTTCGAGACAGCTTAGTTAAAGATGTTCTCGTGTTAAATTGGCCGATTTAAAAGATGCACACTTACGGAAATGCACTTAAAGGGTGGTCTAGCCGGTTAAGGGGGTAAAAGTGCCTCTGATCCAAATTTTATAAAAAGAATATATATGCATCTAGGGCGTGAAAAAAGTAGTTGATGCTGAAAGTTTCAGACCCCCAGTCCCACAGAGGGCTGCTGTAGTCACGATTTTGTGATTTTCGGGTTTTTTACGATATCTCAGCCATTTTTCAATCGATTTTAAAAATTCTCGTTTGAAGTTGAAGATATAAGAAAGTTCTTTAAAGGTTATTTTTTCAGATTTTTAGACGCTACATTCACATTTTTAAAAGGTCGAAAAAATTTCTCAAAAAACTCAGTAACGACGAAACAACACATATAACATGTATTGCAGTGTAAAATATATACAGAAATTTTTTCAGATTTTTAAAAGCGATGGAAGAGGTTCAAAAAAAATAATAACTTGCATTTTTGACTGAAAAACTTCTTGAAATTCAGCTAATAACAGCGGAATATATCTATATGTTACGTATTTGATTTTCCTGAATTATTTCAGATTTTTGGAACAAGTGTGGAACAAGTCAAAAAATAAATAAAATCACGCGTTTTTGCCCGAAAAACCTCTTGAAATTTAATTAACAACAACGAAATAGATATATGTTACATATATATTATATTAAAATGTTTTTCTGAATTTTTTCGGATTTTTAGAACAGATGAAACAAGTTCAAAAAAAGTAAAAACACGCACTTTGACTGAAAAACCTCTGAAACTTCAACTGCAAGCAAACTATAGAATCTAAGTTATATATATATATATATATATATAATTTGTCAAATTCGCGTAGAATCTCTATATTATGTAAATGTAGTTGAATACATACTTGTTTGTTAAAACTGTATAATAAAACAAACTTTAATAACAAACAATATAATGGTAGAAATAATTTATAAAAATAAATTAGATAAATAGCCCTTATTTAGAAACGTTTTCGGGCATAACCCATCATCAGCTAAAACTAACTTAGTGAATTTCACTTCAGTGTGTTTTAAGTTTTCACTAAGTTAGTTTTAGCTGATGATGGGTTATGCCCGAAAACGTTTCTAAATAAGGGCTATTTATCTAATTTATTTTTATAAATTATTTCTACCATTATATTGTTTGTTATTAAAGTTTGTTTTATTATATCTCTATATTATTTTATTTCTTAAGAGCATTATTATTTTTCAGTTATAATATAATTAGTTTAAATACGTTTGTCATATTTAGAACTAAGTTTTTTCAACAATCTTTAAAAGTGAATAAAACGGGAAAAAATATCGTAAGCCATTGTTTAGTTACTTTTTAATGATTTGAAATAATTAAGCCAGCTCACAAAGTTAGTAGTCTTGTGCAATAAGAATCACAGGAGAGAAACTCTTGTCGATTTTACAGGTATGGTTTCAACGACAGACTTTAAAAATATGCAAAAAACTACATAGATACAAAAATACGTTGGCGCACGAATTAAAGAGGCATATTATTTTATGTGCGCATACGCCAGACTTGATACAGGGGCCCGGGAGGGAGGCGACTCTCTTCAACTCGCCAAAGGCCCCTTTATGAGCGCTGGCAAATGCGCATATAAAATAGCATGTTTAATCGTCTGAATGTGTGTGTGTTCGAGGGTCACTGGATATTTTTCTTGAAATAAATGATGAAACTAGAGAGAGAACAGAATGTTCATTTATTGTCCTTTTAATATAGTTTAAAATTTTACGGGTTTTCCCGTTTTCATTAATCTTCTAATAATTCAGAGTTGCCTGTACGAAGTTTTTTATTCATTTTTATTCGTCACACTGTTACATGTGTTTTTAACCAGACGACCTGGGCGCAACGTTATGTCTACTTAAGCGCCCAATTCTAGTCTATATACAGGGGCGCGTAACAAACATAGAGGGGGGACATTTGTTTTTGATGAATTCTCCATACACTGGAGAATATGCGAACATGTATATACATGGTAACATTTTCAATTCTGAATTCGATACAATTAGAGAAGTTAACAAAACAACCGGCTTTTTAACAACGTTAAAAAAATCCTGTTATACGATGAAGAAAAATTTAACAAAATAGAGAATGATTTTTGATTTCAAAAAAAGCTCAGAGAAATGAAAAAGAACAACGAGACCATAACCCGATGATAGATCGTTTCATTGTACTCTTTGCATCACTGTACTTTACACCGCTGCCGAGGCCAAAAATATTTTCAGTTACGCGTCGATCACGGAACTACACTCTTTTTCTAGAGCGTTTGGGCTACTTTCTTTCTTTAAAATCACTGTTATTCTAATCGCATTGGGGACAACGTGTCTAGAATACTCGTCGTCACTTATGGTAGGATTAATTAATACGAGAATTACTCGCGTCTTTCCTCGTTTATAAATAAATCAAGTTCTACCTCTGCGAGATTCTTTTTCAGATCGGTAATACCATTAGCGACGCAATTGGAACAGGTACTTCACAGATAGCGCCGCGGCCTTTTTGAAATTTATAAGCCTGTTCGAAGCAGGCTGTGTAATCGCTGTTATATTGATTATTGCGCATTCGTTAAAAAACCAACTGCAACTCTTCATCGTGTAATTTTCCTCGATCGCACGTTCGAACCGGTTTCACAGTCACGAAGATGGATAACTCGTCTGAAGCGTTACTGAGATGCTGCGGCACAGGGAAAGCTCGGAGCGGTTCGGTCGGGGGAATTAAAAATCGTGTAAATTAAAATTTAAATGCGAATTATGAATAATGCATTTCTTTTTTCGGTTTCGCATTAAAAATGCATGGCTAGGACGAAAAGGAAAAAACGGCTCTATTCGACTAGTAGTAATAAGTAGTGTTTCGGCTGGAGCGTCTTTCTGAAAGTCTGTTAACCGCGTGCATAATTTATTTTTTCATCCTGTCGCTGAGTGTAATCGATCGCTGTTGTGAAGAAGCTACACGACCGCTATATACTTTCTACGACTATGCAGTTGCAGGAATCCTTTACATTGTTCTTTTTTTTTCAACTCCACACAATATCGATGATAAATTGTTTTTCTTTTATTAGCATCGTTGATTTTTCGCGACTGGCGCGATTGGTTCGTTGTTTTTTATTTTAAATAAATAACGTTTTTCTTGTTTAGTATTTTTTCGCTTCTATTACTATCATTATTATTATTATTATTTTTTTTTTTATTTAAAAAAAATAAATAAACTGTATATTAAGAAAGTAAGTGTATAAAGGTGCAGAGGACTGTGTGTGTAGTGTACTATAAAATAAATACTACTATAAGTGTAGGATTGAAAAAAAAAGGGTTGTGTGTAAGAGGTCCTTTGCAAAGTGTACTTATAGCTATATTGTGGGTATTAGTCAGGATGATAAACCACATAGTCCCAACTAGTACCAAGAAAATTGCATTATTTAATTGCTATTAACATTCTAAATTAAAATTAAATATATTAAAAGAAGGGGAAAAAAAGAAATAAATAAATACTGTAGCAGTATTGTACAAAAATAAAATTGTTGGTATAACGTTTGATTTAGTGCGTACGTGAGAAGTTATAATTCTATATCTACATAATAAGCTACTAATATTTAACACAAATAGTAATTAAAATATTAATAAGAAACAAATCCGAATGACTATCGTTGAAATAATAATTTATAAATAAATAAGAATGAGCGGTGGAGAGGAGGCAGATAATCTTGTAATATTAAGATTTCATGAAATGTTTAAATTTAACAGAAATGATCTAATTACTCAGTTGAAACTTACGCCTCATAGCCACCTCAGCAAACTTAAGTAGGGGGTAGTGATTCGTGTTATTAATGTGAGAGGGGTTGTAAATACGAATTTACTGTTGTTCGTTTTTGGGAGATTCTGGTGAACCAACTGTCCAATCGAGATGCGAAAATTAAAACTATCGGGATATTAAGAAGGCCCATTATTAACTTAGTAACGGCTAATTCGATTAAAAACTGAATAAAGCTAAGAATGGGGGATGGGGAATAATATAGGATATAGTGCAGGGCATAGCAAAATTAGGTCCCAGGTTACGGAAGAAAAAAATACCTATATTTAAAGGAAACACGGTTGGCATCGCGGTAATGATGATAGGCGGTAAAGTGGGGAGTGAAGAAAGCTGTAACCCCGAAGTGAGTTAGAAAATGACTATGAGACGGAAAACTTTGAAACGATAGACATCGGTTAAAATGGAAAGAAAAAATTATCATTCCGCAGTTTGAAATCGCTTTCGTTTTAAACCTTTATGATATCGAAGAACTTTTTTTTTTCTTTTTCTTTACTTTTATTACGAGTCACCAGTGTAGATTCGCACCTGTTACGCTTTGTTGACATGAATAAACAGCTGTTCGAGAAAACAGAAGGAATTATGAAATCACTTTCGAAAACTTCTTCAAACAAAACTAAAGTTCAATACAGTCGACACATTTTATGGCGGTGAACGATTTAAAGGAATAGAAATATCGTCATAATTGTCTACACACGCGGGTATCGTGTTTTTACATATGTCTCCTAATATTGTATAATTAAAGTAACCGAACCAAATTGAAAATTACCCTTCTGTTATCTCAAAAATGGATCATATGGATATATTAACCTTTCCAAATGGCATTCACAGCCAGGCCAAAAAAAAAAAACCTCTTTTTGATAAACATCTGCCCTCGCTAACGTACTCGCATCTAGCGTATACACGACTTTGGTGGTATGCACACAGTTCATAGCCTATTGTATAGTATATTGGAGTTTGGGGCAATATGATTTGCACACATCCACACTAGCATCGGGGGCCGCATCGTCGATATAGCTAAATGCGAGTATACTACCCATTAGGTTGGTACATAAAAACTTATCTTTATCATAATCATAAATTTACATGATAGCCTTGCAAATCCTAATAGCTATATTATTATGTATACACACACACTCATATATGTATATATATATATATATATATATATATATATAAATCAATGGAAAATTTTAATTTTTTTCTTGATGTTTTCCAAGATAGAAAAGCTGTTTTATTAATATTCACTAAAAGAGAAGACTTCTGAATAAAAACATAAATTTTAAATTGTTTTACACAATTTTTTTTTTTTTTTTTTTTTTTTTTTGTGAAAGCAACATCCTGTACCGTGTTTAACTGCTGTGGCTATTACAGTACGAAGATGCGCAGTTTGTTTTTATAGATATCTGATTATTCCGCTAATTCTGATAAATTGTGTTATGGATAAAATTGCATCGGGGGAATTCTCAAGAATGTTGGTGACTGTTTTGTTATTAATTGAAGGGGGCCGGTGAGGTGATAATGCTGGATAGTCGCATAGTATATGAGGAGTTGAGGCAGCAACATCTTGGCCACAGAAAGGACAATTCATAGGAGAGGGGGTTCTTTGCAAAATAAAATTATGCGACATGGCCGTATGGCCTGTGCGCAAGCGGCTAAGTGCACAGAAATCTCTGCGGGAAATGCTTTTTTCCGGCCACCATGGTTCGGTTGAGGGTTTAATTAACCTCGAGAAAGTCTGACACGAGGACCAATGGGTTTTCCATAAGGACGTGAGATTATTAAAGATTATGTTCGAGAGATAAGGTGGAGGTGGGCTGTTACTAGGCGAGGGGCAATATATTTCTGCTCGGGCGGATGTATCGACGCGTTCATTTCCAGGAATCCCTGCATGGCTGGGCGCCCACAGAAAGGATACGGAGCACTGTCTCTTAATAAGTTCGTATAATACCTGCTGGGTTCGAATTGCTACAGGATGTTTGGTGAGGAGATTAGAAATTGTCAATAAAGCTGCGGATGATTTAGATACCAGCAGGGCTTTCTGTGATGTAGGCTCTGTAGAAAGAAAATATTCCAAACAGAAAAATACTGCGTATATTTCAGCATCCAGTACCGAGCAATTGTCATTCAGTCGTATGCTTCGAATCACGTCGCAGACTTCAAAGGAACAGGCGGTTGGGGATGAAGTAGCCTCTGGGGTAGCCTTGGCAGCATCCGTGTAGAAAAAGAGGTGGTCGGGGTATTTTTGCATTGTTGCTGTTGTCAACTGAACGATATTAGGATGCAGGGGTTTATTATACTTCGTCAGGGAAAAGTTAACATCAATGTTTAAAGGGGCCCACGGCAGAATCATGATGTTAGGAGCTAGGTTAGGGAAAGGGATTACGCTCACGTTGTGTTGCGATAGAAGAGCCAGGATTTCTGGGAGAGGGTCATTAGGGAACTCTGGGGTGTTGGGGAGGTGATTAAATGATGTTCGGGAAAATAAAATGCACTCAGAAAAGAAATAAAAAAAGTATATTTGAGGTAATTATTTTTATACGCAAACAAATTCCAAATAACTTCGTCAAAATTTCAAAGTCGTCCACGTGTCGTTGTGATAGCATTTAGCCGTTTACTGCTAGGTCGCCTAGCAGAACAGGTGTCAAAACTTATATTAGTCGGTTAAATGTAGTGATTTTTATCGCCACCAGATGGTGCTGTAGTATTGATAGTGTTGTGCAATTGCTGCTGTTATGTATGATAGATAAAATCTAACCGCATAGGGTGCTACTGTCTGAATTAAAAAAAAAAAAAAAGGAATGTAGTGTTCACTGGTCGCTTGACCAAAGTAGAAAAGTATTGGATTAGTTAAACGCTTGCTCTGATTGACTGTTACACTGTTGTGATGCACGTGCGTATGCTTTCCGATACGCTCTTTGTGACTCGCTAACATTGAAGAAGTATTCCCAGGGCTGGCGAACGCAATGGGAAACGAACAGATCAAATCGAAATTCAACTATTACTTGACACTGATGTTGTAATTAACACTTTAATCATTTTTTTCTCGAATGCTCAAATAGAGACTTTTCGGATTTCTATCGGCAAGCTAAGCCTCTTTGGTCAAATAAGTCCTTGCTGCAAGAGAAGTACAGGCAGATTTTTGAGATACAAATTATTTGTTTTGAAATAATTTATAATTTAAAATTAATAAAAAAGAGGGACAGAAACTCATTGAATATTTTACGAATAAGAAGTACATGTTTATTTTGCAACAACGCATTTTATCGCTGTCGGCATTTACATAAATTACCGATCTGGCCAACAGTAGTACTAACTTTTCAGCATATTCGATAATTGAAAAGGATTCACGTTTTGGAGAATTTAAAGTATTGAAATTTACTAGTACGCTTTTTACAAACATAATATTGTTACACTTAAACACACTGATTTACTTCACATTTTTCACTTAAAAGAATGAGTATCGTAAAGACACACACACACACATATATATATATATGTATATGTATATGTATGTAAGTATACATAGAGAATTCTAGTATTTTTGTAAAAATTCTAACATATTTTTTTTACTATTGTCTAACTATTGTTACCGACAACATTATTTCCTATAGATGGTTACAACTATTTGACTAATAATAAACCCAAAAAATTTGATGTCGTCTTTTGTTTTTCAATAATCGTAAATACATTATGTATCTTATTATTCGAAACGAATTTTTGATTGCTTCAATTTTCGGTTCTCACACCGTATTATAATAGACAATTTTTTTGTGGGAGGCGTACGATTAGTAGTGGAAACTGCGATATAGATTGGACTCCTAATGTACTTAATCCTTAAGGGTAAGCGGTTTTCAGTAGTTGATTTTAGATTTTGAAGAAGTCACTAGTAAATTGTCGGTTTTTCGTCAATGAACGAATTCGTTTATTCGGTTTTTTGTAATTTGTCGCGATTTGATGCGAGATAGCTTCGGCGAATGCGTTTATGAAGTATAGATATAGATGGCGTAATCTAGCGAATAATGATAATGGCTCGGTGTTACAATGTTTCTGTTAGCGGAGCCACAATTCGGATGCCAGAGGCAGGCAGGAAACCCACAGCAAATCAGCAGTTGCGTTTATGATTGGTTTGGATTTCTGTAAAGTGGTAATACGTATCGTCTTGATTCGATTACAGCAGCGCCAGAAGAGTTAACGCACTGCAAAGCAGCGTTGAAGGAAAAAGGTTGGCCGCCTATTTTAAAATCGGTTTTGAAGTTTTTTCATTATGCACGTGTAAAAGAACTTTAAGAACTAATAAAAATACCATCATGATCCTGACTCCAAAAAAAAAAAAAAAAAAAAATGCCCGAAAAATTGTCATTAAGCAACCCAAATAAATTACTAAATTGCATTATTTGAAATTTGTTGGATTTTTATTGATGAACCTACCTATCATCTGAATAATTTGCAATTTACAAGGCCAATCCCACTAGCAACCTAACAGAAATGGAAACTGGATTTCAAAGAGCTCTTATTGCGAAGTCTTTGCCGATAGATTTAAACACCGGAAACTGAAGAGATCGATTCGTTCAAATTTTTATTGCAACAAAAAGCGTGTTATACATTTTTAATATTCTTTCGAGGAGAGTAACATATTTTCGGGTCGAATAAATATAAGTGTTTCAAATTATAAAGGGGGGGGGGGGGGGTATAAAAAAAAATAAAAAAAAAAATACCGCTACATTATATAACAAAAAAACAAAAACGATAAGAAAAAGGATTAAAAGGACTAAGAGTATTTGTGTAAACATGGATTTATTTAAGATGTTGCATGAACTATGGAGAAGTCTCTTAAAGTTAATTTTTCCGCATTTTTTTTTTTATTTTTTTTTTTGGCTTGGCGATAAGCCATTTGGCCACTATCAAGTGTCAGCACAAAAGCAATGTGAAAAGGAGCGAGCAAAACAACAGAATCGATTTTTTATTGTAAAGAGAAATAACGATCACAGAAAACAGGATCCATAAAACATCTAACAAAGCCAATGAAATTAATATTTTTACCAATATATAAAAATATCGAGAAAGCAAATGTGTTTTTCTATATAGCCGGCCAATCCAGTTACAAATAATTAAGAACTAAGCGCGGGGGGAGGGAGGGAGGGGGGATCGAAACATGGCGAAGCAGTAAAACTTCAAAGTATGAAAGAATAATAGAGAGCTGAAAGTTGTTAATGCGGACTGCACGGTTTCGCATGGCCAGAATCGATCATGTTATTGGTGTTATAATGATAAATTTTCCATTAGCGTGTAACGAATGCATAAAAATAAAAATAGCTTTAACCGATTTTACAATATTACCGACGAACAACACAAACGATTCGAGTGGCGCAGAATTTTAATAGCGGCCTGAAATTTTCTGAGCGGAAAAAAATTTTTCACCGGAATATCTTTTTCGCAAAAAAAGATAAGTGGCATGCATGCGAAGAAAACGCCACTGTCGTTCGTTTGAAGTTAAAAGCTATAAGAAGAGCCATTAAAATTGCTTTTTTCATCTCGCGTTATTTTTCCTACTGAACTTTCTTCGCGTCCTTTCTATTTATTTATTTATTCTCTTACTTATCTCGATTGTATCTTTCATTATCACTTTAAAAAGCTTATCATCGTTCGATTTTGTCGCTAGCTGCGCAGGAAAATTATTGGTTATTATTATGTCTTTCGTCGTACTCTTCTAGCATAGTAAAAAGTGCGCGTATTCTCGAAAGTAACCGCAGCTAGAGAAAGAGCCTTCTTCTTCCAGCTAGATTCCAAGGTAAAATTTACGCCGTTAAAATCTGATCAGCACGAGACCATTTGAACAATTAATTAATAAGCCACGGACTGTGTGTCCTTTACGGTCAACATAATTTTAATCATAGAAATCACTCTGCCAACTGGCACTGATCATTATTATTACCCGCTAAAGATTGTCCGACCATTTCTGTTATTTGCTGCCTTTTTATTGCCTCTTTGACTCGGTAATATAATTACTATCGTGTACGTTCGACGCAGTTATTTATTTATCATATAATTAAATAAAAACTCCACTTTCCTTTCCAACAAAAAGTTCAAACGAAACCGAATTAAATTCGTATTTTTCAATAACGAACGTGAAAAATGAATTCTAAATAAATTTAAAACGTTTACAAATACAGCGGCGTGATTAGTTGGAGAAAAATTAACACGCTATTCGGGCATAAATAATAAGAAAATCAAACACACCAATGATTAATAAATATATAAAAAAAGTATTTTTATTTATTTATTTATTTTTTACTTATTTATTTTTTATTTATTTATTTTGTTTATTTAACGACGCTCGACAGCTAGGTGATTTACGTCATGACTGTGATCTATAAGTTGCTATAAATATTACACGCTTTCAGAAAGTTAAGTAAGATGTTAATATTATTCGCATTATCGGCTAGTATATAATTAATGCTTAAATTAATGCCATCGTAATAGCTTTTTCATATTCCTGACAATCGATCAATATGTGGTACACCGACACAGTTGACACTGACATTCTGAGCTTTACATATATCTGATAATGCATTGTTCAATCATATTACAAATATAACAGAAAACTTACGAGTATGGTCGAGCTACAGTTGCGGTTTATCTAGATTTTTGCAAAGCGTTTGATGTAGTCGATCACAGCATACTATTAAAAAAATTGTTCGCCTGCGGGTTCCGCGGTTTTATATACAACTGGTTCGATTCGTATTTAAAAGATAGAAAATTTATTACTAAAGTTAATAACATCTATAGTGACAGTATAACACAGGAATACGGGGTTCCACAAGGGAGCATTCTTGGCCCCATCTTGTTTCTTACCTATGTTAACGATCTATGCAACCTTAATGTTACAGGAAAAATTTTCAGTTACGCAGACGATACCGTACTCATTGTAAGTTCTCGGTTTCCAAACATTTTACAACAATTAGTTCAGAGAGATGTTAATAAAATACGTGAATGGATGAATTCAAATCGTATAAGACTAAATATAAAAAAAAACAAAATACTTAGTATATAGTTACTTACCCCAACACAGATGGGATCAGTTAATAATTCAGTGGGAAGATAATTTATTTTTGGAAAGAGCGTATGAAGTAAAATACCTAGGCTTATATTTAGATTGCAAGTTACTATGGAATAGTCAATTAAGAAATTTATCGGCAAAACTTAGGAAATTAAATTACTTATTCTATTATCTTGAACATATTTTTAATTACAAACAACTTAGACTATTATATTTAGCACTCTACTAACCCACCATGGTATGTAACCAATGATGCTCTGCACAAAGACTTGTGCATTCCGTACGTAAATGACGTTATTAAACATTGTGCTCAGAGACACGTATCCAGACTGGAAGGTCACCCAAATAACCTGGCTGTACAATTGCTGAATACCACTGGTAATATACGTAGATTAAGGCGTCATAAACCCCTAGACCTTTTGTAGGATTACAGATTGTGGGTGAGTGCCGGTGGGTGCTTTTCCCTTCACGTCAGTTCAGGGTCAAAAAATTCGCTAAATGGCCACTTTGGCCAGATCGTGATGGAAAAAAAAAAAAAAAAAAAAAACCCCTTTCGTACGGAATTATCCATTGGGGTAATGCAGCTAACTATCATTTGTCACCAATAGTTTATTTACAAAAATCGCTAAGTAAAAAATTAAATTCCGGTATGAAACATCCTAATATTAAGCAGCTTTTGAGCGTTAGACATTTATATTATACACATCTATTATTGTTCGTGCTTAAAAATAAGGCCAATTTTGCTATAAAAACTCAAACTGGAATTACCAGGTCAACTGTACAAGAAAAAGCGTACATACCACATTTTAATAAATTTCATGTACGCATGCAGGCAAGGTACACGGGATCGCATCTATTTAACTCACTGCCTGCACAATTAAAAACTAAATTAAGTACCTGTATGTCTAAACGTAAAACTTTAATCAAGTACCTATTAGAAAACAACATTTAATGTCAATTACTGTAACAACAAATCCACATTATGTTACATCATTGCAACTATCACAAATAATAATTTTTTAACATACATTCAAATATTTAACTATCGGAAAACAAAACTACTAATTTCGCAATTTCGATAGATATAATTAAGCTCTAAATTACTTCATTAACATACGGTAAATAACAACAATACGACACTAAAGCACATTACAATTAAACCGCAAAATTACAACTCTTCTTTAAAATATATAACCAAAACCTAATTCTAAATTATATTTCCATAAACAAATTAAACTAGTACACGATAAACAATATATAAAAGTTAAATACATTTATATCAAAACACTTAAAATACATATGTCAACATATCTAAACAGATCATTAACATTGTGAACTGTTAATTCGCATCTAAAAATTCCATCTATAAGCAACGCTCTTGTCGAAAAATTAAACTCCATTTTATACATCGTTCATTATCACTGCAACGTCAATAATCTTCTTCAAAATGTAAATCTTTTCAAACACACACACTAACAGATCGTAATAAAATATTCCTTTTAACTGGTAAATAAAACAGTTATAAACAATATCAAGAATGCTAAGCCCTACGATCATTACAACGTTGTCACATTCATTTAAAAATCTACTCCTCAATTTAAACAACTTTTCTTTTTACTTTTAAACCTACTTTTCTTTTCTAATGTATAGCCTTTTCCTACACTATAGCTTATTTTAGTTTACATTTGTTTCTTTAAAATAATTTCTTAAAATTATATGCAAGTTTCATCCTATTATTTTCGTCTATTATAAACATTTTATTTTCTCTTCTATTTTTCGCGTTTTATTAGCTTAATCTCTAGTTTCATAATTGTACTTTAATTTACCAACCAACAAGTTACTATGGCAGTCTGCCCAATGAGTTCCATGTGTGTGGAGCTTGTGTGTCATTATTTCTAATTTTATTTGTTTTTTTTTTTTTATTTCTTACTTTATTACATTTTAATCCTAATTATATTAAACGTAGAAATGGTTTATATGTCTAATAATTAATATGTTTGAATTCATTTGTAAACATGGGCTAAGTTGTAAACTCGAAATGAATGAAAATGGAATAAAGGTGAAGAAAAAAGCTTTATACGAGTTTATTTTTTTAGCCCATGTACATGTAATTTTATATTTCCGCTACTCGCGCTTTTCTGGCGCATATGCGGCGTCCAAATTTAATAATAATATTTGTCTATATTACATATGCAATAAAATTGAATAAAATTGATATATATATATGTATATATATAATCTTGTATCGATGTTCGTTAGATTTTCATTAATAGTTCTATGTATGGTTAACATCTATACAAGTGCAAAATCAGCAGTAGGGTTGCATGAAATGACAATAGAATTTAGAGTAAAAGAGGAATTGGACACGGCAACACTCTATCGCCGCAATTATTCGTGGTTTCCAACAGTTGAAATGGTAACATCTGGGAATTAACATTGATGAGGAATACCTAAACAATTAAGATTTGTTGATAGCATAATCCTGATAACCCAAAGCACAGACGAATTACAAAGACAAATAGAAGAATTAAATGAAATCGGCAAAACGATAGGCTCTTAAATATTAATCCGCCAAAAAACTAAAATAATGTTAAACGAATTTACACCAAACAATGATATTAAGCTAGAAGACAAAAATCTGGATGGAGTTCAAGAGTGCATATATCTGGGGATCATTAGTCCAAGAGATAAATAGAAGAATCAGACTTGAGTGGACAGCATTTGGACGAAACTCAGTTATTTTTAAATCGGAAATGCTATTATACCTGAAAAAAAGAAAGCGTTCGATCTGTGTATTCTCCCAGTGATGACATATGGTTACGAAACATGGATACTAACTAAGAGGTGAAGCCGATGACATTGATCATCTCATGTTTCATTGTCCTGCCTTCACAGATTTACGTTTGAAACATGATATAAAACCCAATCAGTCTCTTATTATCACTAAAGCTAATTCAAATAATATTTTGCTATATATGGAGTCTGCTATGATCAGGAAGTTCAAGTGTACATAATCCTAAAATTTTCACTCCATTCACTCTGAATTCAAACGTTAATCCTAATCGAGGAGTGTGTTCGTTGCTTTTGATGTACTTCCTAGTTAGATTAGATTATCGGTAGGCTGTATATGATTGTGTATATATTTAGATATAGAAGTATATGTATTTATTTATATCTATATTAACTATACTTCTGTTATTTTTTTTTTTTTTTTTATTTCCTTTTAAAGTATCATCTTTGTTTTTGTTTGTATATATATATACTTTGCATACCCGCTACTACATACACACTTGGTGACTGAGGGGACTATGATTTTCATCCTCTTTTTCACTTTTTAACTGAAGTATACTTGGCAAGGACCCATCCTAGTACCCTGCTCCTTTATACATATTATAATATAAAATATACTTACCCCATCCACTTGTTGGAATTGGGGAGAATTAAAAAAAAAAAAAAGAAAAAAACTAAGAACTTCAAACACAGATTACAAGTAGCTCAGAGATCGATGGAGAGATGCATGCTATTAATTAGTGAAAAAGACCGAAAAACGATAGAATGGATTTGTGATAAAACAGGAGTAACAGATATAATAGGAAGAATAAATAAAATAAAATTGCAACGGGCTAGAAATACAGCGAGAAGAACAGACTAAAGATGGACAACAAGAGTTTTACACTGGTACCCATGAGGAATAAAAAGACCCCAAGTTTAGACGAAGACCTGGACCAGAATTCAACGGACCACCTAATCTGGAATTCAGTTCAAGAAGAAGCTAGACCATGAAATACTGGTTAATTAGTTGGCGAATAATAATAATAATAATAATAATAATATAATCTTAAACAATTTGTATACGAATGGTGGAAATCGTTCCAATAGAAATATCTTGTTAAATCGAAATGAGTAATTCATGTCGTACAGTAATCTTAATTCATTATATTTAGAATACGTGTATGTATTACATAATTTCAAATGTTTTTCGTTTTATTATTATCACAGTTACAACATATATTGTTTTTAATTATACCTTTAATTTATACAAATAATAAGCAATAGAACCGTGTCCAGTAAGTATTTGACATATTATATAATGTAGTTCGTATTAACATTTTTATCTTTAAAACGAGTTATAATAGTAGGAAAAAAAACTTTAAATTTATATACCACTTACCGCCTCTCGATCATATCCGGATTCAAGTTCTGTAAAAACAAGATCATAAATTAGTTTAAGGTTAATGTTATTTATTTTGTCACGATGGATTACATTACTTTTAAATATAAAGGATCTTTTTCTAATATACAAATATCTATTGGCAACAGGTGTATTAAAACTTTTAAAGAAACACTAGATGTAATTCTGTAAGATGGTACGTCTGTGAGAAATTTTCTCTATAGTTGAAATTAATGTTACAAATTAATTGCTTACTTAGATTAGGATAGAATGTGAATATAATGTATTAATCCTTTATACAAAATTAACTTCTTTTGTACTTTAATACCCGCAGTTTTCCTCCGACGGATTTAAAAATATAATAATATTTATTAACTTTATTATTTATATGCTCTACCGATGCCCTGTCAAGGATATTTGACTTACTTTACTTACTATATGTTTAGAGTTAATTTTTATTAATAGAACCGAAGTATTTAATATATATAAGCGGGGATAAAGTTACAGTTGTTAAGCCTGATATCATCATAAAACAATTATCAACAGAGTGACAGCCTCGTCTTAATAGATTTATTTTATCCACATGTTAGTTTTTGGGTAGAAACCAGGTTGAAAGAATTCATCATTAACTCGTAACGTTTCGAAACAGATTACACTGTTCATCATCAGAGAAACAACTGACGAAATGAAAGAAAACTGAACCGTATAAATAGTAATAGCAGAACAATGTCCTTCAACTAGACTAACACAAAAAACAAAAGAAAAAAAGAAAAACAGAGAAAAGCGTAAAAAAAAATCCCGGAAAAAACCTACAAAATACCGAACTAGCCAATGTTGTCGCGTTGAGTAATGCGGAGAGTAGTAGCGCCTCTTAACCTGTATTTAATATTAGAATTTCTGTTTTCATTATCGTCATTGGCCGTATTGTTGACGAATTGTGGAAGGGCAACATTAACTAACAACTGTGCCGAGCTCTGGGAAGACCCACCCTTAGTCACAACAGATGTTTCATCTCTTAACTGCTAACCATTTTCCAAATTTGACTCAATTTATCACCGTCTTCTCTATTGAAATTTCGATATTTTCCAATTTCTAATGCTTCTCTAACAATCCGTGTACCGTAACATGCTCGATTTTATTGAACGTGTCTTCGTTGCGTGTTCTGCTAATGCTAATTTTTCCGTTCCCGAATGCGCGAAATCTGACTTGTGTTCTTTTAATCTGGTAATAACAGTCCTGAAGAGGAAGGAATTTTATAAACTTCCGCTGTAAATCCCCGTGGTAAGTCATCTTTCATGGATCTTAAAGTATCTTTAACTTTTCTCTGCATGTACCAAAAACGAGTTTAATATTACCTATTTGTTGAAAATTCTACCCATTCTTTCTGTAGTACCCTTTATATAGAGTAAAACGATAAGTTGACAAAGGTTTCTCTTGTTACAATTTTTTCTTTTTTTCCAGCAACATTGTTAATGTTTTTAAAGAATTTTTCAATCAAAATCTCTTCTTTTTGTTTTTTTTTTCATCCTTCTTGACCGTTAATGACTTCAGTTGATCCAGTTCTGCCACAAGATTTCCTGATTTTGTTAAGCGGATCTCGTGGTAAATGTTTTGAATACCCCTAATTTTTGCGACATATTATGATGGGAATCTTTATCAACATATCCAGTGGCGGATCTCCCCCCTAAAGAACCAAAGCCTCTATGAAAAAATTTGTTATAATAGAGAAACTTAATTTAGGTTATAAAAAATTTGCAAGAATTTTACCTACGGATTTTAATAATTAATATTTAATACTAGTTTATAGTAAAACTATTATTGTTCCCTTTTTATTCTATTTTAAATGTAATTATCATCGATTTTTTGCCATTTTTATTTATTTTTAATTTTTATTTTGTAATTTTAATTAAAAATAGAATTCAATGAAACTTGCTCACGAACAAAGAATTCGGATCGGATTACTAACAAAAATGAAAAAGAAGTAAAGTCTAATAAGAAATACAATTTTTCTTACTATTTCTAAACTACCATATTTAAGGTATAATTTTATAATTTCGTTTTATTTTTCACCCTTAAATATAAGACAAAAGTTAAATTAAAAATTGTAACAATTATGTATTTTTAAAACATTTTTATGAATTTCTATAAAGGTCGCTATTTGATTTTCTTTATGAAACAAGGGGTATTTCTCAAATCTACTGCCTATTATAGGGGATTTTACGTAATTATATAATCCCTCCCCTCCTATGTCCTTCAGGATCCGCCCCTGACGTATCCACTTGTGTGCGTCTTTTTCTGATATACTGTGGTCCGTAGCTTACCAATAGCGCATCTTTTTACCAAGCCATCCAAAAACGGAAGTTTATTATCCTCTTCTAATTTCATTATGAAATTAATTTTCGGAAATCTTCCAATTTATCTCGACCGAACTGCCAAATCACGAAAGTGACATCTACATATCTAGACCAACTAATATTCACACTTAAATTATATAATCAGAAATTAGTGTACAGTTAACAAATTTTATGTTACTATTAATAGCAACAAATTTAGTAAATAACGAAAAATGCTTCCAGTTTACGTTGTCGCATAAATAAGGATCACAGATAACAGATAATTACAATTTTTTGAATACAATAACTCAAATTTAATTCAATTTAGTTCAATTTAATTTATTTGTTTTAAATATGTAATTACATAATAAGTTAAGAGCTGCTCTTATGCGCAGGTTAACGCGAGTAGCGGCGTGTTGTTAAATATTAAATATCCATTACTAGGCATTTAATAAACCTTAAATCATTTCTTTTCCTCTTTTTATTCTCCGTTTTATCTCCTTTATCTAATTCTTCTCTAATCCCACTGTGCATTTACTATACAATGCCTAGCAAATATTTAGCCTAGGTTTACAATTGTAATTGAATTATTAGAATCTATATTATTAATTAAATTAGAGTTTAATAAAATAAATTTAAAATTAAAATCTACACCAATCTCACTTATAACTCCAATCCCCCGGATATCTTTATGAGCATTTCAGTTGTAATATAGAAAATATACTTACCTTCAATCGATAAGCATAAAGTTAAAATTTAAAAAAAAACTAATAATAATTAAAAGAACCCACTAGTAAAAGTGACATTAAACGTACAATATGAAAATACCTATAATATAAGATATAAATGGAATGAAACGGTTAACTAATTATTAAACTTTTTATTTCTGCATATACTATTATTAATGTTTTTCTCAGAACTTTTCTTAAATTCATTGAAACTATTATTTAAATATCATTTACTTCAATATGCAGCGATTCTAACGCGTGTTGCTTATACAGTTTCATGATTTTCAGTAATGCATTCTTTAATTGTTTACTTTCATTACTTGATATTGTCAATAATTTTAAAAATAGTGTCAAAATGCGCTCTAACACTAATTACACTACCAGAGTAATAAAACAAGTTCATTGTATCATATTAATTTTTTTATTAACGTTTAGTAATGAAATTTATCATTTCTTTTTACAAATCTATTATCCGTACCAAATTTGATTACTTTTTTCAAATTAATGGTAATGCGTCCAAGACCCATCTCCATCTAAACTAGATGTAATTCAAAACTCTTGCCTCCGTCTTTGTCTTGGCGAAAATCCTCTTCAATCCCTGCTATTCTTGCTGAATCTAATTCGTCACTCCTACCCATTCGTAGATCCTATTTAGGCTATCGCGTACTTGTTAAACGTCTTCCATTCGCGTCTTCTACTCTTGTTCAGTCCTTCCGTTCGAAATAGCTGGCGTTTTACTCCTAGCAAAGCCCCTATTCTGGAATTTATTTTACACATCGTCTTAGTTCATTTTGGCCGTACACTATCTCCTTCTATAATCTCCCCTATTTTTCCTTCAAGCTTACTGATTTCTGTCATTCTCCTAAGGGATTTATTTTTTCCTCATTTTCTAAAAACCTCCCCCAAGCCGTAATTAAACAGGTATTTTACAGCACTATCAATTCCCTATTTCCTTCTCGTGTTACCATTTACATTCGAGGGGGCCCGGCGGTGTTGGTGCTTCCTTCATCCTTCCTGATTTTAACCTATCAGAATCTTTTCGTCTTCCTTATTTCTGTTTCATATTCATAAACGAATTATTCACTATCGTACGTTTTATTATTTTCATTTCCTCGAATCACCCTTCCTCAAATTTTTTAATTATCTCTGACTCCTTGAGCGCCCTTCAGACCATATCCTCTTCCCTTCCTGATCATTCGTATGACACTTTGTTGTCCTCCGTATATGTTCACTCATTCATAATCTTTCCTCTCTCCATTCAATTAATATTGATTTGCTGTGGGTACCTAGCCACTCGGGGGCATATTTGGTAATGAAACGGCTGATTCCTTGGCTCGGGCTGCTTCTTCTCACCTTTTTTGTTTAAAAAAAAATCCCATTCTCTAACCTCCTATCGATATGTGAAAGCGTTCATATCAGATCATGGTATCGGATATTTACGCTTCCTCCTTTTCTAATAATTTTTCATTTCATCCGTCTGCTCAGCTTATTCTCCCTCCCTATTCATGGTTTCTTTTGCATCCCTCTTTTCGACGTTCTGATGTTGTTTCCGTTAAATGCGTTTTGGCCATTTTCTGCTGCCTTCCTCCAAATTTCGATTTTCCCTAATTTCCTCCCCACACTGTCTTTTTCATCCTGATGATGCAGTTATTTGCGACGTCGATCATGTGTTCTTCCAATTCGAATGATGCATAATGTCCTCAAACTACCATATCTTCGTAATTATGTACTTTCTTCGGCAAAAATTTTTTTTGAAAATTGCTCGACCCACAGTAATCCACTTATTAACCACATCGGGAATCACGATTCCAGGCAACTCCAATTTATGTATTCAAAATATAAGCACAGGCGTCTAAAGCATAATTTTCTATAATCTTTTACCAGTATATATTATATAATTTCTTTATTTTTTCACTCACAGTGCTGTTCCTCACTTGTTCTATCTGAATCCTTATTCCTTAAGCAGACTTTATTCCCAACTACTCATCATATCTGCCCGTAGGTTTTTTTTTTAAATTTTTTCCTACAATGACACTATTGCTAAATTTTTAATTGTAATAACCTATAATCGTTTTTTATATGTTGCATCGTGCGGTAAGACAATTCGTCGATACGCTAGTTCAACTTGTACTGCTAACGTTATGTTGTATCGTAATTTGCATAAATATATTCTTTCTTTCTTTCCAATGTACATCTCTTTCTGTGAAATATTTTTTATTCCTATTTGTTGAGGTTTGGGCTTCCTACTCCTTATTGTGCTTCCTATATCCTGTCCTTTCTTCCCAAATTAAGTATTTCCGTTATATTGATTGCTTTTTATCAAAGATTTCTGATGGGATTAGAATATAACCGACTTCTTTCCTTACTATTTATTTCTGGGTAAAGATCCTTGGTTGACGAGCCCAAGAAAACAAAAGAAAAAGAAAAGAGAAGTGGTGTCTAGAATAAAGTCATTCATAAAGTATGCAATAAAAAAAATTACACAATATGTAAATCCCGTATGAATTAGTTAAAACAAAAACAATAAATAAATCATCAGACTCGTTGAAGTGTGCTAACGTCGCACAAAAAAAAACGCGCCAATTTTCAAATTCAATAAAATGTACACGTGTTTAGAATTGAGCTTATACAGCTGACCGCGTACGATACTTGCCGCTCGAATCTCGATACTCGCACGCACACGCACACACACGCACACACACGCACACACACACACACATATATATATATATAATAAAATGGGACAGAGTGAAAGAGAACGAGAGTGAAGGTCGCCTGGAAGACGACGCATAACGCGAATTTCGTGACTTCGCCAAAGCGCGCAAAAGAACTTCGTTCCAAAAAAAGAAAAAAATTAATTTCGCCTAAAACTAGTACAATAGTAGAACGCTATCTATGAAGACGTCTAGGCGGCGCGAACTATACAACCGGTTACCGCAATCACTGAATGTTGCATGATAATAGTTGTAAAGTTGTTTTAATTTTGTAATTTAAAATCGTATAAAAGGGCGAAGGAGCGCCGTGCAGTAGGGAAAAAAAGTGGATAAATTGCGTAATAATTTTTATTGTATTGTGCTCAGGCACCTTTTCTTTGTTTATTTTTTTTTTTTTTTTTTTAGCAGTTACCGTATGAAAGAAAATTAAATCAAAAATGTAAATATCACGTAGAACAGCGCCGGTACGCGAAAAGTTTTTAGTTTTTCCGCTGTAAAACCAGAATAAGTTATTTATGTTAATCAGAAATTTTTGCTTGATAATTGGCAAAAGTTTAGAGGTAAGTTAAGCGACCGTTAAACCGAGACGCGTAAGTTTTGCCTAATTAGTAGCTGTCTGCCTTTGGGGCAAATTTTTCCGAAAATTATACGATATTATCTGAGAATTAACTCGACTGAAGATACTGTTCAATTATCGACGATGGTTGCGTTTAATGAAGTTCTTAAATAAATTTCTGCACGAGAAATGCTAAACGGCCGACGGTGTTTGTCGGGCTGATTTGAATAAAGGAAATCATTGAAAAAATATAATAAAATAAAAATAAAAATAAATAAATTAATTAAGCGTAATAAATAAATGAAATCGGAGGAAACTTTGTCATTCTTTAGACTTTGTATTCGCAATAGCGACGTACCGAAAATAGTAGAGATACCTACGACTATCGCGAACGGAAAAGAAAATTCGAACGTTTGTTTCGAAATCGGTGATTAATAATACATTTCGAGAAACAATCGTACAAGTCTCATTTATTAATTCGGCGTTATTTATTTATTTTTCATAAAAATCGAACAATGCCTTGAGGCCTGCTCCTGGTTTTTGTAATATTTTAATAATTTATTACCGCGTCGTTTGTTCGTCCGTTGTTTACTTCCAGTTCAATTCGTAATCTGTAGTTCAGTTTTCTTTGAAAAACATTCATCGTCTGCGCAATTCTGAATCGAGCGATCTCTTCTTTTTTCTGCCCTTTCCGTATTCTCGCCGTGATGCGCTCGTTAATCATTTCTTTATCGTACATTTCGGATGAACGGGCGGAGTTGGCGATACCGGGAATTAGAAAAGACATAAAAAAGCCATTCGTAGAAAGAGAAACGTAAAGCGTCAATTCCGTTTTTTTGAAAATGTGCGCCCCTTTTGTGTTCGCGTTTTCGGCACCAAAACAAATGTCATCGAATTTAAAATCAGCTCCCGGTTATTTCAAAAATCTGCGCTGCTTCATAAAAGGTGAAATTGAAAAAATTTAAATCCGCAGAATTTTCGAATCCTTTTCTCGCGAAAGAAAAACAGACCTCATCGAATCAGCAGTAGTAGAGAAACACGATTAAGATTTCGTTTATTTATTTATTTTTTTTCATGTTAAAATCGTAAATGTGCGCCTTCAGTTGAAATCGTATCGAGCGCAGATAAGTTTCAAAAGAATACAGAAAAGCACGATAACACCGTACACGTATTAGATTTTTGCTCCGAACTAGTTCGATTGAAAATGAACTACAATCGAGGTTTTGGGAATGCCTTTATCATTAAGTGTAGTAACGTTTAATGATCTACTTTTGGATTACATTGAAGTCATGCAGTATTAAAACAGCCGCATCGAATTCAGTGCAGGAGGTTAAACTACTATTTTTATTTAATGCGGTAGAGACGGTTGAAGAAGGTCTTTTTCTGTACGACATAATACCATTTTGGAAGTAAACACTTATGTCAAGACAAGGAAATACCCTTTTAGATCGTTCGTATTTTAATAAAGAGGTGTTCATCAAAGCCGTCGATTGTTTATATCTCTTTCCATCTTTATGTGCAGGAGTGTGTGTGCGATACTTTTTTTTTTAAAAATCAGCCACCGGCGGTGCGCGCGGAAACTGTTTGAACTTAACGAGTTAGAATTTGTTAAAAATACATTTTAAAATTATACGAATTAAAAAAGACAAAAAAATCCCACTAAAAATTGCGTTCTTAAATATTTTACAAAGAGAAATTCCTTCCCGTTGATTTAAGGTAGCAGCAGCTAATATTGTATCAAACGGCGATTCGTTAGAAAATGTATTCAATCGAGTTCCACCTAGAGCGGTACGGGTGGAAGGGAGAAAATCGTATTAAATCGAAAAGAAATTTATCTATTTATATTTCTGGTAATTCGACTACTTCGTACGATAAACGAGCGTATGGTGTATTGTGAATCGTTAAGGAAAATAAAAATTCACCTATAATCTGGGTATAGCAATGGTTCGATCCCTCGTAGAGCATGGTATACTCCGAGGTAGATTACCTCGGGCATTCTTATTTTGGGTTAATCCGAAATGATTAAAACCAGTTTGTTCTGTTCTTTTTTTTTTTTTTTTCCCGGAAAAAGTGAAATCATTATTTTTATCACGCATCAAGTTATTAGCATTTACACGCTCGGCAATAAAAGTTTCTCAAGTACTTCTTCCTCTTTTTCATTCGCCGTCTCCAAATTGAAGGTTGGCGATCCACGATTAAAAATTTTTTCTTTTACAATGGCCGATCGGAGGAGTTGTATAGAAGAGCAGTCGAACCAGTTGATAAGCTTATTCATGAATTTTGACGTCTTCCTCTCGATCTCTTCCTATTTATCTTTCCTTCTAATATGATTTTCAGAATTTCGTATTTGGGGCCTCGTATGATGTGTCCGAGGTACTGCAGCTTCCGTTTCTTGATGGTTTGCATTACTTCAAGGGTCTTTAACATTCTTTCAAGTACCTCGATATTAGTGACTTTTTTCACCTATGATATTTTCAGAATGCGCCGATAACAATTAATCTTTTTTTCCAATGATGCATTCAGGATCCAGCTCTCGCAACCATAAAGCAAAATAGAGAAGATGCTTAGCAGCCTCATTCGGAGTTCGAACTTCCTACTACACCTAAATATCGGACGACGACGGTTGATTAAATTCAGTGGAATTACTATTAAACGTCTTCATCCGGAAAATAGGGTGTCCCCTTAAATTTACTCTGTTCTGGTTCTGCGCCAAATGCTGAAATAGTTTAACGTATGACATTGCTAATCGTCTTGTGGTCCACGTGAAAAATATACACAGAATCATCTGCTTGAGCATGTTTCGAGCACGTTCATAGAACTCTAGCGGCTATTAAATACATCGCAGTTACATCGCTTTAGAAAATAATACGAAGCTAATTTCCGTGCTTTTAAAGCAAATTCTAAATGTTACCTATTGTCTAGAAACAGAGAAATTGTAAACAATTCGCAAGATCAGTGAGATATTCTAGAAAAAGTATTACGTATAATACATTTTGAATGAATCTGAGGAAACTTTAGATCTGTCATAACAAAAAGTTGCCCCTGTTACATATTATGAGACAAGCGAATACTTCGTCCGTCTCGCTGTTAGTCTTAAGAGTTTCACGATTGTTATTATTTTTCTCCTTAATTGAAGCACAGGCGTTTCGTTTTTTCGTGTTTTGTTTTTATTTTCCTTTTATTTCGGAGAAATTGTTTTATATTTATCCGCCAGTAAGTATTTGTTCTGCACACAAATTGATAAAGCGACAGTTAGCTGGAAACCGTAATTGGATCACTTTATAAAAAGTCTTCTGAACGATAGAATACAATTAGACAGTATGCTCAGTGCATTAAATCCACGGTTTAAAATGTGCGGGAAATAAAATCCGCAAGTAGGATGCGCATTTACATTGTGATATATACGAGTATAAACCAGAGATGACAGTGACTGTCCTGGGGAAAGTTTTCACTCCGGTAGTTTCCCCTTACTTCCAGAGATGTAGGACGGTAACTTTCCTAACTGGAGCTGAGGACGCCGTCATTTGACTGCCTGTGTCGCCGCCCCTAGGATAGGTAACCTATCTCTGTCCCTATCCGGTTCAGTTAGTCCGATTCCCAGATTGCATCTGGTACTTGCACTAACTGAACCCCCTCTATACTCTTAGATGACCTGTCTCCCCGTCGGGATTGGCTACCACGAACTTCCACCAGGGAAGGCGAGTGCGGGATAGAAGAGGAGAGGCTCTGTGATCTCTGGTGATCATGTATTCGCGTCACTCTTCTTGGAGTTGCCGCCAATTTATGGTAGCAGGGGGAAACATCCAGATGCAACTTTGCAAATAGGTGGAAAACAGATTCAGAGAATGTCATCATTCAAATACCTGGGTGCAACGATGAATCAAAAAAACGATGACGATGAAGAAGTACGCGTCAGAATAGGACAAGCAAAAAGCACGTACAGAAAATTGTGCGCGTATTTAGCATATAGAGACGTACCATTCAACTTGAAAATTAAAATAGAGTCAAGTTCTACGTTTGGCCGGTGTTACTGTACGCAGCTGAGACTTGGTCGCTAAAAGGCAAGTTTATAAAGCGTCTGGAGGCCTGCGAAATGTGGTTAACGCGGAGAATACTACGCATACCATGGATAGAGAAGTTCTCGAATTCAGAAGTAATGAATCGTGCCGGCGTAGAACGAGAAATCCTGGAGACTATCAAATATAGGAAAATTGCCTATTTGGGACATATCCTTCGAGGAGAGAAATATATAATTCCGAAACTAACGATAACTGACAGAATGGAAGGTAGACGAGGAATTGGACGGAAACAACATTCATGGCTCAGAGACCTGCGTCAATCGACTGGAATTGGAGACGCGGTGAATATTTTCCGATCGGCGGAGACTGGTGAATTACGTTGACAAGTGGGATAGTGATCACCAACGCGCTATGTAGCGTACGGCACCTGAAGAAGAAGTTTTTTATCATGAAAACAATAAGGAACAGTTTTCTTTTTTTGGTTTAAATCGTTGTCAAAAAATAGTGAATAACTAAAAATTGAAAACAAACAAATTTTACAGTTGAAGTTTAAAATTATTTTCGTTATATATTATTAACGTAAAAATATTGAGTATCATTTGAGCGTGTTTGATAATTACTATGTAAAAATAAACACCTACTCCAAAAAAAAGTTTTAAGAATGTAACAGAAAAAAAAAAAAAAAAGGAAAAAGAGATCCTATCTTTGTGGTATAGTAAACCTGCGTCTAAAACAGCAGTCTGGATTAAGGCTGCTGGCACAGCGGATTAGTCAAGTTCAGATTATCTTCGATTAGCTGAAACAAACGCGATACATAAAATATTTAAGATTAATGTCGAAAACTCTTTAATTTTAACAATCATATTGATTACACTTTAGATGAAGTTGAAAAGAAATGCCGTAAAATTATAAGAATATTTTTTTTTTGGTCTCAGATTTGAAGAACGGAAAATCTTTTACGTTCAACATTATTTCGACAACTAGTTCTATATGGAAGTATTATTTATTATCCGAAATTAAACAGAACACGAATTAAATCAGAACAAGCTCGAATATTACTGCATTATCAGCTTTTAATCGGGTGCTATGGATTGCTACATTAGGGGACTCAAACACCATTCCAGTGTGCCTTAAATGTTATTAAAAACGTTGTTCATTTATATTTGTAAGGAAAATGTTATTATGTTTCGTGAACATTCGGTAGAATTTTTCGTATATAAAGTTAAATGCAACACTGTCGGCACTATATATATATATATATATATATATATATATATATATATATATGTATGTATATATTTAAAAAAGTAATCGATTCACAATATTACGCCGAACATATATAATAAAATTATTATATAAAAAATAAACAAAACATATTACAAATATTAAAAAACATCGATTAGTTTCGACGAACTACCGTCATTATCAAGATGTTAATTAATTAATTCAATTTTTTAGAGTTCACGCATCCATGAGTATTTTTGCGATTAGTACATGAGATTAGCATCTGGAATTTCGATGATACACCAATTATCGAAATGTGTATTTTAGGTACAATCTTGAGACTGCCATCACGTCTGATATCGGAACTGGAACGTTTGGATGATGATCTGCACAGCTAGGAAAATCTTGCGAGAGCTGCTATCCGAAACGTTGTGATTTTTAGTGAAGGATTGTGAGACGAAAGATTTAAAATGTGCTGAATGAACTGGATGAACTGGATGAACTGGATAAACTGGATGAACTGGATGAACTGGATAAACTGGGTAAACTGGATGAACTGGATGAACTGGATGAACTGGATAAACTGGATGAACTGGATAAACTAGATGAACTGGATAAACTGGATTAGCTGGATGAATTGGATGAACTGGATGAACTAGATTAACTGGATGAACTGGATGAAATGATATTAGGCTCTTCGCAATTTTTGTACAGACCGCAATATCTACAGCTAGCTTCTTTACATCAGATCTTCGATTAAAAGAAATTTAGTTAAAACAAATGAAATTAAAACACTGAAAATAAGTGCGAAGCCGATAAAAAAAATTCGAAAAAATTATTAAATACATTAATGAACGGTGGGAGGGATCGAAGGTACCAGCTGGGATTATCGCCGATGTAGATTTTAATACCGCAGGTTACTTTTTTTAGCGCGGCAGATCACGGAGATTTTCAAGCGTATTTCAGAAGATTCGAAACGAAATTATCGACCAAGAAAAATATGTAATAATATAATCGTTAGATCAGTAAAAAAAAGGTGGCAATATGAGCGGAAATTTTTTACAGGCTGCTTTTAAATACTTGTAAAGCAATTTATTTTACAAATGAAATTATCATAATTGATCGCATAAATTTTCAATATACGAAATGAACGAGTGTCCAGAAAAGCCAACAGTAAAACGTTCTTTCTTTAAAAAAAAAGTAAAACAAACGATACTATCGATTTTCGTCAGTTTTTAATAATCGATTACTTCCGCGGTAGTGCATTTCGTTGCGGAAGACCGTCTTTGCCCCTCCCCCCGATAGTCGACTTTGGATTTTGACAAAACGGAAAATTGCGGACAGTGTAATAATAATCTGCGCTAAAGAGAAGGGGAGTGTTCCATCGTGCAATTGTTCACGGTGTGCTGGGTGAAGATGATGATGATGATGATAAAATGTCGACGGTAATTTGGCGTTAGTTCGGCTAGCGTTATTATTTTTACGAGATTTCATTCTGAAAATAGCGCCTGCTTCATTTTGTTTTTGTTCGGTGTAATAGGAAATCCATTAACGCTGTATGTACACAACTTTCACACATGCCGTACCAGCACACATGCCTGCCGCTATATGCAACGAGCACAGACGCATGTGCGCGGTTCGCAACGTATTTGCTGATTTATTATTGACAGCTGATGATGTTTTCTTGGAACACGTACCTGCGCCGACTACATTTACCAGCGATTTTTGGATTTATCGGGCGAAAACGACCGGGTGCGTGTCTTGTTCGAGTTTCCCGGTGTGTTGGCAGATTCGGCGCGAAACGCGCCCAAACGGAACCTCGTTTTCTATCGAGCTGTAGTCGCAGCGACGACGATCAGTTTATTTGTTTAAAAAGCACAGAGACGACCAGCAGCGTGTAAATTAATATTGCTTTCATAATGTTTTACCTTACCTTATTCGGCCCGTCTTGCATCGAATTATTCATTTTTACGTTAGCCAGCTTTCATTTCACACGCTAATGCGAGACTGTTTAGGGAATCCGGGAAATTTAGATCCTGCCAACTTAAATTTTGCCTCTGAAATAGTTTTCCTTAATTGCTTTTGGCTTCAGAAAGCAAAAAAAAAACGAAAACTATCCCGATTGAACAGACGGGCAGAGATAGAAGACAGGATTAGAATTAAAGCTGCATCGATTGTCCTCGGAAGTTTTTTAAAAAGATTTTTTAGAGTAATGCGCCTGTAATAATTTTTTCTTAAACGTCTATGTTTCCGAATTTTCTGGGGCAATCGGACTGTTTCATTCCGATCTGACTTTAATATAATCGGTATGTTACCGGTTATAATATGTACTTCAGTTTTTCCAAAAACGTTACCCAGGTGATAATCTTCGTAGTATTTCCTTTTGTGATTTCAACTCGCTGACCAAGCTGCACGGAATCCGCAACGTTTTTTCAATTTCGTGATTGTTTCCATGTTTGTTTCCCCGAGTCAACATTTCTCGATTATTTTTCTTTAATCCTTCTTATTTTTCCCCTTCGGTTCTTTCTGGCTTTTGGCAATTAATATCATGTTGTCTATATGTTGCAGATTATTTAATCTACAGCCGTTTCAGCTGTTGGGAGGAATCTTTCAAGAGCAATGAATTTTGATGACGACGGCTGCACCTTTTTTTTTTCCCTTTCAGATGGGCCTTTATGAGGGGGAAAGAATTAGAAAAAATTGGAAATTTAACTTTTTGTTCCGAGCAAGGAATTACAAAACTAACTAGTGCGTTCAAAAATTTCACGTATCTAATTCTAATGTTTTTATGAGATCGGGCAATCTCTCAACAATATTTTCCAAGTTTAAGATTAACGCTGATTTTCTGCGCTGCATGACAACCCCCCGCAAAAGAAAAAAAAAAAACAAACGTATAATCGCTTCGCCGGTTGTGGTTTGAAAACAAAAAATATCTTCTTGCGCAAACAGCTAAAACGGAGCACGAGTGAGCGACACAAACGGCAACACTTCATTTAAAATTTCAGGAAAGTACCTAACCGCTGAACGTGTCGCATACGTTGCCGAAATAGTTATACACTAATTTAGTCTAATCTAGAGTTAGACAAAAATACAAAAAGTCAGTTAATTTACCGCGATAAATGATAAAAAATTGTCAGGAATAAAATTGTTATTGAATGGACACTAAATTTTATGGGATTCGTATAGAAAAAAATTCGTAAATGTGCGCAAAACCAGTTTTTCGCATTAGAAAAAAATAATTAATAATAATACGAAAAAAAAGCAACCTTGTTACAGATCTTTAAACGCCTTTTTATTTATTTAACAGCAGTACTTATTGC
This sequence comes from Icerya purchasi, assembly GCA_039619475.1. Lineage (NCBI taxonomy): Eukaryota > Metazoa > Arthropoda > Insecta > Hemiptera > Monophlebidae > Icerya > Icerya purchasi. The sequence goes on along the minus strand of CM077115.1, from coordinate 332,514,080 downwards.
CTTTCGGCTATGATCACTTAATTTAAATTAATTAAAAATAACGCATTAAATCGGTATAAATAAGGTACGCGCGTAGTTTACCCGTTGCAGGTATATCGTCTCGGAGAACATCCTTCAGATCTTCCGTGGGTATATCACTGTGCACTCTACAATTTTCGTACTTCTTACATTTCATTAATTGGTGATGAACAGTCCTCTGGGTTCCTCGCAGAGTTCGCAGACTTTGGGTTCGCCATCTCCGAAGATATACGCATGCATTAGCGGAGTATGACCGATTCTAAGCCGGGCAAGTACTTCTTCATACATGCGACATTCCTGTGCCGTCGTTTCTAGAGGATAAATGTTGCTTTTAATCATGCGCAATTTATTTGCTGTATCAGTGTTAATCCATCTTTCATTCCATTTCCCTAGTACACAGTCCATGGTGATGGAGCGAATCTTTTCCCGTGGCGGGAGCAGCAATTTGGCTACTCTAAGGTTCAGGTCTGCTAAATCTGCTCGAAACCTGGCTGCAGCTCGTACCTGAGGGGTTCATTAACGCTAGATTGGGGTGAGGTTTATCCTCGTAAGCATTGTTGTTCCATAGTTTAAGCATTTGCCTTCAGATTTGTAGCGGTGGTTCACCTGCCGGTGCTAGTATGCTGGGTGAGGGGCTAGTAGGATAAGCAGCTAACGCTCTTCGTACTGCAGTGTGGTGTACTGTATCCAGCTCTTCCGAAGTGTTTATTTCGACGCCGTACGATACAGTGTACACTCATAGTTCGTCTTTGACTGGATAACTACGCGGTAAATTATCAGGAGCACGTTCGTGCGCGGTCTGCTCTTTTTTCCGTTTAGAAGCTTTAGCACGTTCAAGGACTTCACACATCTCCTATGAAGCTCCATGATGTGATCCGCCCAGCGCAACCTGGAGTCCAAAATGACACTAAGAGAGGTTGCGCGAGGCTGAAATTTTAATACGTTGTCGTACAATTTTAGATGTAGGGTCGGTTGCTGACCGCTCCTACGATGCAAGTCGACGCAGTATGTTTCGTAGGTGGAAAATTTGAACCTGGTTTGTTGGCTCCAATCCTCATGATTCTTTAGCGTTATTTGGAGCATTTGCTGAGCAGTTTCTGGATATCGGGTTCTGTATGAGATGTTAAAATCATCCGCATATAATCTGTACGTTAGTGAAGGTGGAATGCGAGTCGTTATGCCAGTTATTGCTATTAGAAAACAGTATACACGGAGTTTACTCCCCTGCGAGATTCCGTTTTGCAGATTGTGGAGATTAGATAGCGAATTTTGTACCGTATCGTTCTATTTTCCAGGAAATTTTTAATAAACTCTATAGCCTATTACCATTTGTTCCGCACTCTTTTGTTGTAATATTCTGCGATTACATTTTTCTGTTTTGTTTAATTGAGTGCAATTAGAAGTAAATAAATATATCAATAATTAAAATCGTCATCGAAAGCTCCCGAACAAACTGAACTGAAAGAAAAACGGCTTGGAATACGCTGTGACAATCACGTAATGAGCGATGGAATGGTAAGAATTGGAAGCGAGTTTTGTCAATCGGTATTTTTAACTGTGTTAAAATTAGTGGCAGCAACCCCTGAGATTCCAAACGGATATAGAAGACTAAGTCGCCTCCAGAATATGCTGCCAAACTTCTTAGCTACAGAGATTAGGCGCGCGATTAAATTTCGAATGATTTTTGACCAAAGCGTGAGAGATTTTTAGTACGCAGTGACAGCGTACTGTATCGTAGTTTGTTTGATTTTCGGAGTTATCCGGTGACCTACGAAATTAAAATGTGTCGAAAATAGTAGAAATTAATGAACCGTTTTATTCGGTCTCATTGTGCAACTGATCTGCTAAGGAAACATCACTAGCATACGGTTTTCTCTCGACGACATATTCCGCAGAATAAAATTCAATAATCAACAAGATTGGTTTGCCTTTAGGAGCGCGATTTTATATTGACAACCGCGCGATTTTATATTGACAACCGCGCGGTATTAAAACATTTCCAAGGCTAATAAAAATGTACGGCGACCAGTATAATTATACATTAGGTGTATGGGTATGAATTTTATGAACTGAAATATCGGGGCAAGACACCTTGCAACGGATATTTATCATTAGGAACTTACGAAGCATAGAGATCGTCTGCTGTTTTCTTGCCTATAACCCAAACCGAATATGCCAATATTCAAAGTCTTGTTTTCTGAGAGTTTATCCCGATCGAATATTTTATTCACTGTGTACAGCGGTGAACATGTTTTGCGTAAAGCAAACATTACTGTTTATTATTAAAAATGAAATTATCTCTATCGCTGGATTTCATAGGCTGTAAATTCTTCTTTTGAAGCGCAATAAAGCCGAAAGAAGAAAAGAAAAAATTCCTCGTATTTTGTCACATTGTATACATCGCATAGAGGAGACTTTTAACCAATTAGAAAAGCCAGAAAACATTCATGAATTATTCCATTTCACTTGAAAAGAATCGTTGTAAAAAGTGTTATATATTGTTACAATTTGAGGACTTTCTCTGGTCCCTCCTACGGGAAGCCAGTGTTACGATTTGAGGGTTTTCTTCTTTTTTTTTACTCCTTGTTGTTATGAATCGATGCTTTTTACTTCTCATTTAGAGGCAAAACTTTATTTTCGATCAAAAGAAAATTATAAAAAAAAAAAAAAACGAATTGTATCTTAACGGGGGCGCCAGTGGTAAATTACGGCCTACCACAACCGAATCAACTCTGCCGAGCAGAGCGTCAGGCTTTTATATCCGATTTATTACGAAGAATAATTCTTTCACCAAACGATTAAAATGAAAACAAAAAAATTATTTAGCGAACCCACTTTTATCTCACGCTCATACCTTTTCCGTCGCGGAAAATGGCACCGTAGCACGTGTCCAATTAAATATTTCTGATGTTCCGAATCACGTATATTACAAAAAACGCAACAACAAACAGAACGAACGTGTACCAAACTGATTTAGACTAGAAAGAAAAAAATTGTATACATATAAAACAAAAAATTTGACTGCTGTTAACATGAAACTTTTGATTTCATGAGAAGGAACACGACGACTAGATAGTACGCGATTTTAAACGGTAACACAGGTATCGACCACCGCACAACAAGATTTAGCGCATAACACGGATGACTAAAACTTTCGCAACAAAACGGCTCTCGATTTTATTCTAAAACTAACGCGGTACATTACCGAATCCTTATCAATTAATAACACATAGCCGCTATCTCATCTTCACACACGGCCCACGCGGCCGACAGACACTATCCTGTTGTCGCATACATACCAGGACACTTACACAACCGCTTAACACTTCCCGAGGCGAGAAATTCAACAGAAATCGGAAATTACCTATTCGGTCGTGTAAATATCCCGGCCGTATTCTCTGACGACGACAAATAATAGGATTGATGCCGAGAGATCGAAAATGAATGATTTTAATCGGAGAATAATATTTCTAGCTCGACATCATCGCGCCAGGTAAATACTGAATATCCGTATTACTATTAAAAGTAACAGGTAAACGATGTTTAAGTATAATGAAATATATAATACATTTTAAAATTAACGCGTAAAATTCGAATAATCATACCGGAGTTTAGAAATCGTGTTTACAAACGGAGGAAGTGACGTATTTGTTTCTTTTCAAAAGTAAAAAAGGTAAGAATGGTGGAAATATGAATTTTCGCTATTTTTTTACAAGTCAGCTGAGATTGCTTTTGATTTTCCACGATGTTTATTTTCCCGGTAAAAACGTAATCGATGTTTAAGGTTCGGTTATTACAGCGCTAATCCCGATAATAAACAATATTTTCATATTTAATGAAATATGGCTGAAATGCAGACATTTACAAATCGGATGGAGTATTTTTCAAGTCAATAACCGTGAACTTTTACGCGTTTACGCGCGAAGAAATATAATTATTTTAAGTAGATCGACTGAAAATGAATAAATGTGTTTTTAGGACACATCGATATTTTAAATAAATTAAGAAAAAAGATTACGATTTTTTTTTTTTTTTTCGTATTTAAACTATTACTTACATTTCCTGTAATTATTTTAAAATACGTGTACGGATGAAACGAAATGAAAAAAAAAAGAATAAAAACTTTATCTACGTTAATCTAAAAAAAAAAAAAAAAAGAGTGCAGAATAAAGCAAAATAAAGCGAAACAAAACAAAAATGTTTTAGCTTCGAAAAACTTTCTAGATAATTTAAAGTGTCGATAACATTGTAATACAATTTTGTTTGCGTTTTTTTTTACTATGTTTTGCTTTTTTTTTAGCACATGTTCGTGTTAAAACTCTCGGTAATATTAGATTGTTTTCATTATTTTGCTACAATCTAATAAAGCGTGTTCTTTTTATGATTTCCGCACTTGTCCGGATAACCGCGAAAAAGTGAAAAAAAACCACACAAAAGTGTATACCGTTTCTTTTGATTTTGAAGACCAAATTCTACTAAATCAAAAACTGTAGGAATTTTTTTAGAACACTGTAAAATAACAGTTATCGCGAACGTTTAAAGTGAAAGTATTTCCTATTCTCCGGTTATTCTTTGAACGTTTTTAAATTTAAATTTTCATTCGTAGTACACGAAGTAATTTTTAGTAATTATGGAAATTAAATTTACCGCTAACATGCGATTTATCCTAAAGAAAAAGAAACGGTTAAGGCTGAGTAACACGGAAACATTTATTTAGAATACGGCCGAAAGACAAAAAAAAAAAAAAAAAAAAAAAAAAATTAGCAAGTACGTTAAATGAAAGTAAAACACGGCTTTTAGCAGCAGCATTTGTTTGAAATGAGATTAAAACGTAAAAAAAGGAACAAACGAAAGTCAGGAATAATTCGGATGATTTAAATGGAAATTTAGAATGGAGTTCTGCGTAGTATGTGATGTAATAAAATCTGCAAAATTCTCGCAACGGACTGATTACTTTCGGTTTTTACCGAATTTTCAAACGAGCAGAAAAGCTGGATAATTTCTTATCACTTGCGAATGAAAAAAGAAGAAGTATTATTAAAAACCGTACAAAAATTGTTCGTAAAATGAAATAATAAATGACCCAAAAATAACAAATCGAAAGAACCGCTCATTTCACCGCTTTGTAAATTTTGATTCGTTTAATTCGATCCGAACTGTGACCGGTTGAATTTTTGCACGTTTACGCGACATAAAAATACCGGAACAACCGCCCAATCTTTTCTCCGGAAAATACATTATTTAAAAGTTCGAACCATGGGTTGTTTGCTACGCGCGCGGCATCTCTTATTTCTGTTCGGGAAACGAATAGTTCGTTGTTATATTTGGTCCTTGTTGCTTTACTCGGCGGAAATCTGGACAATAAATGCAGATTTTGAAAGAAGAATTAACGCCGTGGAAATGTGGACACATAGACGCATGCTAAGAATTCCATTGGCAGATTAATCAACCGAGCGGTGTTGAATAGATGCAAAGTCGACAGATTGCAATTAATGGACGACATAAGAAGAAGAAAAACTAAATTTATCGCACATGAAATTCGAGAAGAAAGTCTTTTTAACTTGGCAGCACAGGGTAAAATCCAACGAAAAGTACTCAGAGGAAGGAAAAGAATGGAACTAACCAACCCAAAACATGGAAATTAATGGTTTCTTCCAGTTAATAAAATCAACCAGATGCCGACGTATATAGTGTTCGTCATGTGCAACCACCTTCCGAATGGAAGATGCTACCTTCATGATGATGATATCGACAATTAAACTTCTTAATCGCCTTCTTTCGAATATTGTTCGGTAGAAGAAAATGAGAAAATCTCGCCTTCGAAATTTCGGTGTACATCAGGATCTTTCAAATACCGACCGTGCTTGGCTCAGATTCCTGTGTCGTGCTCCCGCTTCTATTTCACAAAAATCCCCGCTTCTAATTTGCTCCCACTGTGTAAAAAGTTTCATGCTAGATATAGGTCAGATTTTTACGTCTCCTCCTATTCCAATCAATCTTCCTTTTATTTTTCCATCCAAAACCTAATCTTCTTCCCCGGCCTCCGTTATTGTCTCTATTATCCCGTTTACGTTTTAATCATACTCTTCTTCCTTCTTCACGTTTTCGTTTTCGTCTCGAATTATCTCCTAGTTGCCCTCTTCATTCTAACGACGACGCCGATCCTGGTCATATCTTCTTTGAATGTCCATCCTTCTTTCATAAACGTACTCCTTTAAGTACTCCGATCTGTTATCACTTAAGCTAATCCTTATTGCGGTTCATATATCCTCAGTTCTTTTACTTTATCAATATCTGACCGAATCTATATCTAATTCGTTGTGCCGTTTCTGAAAAAAGATCCCCGTTGCTGGCATGCTCAAAAAAAAAAAAAAAAAAAATACTTCGTGTCGACACCCCGAATAGATTATAGTCTCGTTTGATTTCGTGATCTTTAAAATGATTTCTTTTTCTCAAAAAAGAAAAAAACTGACATTTACTAAAGCGAATTCTTCTTTTAAACTACTGCCGTCTAATCCCCCATCCGGCAAATTGGAAAGAGATTCTATCTCGAAAGTTCATTTTAGTAGGTCGTAATTGTTTACAGCGAATATACAGAGTAGTTGGGGAAAAATTACGCAGGTGAGTTTGCGCGAAATTTTACATCTCGTATCGCGCCATTATTCCGGTCACAACTTTAAAAATTTTAAATTTCACCGCAAATCTAATAATCTTTTGCAAAATTTTCTTCTAGCTTTTTCTTTTTCAAATTTTTCAACCTATAATAATGTAAGAAAATTCTCAAAAAAACCAAAAAACTACAAAAAAAATAATCGTTCCCCGTGTGTAAAGTATTTTATAAATAAAGACTTCCGGGTTTTTGTTGATTTCCATCATCTCCTTGCACAGCCCCCCTGGCCTTTTAGTTACAATTTCTATTCCAACTTTTTCTAAAGAAAACTCGCTTTCGGCTTAATGAAGCGTAATTTTCCTAATAGCTTCATACGCTCTGTTGTTTACATCGGCAACTCGGTGCTTCTGCTTCCCTTTCATAACCATTCATTTTGAAATATTCCATTCGCGCGCTAAAGCAGTTCTCATTACTTGAACAAACCGCTAAATAGCTCGAAAAGAAACGCGATTTAAATAAAACTTTAGCTTTTTCTATTTCTATTTTTCCGTTTTCCGATTTTTTCTTTTGAGTTTCCTTTTTTTTTTTTAAATTTACGAAAAATCGGCGGATTATTCGGGTGGTTTTCTTTTATTTTTTCTAATTTGTTTCCTATTCTCGGTAACGTTTCTTATTTGCTGTTTCATGGATTCGTAAAAAATACCATAGCACACAAATGATTAAATTATTATTATTACTGTTATTAGTCATAAAACGGGCGTAAGGCAAAGAGATAGCTTATCAATGATTCTTTTTAACTGCATCTTAGAAAAAGTTATCAGAGAATGAAGAACACTGATCGATAAAGAAGACAGCAAATTCAAATTTAAACTTAAACTCGGCCATTTCGGCTCCTCTTGCTTAAATTTCTGTTTCTTTCTCTTCTATACTTTGTATAAAATGATCGAAATTTACAACGTAATTCTAAATCGGTTCATATGAATATAATAACATAATCACAAAAATCCTATAAAATACAACAAATGTCCCAATTTTATGTAATGAAAAATGTCCCAATTTTATGTAACGGAAAATGTCACAATTTTATGTAACGTTTGTTATATTTTATAATATTTTTGTGATTGTTATTTAAAAAATATCACAATTTGATGTAACGAAATATGTAACGAAAAATGTAACAAAAAAATGTCTTAATTTTATGCAATTTAAATGTTAGGATAGGATTTGTGTGATTATGTTATTCTTTTTGCGCTGATGCGAGTAAGAATTACGTTGTAAATTTTGATAATTTTATACAAAGTATACAAGAGAAAGAGACAGAAATGAAAACAAGAGGGGTCAAGGGGCACAGCCCCTTGCGAGACCAAAATGGCCGAGTTATATATATATATTAACTATATAGCTTTTGCAGATGTTTGCTAAATTGAATCGGCAACAAAAAGGATTACCACCGATTAATAAAAGTCTCCGAATACGTAAATCTCAAAATATCTCTTGGAGAGCCGCCAAGTAGTATATTACAAATATTAAATACACTACAGACTATATTAATACGTATATGTTGGAAAAATAAAACGAGTTAACATTTAGGAGAAGTTATACAACAAAATGGATGGATTAGAAGAAGAAGCAGTGAACAGCAGGATATACAAATTAAGCCAGGGCATAATATCATTTGGTGAAGAATGTCTACAACGGAAAAATACAGTTATTAAACCAGAAGGATTATGCGCATCAAAAAAACCCTGACAAGAAGGGATTAACTAACCAATTAGAAATGAGAGAACGTAGAATTTTAAGGAAGATTGTAGGAATAAAATGCAACGATGTAACAGTTCAAATGGGTATTAAACGATAGATTACGCAGCAATACAAAACCGTTGCCTATATCGGTGTAAAGAAAAGAAGAGTTTTATTTTACGGAAACATATTACCAGAATGCAGAATGATACCAGAAGAATTTGTGAATTTATGAATATGAACAAAATAAGATTTAAATGGTTTGATGAGTGAGGATATGAAATTAACAAGTATTACTGAAATGTAAATGTTTGACAAAAACTGGTCCCCCGTGAAGCCAGTTAATAATTAAAAACTTAAAACAAACCAAGAGAAAGTCAGAAAGGATCTCGCTTTCGGTAAACTATAAAAATTCATCAGTGGAAGAACTCAAGAAATATTGGAAAGATGTTAAGGAAGGGAAAAGAACAAGATGTAAAATGCAGACTAGGTTCTTTTTAGCGTAATCCATAGAGGCTGAAGTCGAACAAAATTTAAAACAACTCAATACACCGAATATAAAGTTTATGTCGCGGCGCAGTTTAAGTAATAAAAATATTCGACTATTGTCGAAAGTAAATTCAAAATGAAAATAAAAAAAAAAAGCGACTAGTTTCGCCATGTTGCAGTATAGTGCGACATAATCAGTCGCAACCTGATTCGTTTCCACCCAGTATAAAGTGAAAATTTCATCAATGTTTAAACTGATACCGAAATTTGGAATATCTCAAAAAAAAAAAAAAATAGTTGTATTTAAATGCGCTCTTATAATAATTTTGTAGTTTTTTTATTTATAGGAGCGACTTCGCAGTGAAGAAACATACGTGAGGTGAAATGTTAAAAAAAAAAAAAGAAAAAAAGGAAAATGTATCGCTTCAACATATCAGTATTTCGCCAATTCACGTTTTAAATAAGTGTGACATCTATATATTTCAGATGCCTTTTTAATTAGTCGGATTTTTTGAAAATTTAACATCTCAAATCTGTAGTATTATTTAAAAAAAAATGAAAAAATGAAAAATACATTATTAAAGGTGTAGAAACAAATTTTAACCGAAGGGCGCGCAACTAACAAACGTATAATGTATAGAGAGAGAGCTGTGGGGAAAAATACAGAAGTAATCGATAGACCACCGACGTTATATCTAAGTAAAGTAAGTCCTGTATAACCTTGATAAGGTACCATGGATTGTGAAGTTGAGTTTTCCATAATGGTACTCTAAGCCTAATGGATCTGATGAGAATGCTGGGGCCAGTTCTTTTCTACTTTTGGATTATTCGCCTTTACTTTCCGAGATAGTTCTCTGGTATAACCAATATTTAATATTAGATTAGGTATATACCTGGGAGCGATTCGGATCCGGAATAAGACAAGTTTCGATAACCTATATGACACCTCTGATTTGATAGCCAAGCAGCTTATCTATTGTTTGTAAATATGATTTTGCTGCGAGATGGTAAAACCGATCATTTTCATCTTTATTCGATGTTTAACTCTTATTTCGACAACAGCCAGATTAATTTCTTACATTAATCGCGTTTTTATCTGATTTTCAGACTACAGAAAAGCTTTTAATCGTATATTAAACACGTGATAAATTAGTGCAGGTATTAAAGGGGGAAAAAGGTGTAATATAGTTAGTGCAAAATCTGTGTACTGGAAACGAAGTTCTAAAATTCAGTAAAACGATATGGAGTCAGAACTAGTGCGTATTTACACAGAAGAGCGGTAAGATATTAGATATAATGCGGTTTGTAAATATGCATTACAAAAAAAGGGAAGAACTTCGGAATTAATATAAACGGTAAACGTATTGGCCATATTCGATATGCCAATGAATTACAGCAGCTGGTGGATATGATTCGATAAGTAAACAGTTTCACACTTACAGTTAATAATGTCGAAACGCAACTATTGCAATCTGCGGAAAAATGTAGAAGTAATAGAATTTAAATACACTTAGCTGTCTGTCTCATGAACATGCCCGATTGTCGTGAAAACAAAAAAAAAAAAAAGCCCCCGAATGAGCTAAATCGGTTTTTATTTAGTTAAATCACATCTTGCTTCCTGTTTCGCTCTTCCGTTTATCCATTATCCAGTTTCCTCTTGGCCCGTTTGATCCGTCAGAAGCAATTTTCATTTGTGATTCGAATCTCATTTTACTTGAATGTCCTTTCATTTCTTCAGAACTCGCGATACAGTATTCCGGTCTTTTGCGTCTTGGACTCCCTATGCCTTACAGCGCTCATAGCATCCCTTCTTTTCCTTCTCCCTTGGTTATTCCTTTGTTAGCACATATGTTCCATTTTTTTAAATTTTTCCTATATAATCATTAATGCTGTCATGCCTTTGGATTGGGTAACTTCCTCAGCCAACACGCTCAAAAAATTGTAAAAAAAAAAAACGGTCTTCGAGAGAATGCAAAAGTTATACCAGCGGACTAAAAGACTTTACCAGATGCTATAATTTTATTACAGGCGACATCAATACAAGCTAGAAGCGTTTGAAATGTGACTGCAACGGGAATATTAGAAATGACAAGAAGAAAATATTTTAATCAAGAAAAGAGGGAGTACAGTTATTTTGACCATGTTAGCGCAGTGACGAGAAATATGAATTATTCAAAGTTTGTAAGATCGATAGAAAAAGAGAAGGTGGAAGAAGAAGGATATCCATGGTCCGGGAACAATACAGCCAAGGATCGGAGAAATAACAGTGATTTTTTTCGTTTTTTTTTTTTTTTTGGCCCAGGTTTTTATATTATTTTAACATTAGCAGTTTTTAAAGAAAACATATAACGCCTTACATTCTAAAGAAACTGGCTCCTTTACAATTTGGTATACAGATATCGGTAATGTGCAAAAATTTATTTTAAATTCCTTTCACCAATTCTTCTCTTTCCTTTTTTATATCTCTCACACCGGGGCCGTACTATATGTTCGATAGACCCCTCCAACCCGCATTCATTACAGTTATTATTATTTATTATTCCTAACCTCGCCAAGTGTAATAGCGTCCGGTGATGACCCAATCTTAATTGTACAGATATAATGTCGCTTCAAACCTTTTCTCTTAAACCAAGAATCCTTCTCTATTTTGCTCTTAATAGAGTAATATATTTTATCTTTTATTTCGCTCCTATTTTTATTATATTTTGCGCTCCACCTTCTAACTAAATCTTCTCTCATATAAGGAACCCCCCCTCTCTTACATAATTTGTCTATTATATTTAGTCGAAGCGGCGGCCATACATGATATTTACCTAATAAATGGTCGCGTCTACGTGCACGAGTTACGACTCTAAACGGAGAGAACGATTGCACAATATAAACTTTATTGCGTTTTTAAAGTGTTTTTAAAACAAATCGCGAAATTGATAAATTAACACGACGATTCGACAATTCGACAATTAATTTTGAAGGCTGTGAAAGTTCAGCTCACTTTTAAGTTTTCAAAAAAAAATCGTAAGCGGTAACTTACTTTGTAAAGAAAAACGCGGAGAACAAAAAAAAAGAGGTCAACAAAAATCAACGAAGAAAATAATGATGTGCAGAACGTTTAGATACATTTGGTTGACGATCCCAACAGAAAAAAAAGAAAAAATATATATATGTATAGAATTTTTCGAAGCACACTAGGTACAAAGCAAATCCCTTATAATACTTCTCATGATCTGTAAACTTTTATTCCTCTCGACCGAGATCGACCTTAATTTCTGGTTATTCACGCACAGGAGGGGCAATAAGTTGGCCTATCCATCCTACTACTTCTAGTGGCAGATTTTTGGGTATGTCTTCGGCTCACAATGTTGTTCTTCTTACTTTGAATCACTCTACAAGCGCTATGGTTCATCTTCTATTTCTCTTCATTTTCCACTTCGGACTTTGTTTAATTTCACCTATCTCTTCCTTCTCATTTACAGGTTTTCCAGCGGTACTTCCTTTACAATGTCAACTTTTGTCGCCTTCGATTTTAGTGCCTTTTCCTGCATCATTTGATTGCTTCTCATCTGCATCTAGTTTATTTTAAGTTTTTCACTTATCTCTTCCGTTCATTTTTGAATACTCGACCTTCCGAAATGATTTTCCGTATTCCACTCTATTAAAGCCTCGTATTCTCATTATCAGTGTGTGTACGCTTCTTGCATTCTTTCTACTATACTATTATTCTCTTATCGTTGAATTTTACTTTTATTTTCTATGTAAACGTTTAAGAACAAAACTTTTTTATTCTTTATTGAACAATATAAAATCTTTATTAAACAGAAAATTATTTTTAAATTAAAAATTAAAACGTGCCGACATGTTTCTTTTCCACTTCTCGGGGCTAATTGTTGAAGCAAAAGAAGATCTTTTCTAGTCGCGGTCCGCGTCGGGTTAATTTTAACGAGACCCGCCTTTTATTATGGTTAATTTTTAGCCAATCATTCAACGTTATTTTCATAACTGATTAGTTTAAGCAACGCAACCCTAATTGCAAGTATGCCAGTTGCAATACGAACCAAGTTACACGCGCATACAGTTTAGCCCGTACTTCTGCGAAATATTGAACAAATTAGAGCAATGTAAGGTACTTCCTAGAGGTTACTCTCCTCATCGAACGTGACGCAGTCACGGCAAAGAAAACATTCACTTATTGTTGCGCGCGACTCAAGAAGTGTTAAATTTAATCCTTCGACCGAAATTGGAAAGCTGAAAAAAATGAATCTATCAAACGCTCATCAAATGTATTCACGAAGCGGCATATCAAGCTACCCCACAAAAAAAATTGTGTATGAAATCTACTAAACATCCTAAAGCACTAAAGGATATGATCGCGGAAAAAAGACGACTAAGGAGAATCTGGCACAGGGACAGAAACCCAATCAATAAAAATGCATTAAACAGAATAACGAAACAATTGAGGAAAGCGTTATCGGACAGGAAGAACGAAGTCTTTCAAGATTATATTACACACCTGACGCCCAATATTGATACCGATTACTCGCTATGGAAGGCCACCAAAAATCTAAAACGTCACCACACACCTCAACAACCACCCTTAAAAAATAAAAACCACGGATGGGCAAGAACCAACAAAGATAAAGCCAAAATATACGCTGAATACCTCTCTGAAGTTTTCCTTGACCACAACAGCATGATAACTCGCGATGATGACCACATATACAATTATCTACAAGCGCCATTCCAAATGTGTCCACCTATAAAACCGGTATCACCAATGGAAGTAAAATCTTACATACAAAAACATCTTCAACCAAAAAAATCCCCTGGATATGACCTAATAACTGCAAAAGAACTGAAAAACTTACCGAGAAAAGCGATAACATTATTAACATATATTTTCAATGCAATAATTCGTACCGGCTATTACCCCATTCAATGGAAATTCGCCTCCATAATAATGTTACAAAAACCAGGCAAACCGCAGGAAGAAGTATCATCATACAGACCTATCAGTCTCTTACCCATTACTTCTAAGCTATTTGAAAAACTTATCTTAAGAAGAATAAAGCCAATACTTGAAGAAAATAAGGTAATACCTGACTGGCAATTTGGGTTTAGAAAACAACATGGCACGACAGAACAAATTCATCGATTAGTTGAAGTTATCAACAGCAGTTTCGAACAAAAAAAATATTGCAATGCGCTATTCCTGGATATAGAAAAAGCGTTCGACAAAGTCTGGCATATAGGTCTACAATTTAAACTAAAGAAAAATCTACCACATCAATATTATACACTATTCAAATCTTACCTAACGGACAGATACTTTCAGGTGAATTTTAACGATGAGCACTCTGAAATATATAGTATACACTCCGGTGTGCCTCAGGGCAGTGTACTCGGTCCGGTACTATACCAGATTTACACTTCCGATTTCCCAGACAATGCTAACACTATAACTTCTATGTTCGCGGATGATACGGCGATATTATCAAGCCATCATGACCCTAATGTTGCTGTGGAGCATATTCAAACTCACATTACGCATATAGAGAATTGGTGTAAAGCATGGAAAATCAGAGTAAACGAATCTAAATCTACGCATGTCTTGTTTACGCTAAACAGAATTAAGGGAAATACACCAATCCGCTTTAACGACGAAATAATTCCTGAGTCCTGTTCCGTAAAATATTTAGGACTGCACCTGGATCAAAGGCTAACTTGGAAAAACCATATTTTAGCCAAAAGGAAACAACTTGAGCTCAAACTACGGAGTATGAACTGGCTAATGCATACAAATTCATTCTTATCAGTTAAAAACAAACTGTTAATATATAAAGTTATTTTGAAGCCTATATGGACATATGGAATAGAAATCTGGGGAACCACCAGCAACTCCAGACTGAAAACTATCCAGCGTTTCCAGTCTAAGGTATTGCGCAACATCGTTGGAGCACCGTGGTATATCTGTAATACTGATTTACATAAGGATCTCCACATGTCTGATGTAAAAGAAACGGTCAGAACACACAGTGGTAGATATATGCAGCGACTCCAGAAACATGTCAATCGACTGGCTGCCAACCTCAAGCGAAATCCCACAGAATTCAAACGTTTAAAAAGATATGGTCAAATGGATCTACAACATCGTTATTAATTAATATATACAGAGAATGGCTGCTAATGGGCAGCATCTAATGATAATACCGTAAAACATTAGTGCTACTTATTGACCCGTTCAGGGACAGATTGTACGCAAAAATAAAAAGAAAAAAAAAAAAAAAAAAAATTTTAATGTCTTCGTGTTACTTCGTATTCCTTTTTTGTCTGATTTAGCAACAGGCTAGACTGAAGATGAAATTCCGGCTGCAGGACTACGTAAATCGAAAATGTTGCATTACGTATTTGCTTTTCAATGTGTTTTTTTATTTATTTTTTATTACATTTATCGTTATTTCTATTTTTTAAAATACTGTCTCTTTTCTCATCTCATCTTTTATAAATTTATTTATTAACAAAAATCTGTTTAAAAAGAATTAATTAAATGTCCGCACTGAAATATTAAAATAAACCAATTAAATTTCAGATACTTGTGATACTGGAACAGTTGTTGAATCTAAGGGAAATCTAGGAAAATGTCTACTTACTTGATAGAATAAATTTGTTTTTCTATTCCATTGTTTTGAACGGTTAAAAATACACCCGTTAAAGAATAATTCATTTTTATTATTATTATTATTATTATTATTATTATTATTATAACCGTCTGTATTAATTAAAATTAAACAACTCCACGCTGGAAACTGAAAAGAATTACTTATATTCTCATATATTCGTGTATTCGTGCATTCGCGCATTCGTGTATTATTCGCGAATTTGTATATTCGTGTATTCGTCTACATTCGTGTATTTGCATAGTCCTAGATTCATATATTCTGTGTATTTGTACGGGAATAATTTAAAGAGGCAGAGTGTTATTTTGTTATTTATGGAATAGAAGAGTAAACGTGAAAGAAAGTTGTTTTCGCCGCGATAGTTTATCCAAAACTCAGCATGTCAAAGATTAACGAAAAAGGAGATCTGTGAAAAATAATTTCTCTATTTCCAGTTTACTCAACTTTTTTCATATGAGTTCGTATTATCCATTCATTCTTTATTTTTTTGGATAGGTCAAACCTTCGGGGGACTTCAGATAAAAAAGTCGATTATTTGGCAAACTCGAATATCACAACTATCCGTGCCCATCTTTATACCCAGAACAAAGTGTCGCACTCTGCTTCAGTCATCATTCGTTAATGTCGGTTCTTTCGTTTAATCGTCGCCATCAAAGTCTGTGATGCCCTCTTTTTTGTTTTCTTTCCTAACTACAATTTCCATCAGTCCAATATCTTAACGAATACCGTTAAAGTGTATAGTTCACACGAAATACCGTTAAAGTATGAAGATTATCAAAGAGCACGTGCTCCGCAAAGTTCATCGGACCAACACGCAAAATAGCATTGTATTGGAAAGATAATTGTTTAGATTTTAATATGGAAGGATTTGAAATGGTTATTGTTATTCCAATTGAGAATTCTAATGCCTCATAAGAATTGTGGCTTTTTTGATAGCGGTTATTCTTCTTCCAAACCGTATTTTAAAAATACCATGTTGTTCAGTTCTTTCGATTATTATTTTCCGAAAAATTGATTTTCAGTACTTTTTCAACAATCTCCAACCGCTCCGTGTGCTGTTTTCGATTTTTCCCAAAACAGATCACTTCAAATTTCGTTTAATCGGCCAACTTCTCTATAACATATTTCATTTGGCCAAATCTAAATTCGATCATTAAAACTCACCAGAGAACTATCTCGGAAAGTAAAGGCGGATAATCCAAAAGTAGAAATGAACTGGCCCTAACATTCTCATCAGATCCATTAGGCTTAGTACCATTATGGATTGTGAAGTTAAGTTTTCCATAATGGTACTAAGCCTAATGGATCTGATGAGAATGCTGGGGCCAGTTCATTTCTACTTTTGGATTATCTGCCTTTACTTTCCGAGATAGTTCTCTGGTATAACCAATATTCAATTTCGGTATATGCCTGAGAGCGATTCGGATCCGGAATAAGACAAGTCTCGATAACCTATATGACACCTCTGATTTGGTAGCCAAGTACCTTAACTACTAGGCTACAAAATGATATTATGGGACTCACTTTTTTTTTTACCTATAATCCGTTTATGTAAAAAACATAGTGGAAACTTTAACTCAAAATGTAAAGTGACCTACACGTGTTGTGTGGTTGCGTATTACAAAACTTTTTCATTTTTTCAGAACATTTATGGCACAGTAAGAAACCTGTATGAATGGCTCGAAATAAAAGTAAACAGTGAAAGGTCGGTGTGCATATAAACTTTACGATAAAACGGGAAATTATCGCAGTGATACTGAATCGACAGATTACCCCGCAAAAAGATTCAGACAATACTCTAAATTGCCGCAACACTACAAAATGTCTACAAATAAAGGAAAAAATGTGAAGGCTGTATTGGAAACGCCTTCTATATGCGACGTATTATATTTACGGTTCGACACGTGTGGTAGAATGTATGATGGCTGCCATTGAACGTTACCAAAACATAGCCCTTCACACTATTAGCGCAGGTAACATAAATCGGAATATGAAGTTAGACATGGGGTTACTGAAAAAGTCATCAGATTCACAGGTAACCTTGAGAGCAGCAAATATCGTAATAATATCAAAACAACTACTAGATCATCCGAGAGATATCAGGGGGGACCGAAACGTCAGAAAACGTACGATCTAATATAAAACTTTTAGTTCTGGAAGAACTTTGTTGGAAATCCGTAACGTGCAATTTTTCATTTTGATAATTATTGTCAAAGAGCATCAGCGGTCGTATATGAAAAATTTTGAAAAAAATATATTGCCAGGCCGCGGGAAAAAATCACAGCATATTTGATTTCTGTGCTGGTTTTAGTCGATTTTTATAAATAAAATGTGTCGTTCAATCGCTTTCTTCATTAGAGTCTCCAACGCTTCGGCAATGTTTTCACCTCTCGTTAATATTGCTCTCCATTTCATCGTATTCCTTATTGATCTTTTTTGAAAACAGAACAAAATACCTCTTTACTTCACTCGACCACAGCATAAGGGTAATACTCTGACGTCTTCTTCGAACCGTCGCAATTTTACAGTGTCTTTTGTAAATTTATTTCCTTTATTTTCTCACTACCAATAATATGATTTTATAATATATGTATACAATTTTACGCAAGTCAATGTTTAGTGGTTCACCGAATACTTCAGGAAATTAATTTTTCCTACTGTTCATCTTTGTATTACGGCCTGTATCAAATTCCCTTATATGCATGCGATACCTCTAAATAAATTCTAATTTTAACAGTTTAGTCTTTTTTTTTTGTCACATAAATTACTTTCATACAATTCCTTCTTTAACTGAATCTATTTTTAAAACTTTTTAAGAAACTCTTTAAAAAAAACTCTTTAAAAAAACTTTTTTGCCACATCGCTGAGCTGAAGAACCCTCAATTTTTTTCTTACCTTACGTGAATTAATGATATTCAGTGAAACTTGACTATTGGTTTTTGTGCCGTAGCGTTCCTAAATAGACTTTTTCTAAACTGAGTTGTACCCTTACGCCACCACCGTTGTTTCGGGACTTTATAATCTTCTTGTACTTCACAGTGGCCGGATAGTTTTAGTCATTTTGGCTACCGCTTTCCGATTAAACGGGTTTCCATTTCTTCTGAAGATCTCATTAACTCTCGCCCATTTTTTTTTTACAACTTGCGCTTCTCGCTTCTCATATATCTTTCTAGGCAATTTTAATCGGTTCTCCCTGCGTTCATGTTCTTCTGAAACAAAACTCTTACTTTGCCCATGATTATTCGTTCGCTCAATTTAGTATCTTTTAAATTCCATCCCGATTTTACACGTCGAACCGTCATTTTCTTTCGACCCTATTTACCAATGATAATTCGGCAGTAAGTGGGGGGCTGACTATTTTTTTGAATCGTCCAAACGGCCTTCCACTCTATCCTCACCGGAAAATGTCCACCTTGAATTCTTCATTTCTATTATTAATGATATCGCGATAAATTCCTTCTAGCTCCCGACTTGAAAAATATGCTTTATAATTTCCCTTTTTCTATAGTTTCTGCTTCCCCATCGTGTTTTATTTTTCTATTTAAAAACATGCTTGGGGGTAATAATCAGGAGTACACCTATTGTCCGAGCTTGCGAAATTTTTTCAATATCTTCTCTGTATAATATTATCTTCCTAAAAATTTCTACTTTCTTTGCAACACGATAAAACTATCCTTAACTCTTTTTGTTAACTTATATATATTTTTTTAAATGTCTTCATTTCTTCGATCTCTGATCATGATAAAATTTAATTTTCCTCCATTCTTCTATTTTCATTCATTTTTTCGGTTATTACAATTATTATAATAATAAAAAGATTTGATTTCATTTGGTTTCATTATTATTATTATTATTATTATTATTATCGGACGAATGTTTTGTCTTATTTTAAGTTCTTTTAAATTTTTTAGCTTCGCTTTAATTTTGAAATTTATACTGATGCGTATGCTTTTGAGATCGTATCTCCTCCCTGTTAATTGCTCACTTAATTACTTTACCAATGGCACGTAATATCTATTTCCATTTTACTTTTGAATCTATATTTATTTGGAAGATCTCTTTACTTTTTAATTTGTTTCGAATGTCATCAGTTTTCAAAATGGAACGATAATTCATGGGTTTAATTCAGATGCGTATTTTGCCAGGCGATTCACGATTCTAGCAAAATTAGGCTTCTAAATTGATTTCACGTTGTATTTGCAGTACATTACGACTCGAATGAGAGTAGCACACGTTAAAAATTTAAAGAGGACTTAGTCTTCAGATTTATGTGAAAACAGGATAGCATCACGTGGCATTATGTCTTTTTGCGATAAAGGAGAATATGGAATTACAAGTACAACAAGAAATCATACGAACTCGTGTGAGATTAGTTAGCTAATACGTAAAGCAGCCCTTTAAATATATCAATACTTAAACATTTAAAATTTCCGTGGCGGATATAATTATAAAAATAATTTACGGTAGACGCCATGTTTAAAAAATTAATCTTTAAAATCTTTAAAACTGAATAGTACATGGAATAATTTTGATAGATGAAACTAGCTTAATATCTAGTATCGGAACCGAAGAAAAATATGTGAAATATGGAATAAAAAATATGAAATATAGAGAAAAAAACGTGAAATAAGAAATAAAAAATAAAAAAATGAAAAATGGAAAATGAAATATATATATTCGTAGGAATAGGAAAACGGTTTTGCGCTGCAAAGATTTAATTGCTGAACGGTATATATTTTTCCAGTTTTTAATTTTCCCTGCGACCATTCTGCAAAACTAGGCGTAATTTTTCTTTTTTGACTTTTGACCTTATTCTGACAGTGCGCTAAAGCTGCCAGTTATATCTCTGACTTTGAGTAATTCGATTTAAATTGTTTAATTCGTATTCGATTAACTTTGGATTTTTTTCCGCCGCTTGCATTTAAACACAGTTTGGTATTTTAATAGATTGCATTATTTTGCATTTTAGTATGGGACGTTTTCGTGCTGGCCTTCTCGAACGAAATTTCACCTCGTGCTTTTTTTTTTTTTTTAACCTTAAAAACGAGACCTTGTGCAAATTTCCTACGTTGTACATTTTTATAAGAAGTCGTAAGTTAAAAAAAGATAGAAACGAATAAATTCTCTTATTTACGTTTGTGTATAGTGAGCATTCTAAACTTTCGTTTTGCAGTCCTGTCGCAAAACACGAATTCTTTCGCAATAGTACAGCGATTCGTAATTTCGATGAAGAAATAAGAAAGTCGTAAGATCATGAATTCGTACGCATCAATTTGAACGATACAAAAAGGAATTTTAGGATTTCGTGAAAATTATTCCGCAAAACGAAAAAAGGAAATAAAAACAGTGGGGCGATTCAAGTACGTCGCCAGCCGCCGCCGCCCGGGGGGGGGGGGATAGAAAGAGGATATGAGTTATAGGAAAAATAAAATTTATAAGTTGTAAGGGCTTAATATTTTATTAAACAAGAATCTTAATTAAAACATAATTTTGGTGGGTTTGCGGCAAATTATTCTACTACTTTATTATAAGAGTCTTCCAAATTGTCCATGATTATATGAATACTCATCATGGTCAGTTGATTAAAAATCTGAAGGCTCCAGGGGGAGGGCAAATGCCCCCTGCTCTCTGGCGACGCCCATGGGGCGATTTGAATCTTTATTATAAACGTACTTACTTTTTTCAATTTACGACTACAAATATTGAATGTTGGCTACTAAAAAAACAATCAACGATTTAATGATTTTTTCCAGCTAATTTATGCGAAAGTCCATATTTAACGATGAAGATGATTTATTTATTTATTTATTTATTTTTATACGTTTGTCGCGATGTCTGCTTGTTTTTCAGTTTTGTCGCGTTTTATTATTACAACTACGCCCAGACTAACTATTTTTCCGTACTCATTACATGTGCAGTTGGCATATAGTTTTTTGTTTTTCTCTTTCAAAAAACCGTCGCGATTGGGAATTTTTCGGCAATTCAAAAACAGTGTACCCCCCTGATAACATGACGGTGAGTTATTTAGATGTGACACGTTTACACACATTTCTGTCTGACACTTTGTCGATATCCGTTCGCGGTAGAAACTGTTAAAAATATTTTTACAGCGGATCGTCCGGTGCTCACTTTTCTCATCCGGACTGAGTGAGATCGTTCCATCGGAAACTGATATTAGCCGAGGCTGAGGAAGTTTGCGTAGAATGCCGGTGAAAAGTTAAATATTAACGCCGGCAATGTGTTTGCAGGTGTCGGACTGAAAGCGCTGCTGGTGTAACGCACGTCTTTATCCGCAACGCCGTGGTTTAACGCAATCGATTCAGACGATATTAACCGGAATTGCGCCGCGATTTCCTTCGTGGAATTTCTCCTCTTTATTCGCTCTTAAAATGTCGCCCGTCAATATGCTTCGCGATTTCCATTATCCCCGTTAGAGAAGATAATGTATAATAACGGGTCGCTGGCACTGCCGTAAATCCGTTGTAAACGCGACCAGCGCTAAAATGGGTTCAGTCTGCGTACTGGCTCCTGTCTCGTATTTTCTTTCCGCGTTAATGGATGTCACTGGCAGGTGGTCTAGACGCAACGGAAAACGCTACATCAAACGTTGGTCTATTATGTAGCTTGAATCATCGGCGACGACTGACGTCTCGGGTGTATCTTTTCCATTATACGTTCCTTACCCGGATCTGAATATGAAGAATTAAATTTTCCTACAAGTCTATTGTAACCAGAGAGGAGAGGTGTTATGCGAGAAATTTCCAACATCTGAACTCTGTGAAAGCTAGCCGTTAAATTTTTCAATTTTCCAGACGTGATCAGCTTGCAAAGTCTGAAAGTTTTAGAAAACTTTCTTACAAGTACTGTCATTTTCTAATTTAAATCGTGATTTTTTTGTTTTTCTTTGCACACTTTGAATAAGATTTCCCTTCCTCTTTTTTTATCTTACCGTGCCACTTTCAGAAAAAAAAAAATATATATATGTATATTTATTTTTATGTTTTTTTTTTTTTGCCTAATCAAGAAATACATTACATCGATAACCGATTAAACTCGCTGCAGTGAAAAATTAAAAATTTGACCGTAATTTTTTTTTGTATTCCGCTTTCTCTACATCAGCTTGACATTGTTGTTCGTCGCTCCAACACTTTGGGTACACTAATAGTTTTCGATTGATTATTACACATATAGAAATAATTTTAATGTTAAACTGATAAGGTGGGGTTGCAAAGCGAAGAAAACGTAAAAATATCCGATTTCACCTGGCCACCGTGATCGCCCGATTTGACAGTTCCTGATATTTACGACAAAAATAAATTTAACAATGAGTTTGAATAATAAATACAGTTCTTGGTATTTTCTTATATGGGGATATTCGAAAAACCTCGTCTACCAAATAGGTTCTCTCGGTTTAGAAAGTTTAAAAGCGCGGATTCGTCAAGAAATTCTGGAAATTTCACCTGCTATGTTGAAGAGGATGTATGTATATAAAAATTTTGTAAAAAGATTAACCGATTGTGTAAGTCAAAACGGCCATCATTCTTAAAAGATGTCGTATTTCATAATAATAATTTGTATAATCGATATTTTCGAATAAAATTGATTTCATTTTTTTACATGAAATAGTTTTTGAGTTATTAAAAAAGAGAAATATGGTCATCTTCATTGGATCACTCTGTATATGTATGTGCATAAATGAATGTTTGTTTATCCCGTATGCATTGCTGTACCAAAATTTTTAAGATATATCGTGATGTTCCAGCGAAGGTTTTAAGGTATGGCTGAGTTTTCTACCTTTACTTCTTCACGAAATATGAGGTTTTAAGTGGTTGCGACCGGCGGTATAGAAATTCATACGGGACGAATAAAAAAAAATTATTTTTATAAAATTTGAAATAAAACGATTACCATCGCGGTAAATATAAATTAAACGTAAAAATTCAAATAAAATGATCACTATGGTAAATAATAAATTCTAAATAATATGTTATTAATTTCTGGCGTAAATAAATACACCGGGTTTCGTTAGTTTTCTTTTTGCGTTACTGAAATCATGAGATCTCCCATGACAGAATCTAAACATACAAGTGTCGTCACGCTTCCAGCCTAGCTGCTGTACCCATTACGGGAGTTTAATGAAAATTAGTGTTTTCTATTAGTTTATACATGGAAAAATAAAAAATGCTGCAATAGAATTTTTAATATTTGCTACTGGGGAATGTTATTTATACTGAAATTTAAAATCCTTACTCAACTTCTGTAGTTTGCTGTTGTGGGGTAATAAATTAATTTTAATGAAATACTTAAAACGGAGAGATTGAAAGATATAAATGATGCTCTCTTAAATGTGTAATTATGGGAGATCACCGTGTAAAAAGATCAGTCCCTTAAAAATTATGGCCGTGTGTGCTGTTTGTAGTTGAACGAAACTTTTTCTTAGATTATGATAGACAGATTATAGGAAGACCGATAATCTTCATCTAAACGTGAAACGTGAATAGCATTTTTTTGTTGAACGGCGATAAACATAAAATTCTTCTTAAAGAGAAAAAGAATCTTTACATAAATATAAAATTTCAGGTAAAATAAAATTTTTTTTATGAACTTCCAAGTACAAATTTAAACGGGTATTAATTAATAATACAGGGGCGGAGCCGTGGGCGGTAACAGCTGGTATTATATAAGAGCGAAAGTTTAACGGAACTAAAAGTATTATAAGATTTGCTATGCATAAGAAATTATACGTTTTTTTTTTTTTATTATCATTTTCGAATAAAAGTGCGATTAATTTCGTTATGTATATTATAAAATTGAAGTGATTATTAACTAGTATCATCACTGTGCGTTATTTTTCAGGACTATCGGTGGCTGTGCAATTTACTGAATAATTTGTCAGCGAGAATTAGTGCCGAAAAATATTCCGTAACTGCAGTTTCTCAAGTGCGAAGTTTACATATCGGTAAGTTTATACTTTGATATTTTTATACGTTGTTGAACACGAAACTGTGCCTATTATCATCGACTAATTTCTTTCGTTTTTTCTTTTCGTTTGAAACTTTCAAGTCGGTTAACAATAACACGATTAATTTATCATTTTCTTTAAAACGATATAGTGTTTATTATCAACAAAAGTGTCGCATGAAACTTTGATTCCATTTTAAAAATATCTTCTACAGTTCTGGAAAACACAGCATGGATGCGAAAATACGCGACATTAGTCTCAAATTCGGTTCATAAAAAAATATTCTCTGAAAATATTGCGAGTAAAATTATTATTATAATTTGGTTATTTCGTTTTATACTTTTTTTTTTTTTTTTTTTGAAAAAATGTTAAAAATACAATTACATAAATAAATTGACCTTTTAACTTGGCAAAGATGATAATCACCGAGAATTATTTGTCATATATTTTAAATGTTGGTGTGGTAATTTTGTTTCTTCCGCGTTTACTTTCACTGCAGATTATGTAAACGTTATTATCAAAAAAGAAAAATTAATATATAATATAGTTTAATGGCAAAGCGGAACTATATTTTGATTTCTTGAGCTTAATTATGGGCAAATTTGTCCGGTCCGAAACATTTTAAAACCGTCGCTTCTCACCCTGTTAATTGATTTCTTTTTGACATGGATATTTCTTAGCTATAGGGGGTCATTCTAGAATTTGCGCCACCGAAAAATGTAACAGAAGTGACGCCATTGATCACATGACCGGGAAAATTTGACGGGAAATTCAAATCCAGATTTTTTAAATTCGGAATATGATGAAGGAATTTTGTGACCGGAATTGTCTTTATAAGTAAGCTAGTTTTCTTAAGGTCATCATCTGGAAACCAATAACTATATATCGTACTTTTCCCGTCATAAACCTTTGTTAAGTATCGCTAATGTGTGCAATAAATGCTACGTAAGTTAAATATAAAATAGTTTGTTATTCCCTTCTCCTACATGATATTTAAATTCAGAATATGATGAGGGAATTTTGTGGCAGAAATTGTCTTTATAAGTAATCTACTGTGACGGTTAAACCAGTTAGTGTGTGTCTGGATGTCGTCCGGTGAGCGTGTGAGGCAGTTTTGTCAACGTCAGCGAGACGAGAAAGAGCGGCAGGAATATCCGGAATTCTTGATGAATACTCTGTTTTACTCTAGTATAATTAAGGATGAGAAGATGCGCTTGCCTTTAAAGCAATAAAGGTGCAAGAGAAGAAGAAGAAAGACGATGAGAAGCACAGGAGGTACCGATTAAGATGAATACAGAGCAAAAAAAAAGACACGTCAAGAGTAACAAGAAGTCTTGCCTGATGAGACAACTTCAATCTACAGAAAACACGAGTTTTTTTAAAATATGATCCGAAAGAAGTACAAACGAAAAGGATGTCTACGTCACATGATGGTGCAGGAGGTATGCAATCGAGACCACGGTTAACGGAAGAAGAGCTCTGCTTGTCTCTGTTTACATCACACCAGGAGTACGTTCAATTGAAGATTTCTTTGAGTTGAATTTAATGGCATACAGTCCAAAGGCGTGTGTATTTAGAGTTGCTAGGGAGGAGGAGGAGTATCATCATGGTGGAAATATAAACATAAATTTACAAAGCAGCGAAGGATTTCGCGGTTCATCGAGTTCATGCGTGAAACATTCAATCACGAACTGAACAACGTCAATCTCGACAACCAGAAATAACACATGCATTGTGACGCAGTTTATACCGATGTGCGTAATAATATAGCCGAATTAACTGACAACCGTAAACTTTAGATAAATTTTGTTTCTGCAATCAGTATTTCAATTATGAAATAAGGAACTGCAAAAGTTGTTAAACGTGTACCATGTTCTAAACTGATTTTATTCAAATTTCTTCATTTTATCCGAGTTTGTTTTCCTTTGCTGTTTTCTGAAATTTTTCACAATAAAAGTTTCAGATTTTGAACAAAGTCTGGTAGTTCCAAACAGCTTTCTAGCATCGATATGGTTTGTAACCGCTGAGCGAGCGTTTTTACAATGTCGCACATATTCCGAACATTCATACACTGTGAACATGTTCTTCTACGCAACAAGAAAGTGGTGGAATTGTTGTGCCGTTATTTTTGTGTAGTAGAAATAATACAAATATAAGATTCATCATTATATCCTCAACCATTCGGTTGGTGGACGACCTATTCGTACATTTTTAGATGTACCGATATAGGGGTTGTATACTAAGCAATTATTATATATGCAACGCAGGTGTACACACGCAAGACTACATTCGTAACTGATTAGTAATCGTTTGATTTATCGCGCTACCAGTGCAGTCCCATGTGGGTCTGCTGTGTACTGACCTAGCGCGCATATGATGTTGAACGTGGTGGTTTGCTATTGCCTTCCACGTGATTACTAGCGTATATTTATTTATTTATTTAATTCTTGTAATAAGTTCGTCGTCGCTCGGGATCGAGCCCGTAACCTCCATATCGGAAGTCAAGCGCTCTAGCAACTAGGCTATCGCGACATTAAAAAAAAAAAAAAAAAAAAAAAAAAAATCTATCCGAATTTAATATATAAGTAAAATTTGATCTTGATAGCGTGGTAAAATGCTATCTGTGAATAGGTGCAAATAGAGAGGCTGATATATTTGCGCGAGTCCTTTAGAATATCCGGCGAGAGAAAATTGCAACAGTTATACACGAACGTTATCTGTGCGAAGGAACTGCTGATAGGCTTAGTCGGAGTAATTTTCTGGAATATCTGTCGAATATTTACCGAAAAAGTCGGAAACGAAGAAGGTCTATCCGCGACTTGACATGCCGAACACGTATCGGTAACTGAAATCACGTCGTTTGTAATCATTTTTGTATTTTTTCTCTTCAGTCGATTTATTTCGTTTTTTTTTTTTTTTTTGTTCCGCCCGCCTTTCTCTTCCAACTAGAGTTGACCGTTTCTTTTCCTTTACTTTTTAGGACGAATTTGCTGAGCAAACCTTTTTCCTCTTATTCCGCTTCTTTTGTTTTTTCCATTTTTTATATCGTTCATTCCAAAGTTTTCTCGTTCGGTCGCTGTGCACAATACACAGTTTTTTTCACCCGGTCACGGTTCTCGAGTGCAATAAGGGCGACGAAATTCAAATGATCCTTTTTCTGCCTTTAACATCGTAGCCTTTTCAAGCCGTTTTTCCATCCGTTCTAGAGAATAATTCAGTTAGCATTGTTTCGTTGCAACACATAAAATGACTATCCAGGGATAAATATTCTAGTTGCTGGTGAAAAGTTCTTTGTTAAGATATATTATATCGTTCTCTTGTAAAAATCTTTTTTTCCCTTTTTCAGCATATTCCGCTTACCAGTTAGTTCCTGGGTCGCATTATCCTAGTGACGAAACTATTGGTCGACTATTTTAGTTAATTGGGGGGCTGGCAGTAATTTTTTCTTTTTCGGCCAGAGTATAAATGAAGTTTCTAGTAAATTTTTGTAAAAAAAAAAAAAAAAAAAAAAAAAAAGTCATACCAAAATTAAACTTTCCGTTTGTACATTTTTATTAATACTCGTGAAAATTGGCCATAATACTGTGAGCCTCGTTTTCTACATGACACAAATCTTGCCTGGGCACATAGAGTTAAATCTTTAAAAAGTCGTTAAGAAAAGGTACCGACTTCGAGATTTATTCTAAAAATTGAATAAAAAAGCTAAAAGGAAAAAAAGTAATTCTGGGATAAAAGATAATCTCTTATACATTACGATTGAAAAACATTCGTATGTTAATCGTAATCACGATACATCAAATTCAAGTTCAGAAACCATATTAAACGTATATAAAAACACATTTATTCGTTTTCTTCTATAAGCCAAGTGTGTACTCTATAAATACATCGACAATATCGAATAACGCGATACTGTTTATAAATTGATGTACCGAAATTCTAACGGTAATAATCATAATATTCGTCCGTTAAGATATATTTCACTGAAAAATATGTCGTTTTTTATCGAATTTTTTAACTTTTTACCGCACTTTTATTAAATTTTTAACTCGAAGTTTGTCTTCGAAAATTATTTTTGTTTCTCTAATTCTCGATTGTTCAAATTATCGAACCGAGAAATACGCAGTAATCGAAAAAAATAGCGATTTTGTAGTTAACGGATTTAATGACATAAATACGGAATTTTCTCGATAACAACGGTAAAAAACAAACATTTCGAAAAACGGAAATCAACGGCGTGGTAACAACAACACGTGAATACAAACAATAATGGCCGATTAATCGATATTGACGACATGCATGGGCGACATCTATATAATATATCGTTAAATGTAAATATCGATATAGGCGACGCGTATAACAAAAGTGGCGCTAATCGTTAAAAAACGGGTATAAGGCGATACATATAATACGTATGGTTTTAAGCGTTAACAATTTTATTTCTCAATTTTTAGTGTAAATATTAAGCGATAAATACAGACCAATCTGAAATATTGCTACTTTCTATACAGAAAGCTGGATATCGATTAATTTCCAGCAATCTTTTTTCCTCTACCTGTCCGTCCAGCCGAGTCTTTCTACCCTCCTCCGATTTTACCGTTTCCCTTCACTTTTCCGCTGTCTATTGCTCGTTTGTGCCTTAATACCACGGTCTTCCGTTCTCGTTTTCGTTTTTTGTTTTTTTTTTTCCCCCTTTAACACCCTATGCCCAAACTGTTGCTTTCATCCTAATTACGAGAAGCTGATCCTAATCATATATTTTTTTTGAATGTCCATCCTTCTCGACAAAGCGCACTATGCCTTATTCTGATTTGTCATGTCTCGAACTTCCTTTAATGTTACTATTGTGCCTCTTATATTTTGATACTTTCTTTTCTGTCCATCATTCTCCAGTTCTTCCTTCCTTCATTCTGTTAATTTTTATGATGACCGTATCTCGGTATCTAACTAGCACTTTTTTCTTTTTTAATTGTTTCTAAGCGGGGAGGTCGTTTGCCGACGTATCTTCGACTACGGCCTTCTATTTTGCCTTGCGCAATTAGCCGCATTGATCATCTAAACGAAAAACATGTACAACGTTTTATTCCGTAATGAGATTTAGTCCCCCCACCGGGGCCGAGGCTATATTAAAAATCCTTTTTTTTTTTTTTTTTTTTTCAAACAAAGAATCATTAAAACCGATCTAAATACTCAAAAGCTACATATAAAAGAAAAAAAAAGAAAAACATAGGCGACGAACATAACCGACTCGTTTCGAAATCGGTAAAAAAATATATTTCACCGCGATATCGAGGAATTTTTGTCGGCAGTTTTAAAGGCGACGGACCTTTTAAAGTTTCTTTTATGTCAAAGAAGTTCCGTTCGACGCGAATTAAAATTGAAAAAGGGATTTAGTTTAAACGGAAGTCATTTTTAATGGGTGTTTATCAGATATTTAAAAAAAAACCGCAAAGAAAATTTAGAAGATACGGAAATAGTATTCCAAAAATTCTAACCGATTTTCGTGCGAATTTCGTAAGTTAAATGTAATTTTTTCGTTATTATTATTATTAATTTAAAGTTTAGTTTAGGCTATTTCGGATCACTTTCTTTTTAAGTCGGCAAAATGTGAATCTATTCCAAACAAAAAAAAATAATCTTGACTTCGCCCACTACGGCCAAAGCTTAAAATAAGTTACTCTCCGTTATTAAATATTTGAACAGCTTCGTTATAAAAGCTCGAAAGTTAGCAACTCGCGCAATGTATTAATAACGCCAAGTCAAATAAACTGCTAAAAAGAGCAAATAAACGCTAGAGCAACATTGGCTCACGAAAGAAATAGTAACTCCGGGTTTAACATCGACAAAGCGTCAAAGTTCGACTAATCACGTTTGTCTTAATCAAATATTGTGAAACTGAATGTTGCTTTAACAGATTGCAAACCCCCACAAAAAAAAAACGCTAAACGAATAATTGTTTAAAATTCTGAATTTTCCGTTAATGCGTGGTAATAGAATATTTAATGAGCGTGTTTATAAAAACCAGTCCTAATCAAATCGTTGGTCTTAGCGCGCCAACTGTGTGGATAAATGCCGGTAGAATAAGTTAAAAAACTTCTATTTTGAAATTTTTAAGACTTCAAATTTGCGAACAATCGTAAAAGAAATCGAGCCTATCGTAAAAATTCCTCATCCATATCGGGAATGCATATGCTCGAGCGCAAACGATTTCATCGATTAATTGCCTTGTAGCCTTGTAGATGGTGATTCGGTGGCAGTTATTGGAAAGAAGAAGAACCGGCAGTGTGGAGCTGTAAGAAGAAAACAATCTTGAGTGCGTGACTGTTTTTTTTCTTTTCTGAATGACAAGGATCGCATCAAATTATGTTACGGATTGTAACAGGGATATATTAAAAGAAATTTGAAATTTCAACGACTCTTGGTGATAAAAATTTTTAGCAGTTTCGTAGAAAAATATGAAATAAGAAAATTGATAATTTATTCGAAAACGATTATTTCGAATTTATTTTTGCGCGCAATATTTTAGTTAATTTGTATCATTCGTAAACGACTCGCCGTCTCAAAATTTTATTTTGACTTTTTTTTATTGTTGTTGTTGTTGTTGTTGTTTTATCTATTAGCGCTACTGCAATATTGGCCAAAGGCACGGATGAATATAATTTGGGTGCCATTTAGGATATTTGACAATCTCAGATATCTGAGTAGTAACATTGTTCTCGAAGATTTCAAAAAGGGAATTAGAGAGGCGGCGTAGTCGGAACCGGAATAGGTTGAACTTTGTGGGTAGTCTAGCAGAAGATGGTGAAATGGATAGAACAGAACATGTGTTACAAATAGAGGAGGATCTGTCTTCTTTGATATATGTATATATATATATGTAAGAATGGGATATTTTTGCGAGGCCAGTACGCAGACGGCATAAAGCAATTTCTTCTTTCTGGCTGTGTTTTAGTGAAGTATTCCGAAGTTCAGTAGATTGAACAGTAGAAATTTCACGTCAGTTTTTCGACCGTTTGTGTTCATTAGTCGTGATTTAGTTGTCCTCGAGGAGTCTGACGAAGGTAATAACGGCATATACATATGTGGAATCGAGAAGTGTAAGGCGGTTTCTTTTGCTGCGAGATCCACTAGTTTGTTTCCTATAGTGCCCTCATGTCCTAGAATTTAGGCGAAGACGATTTTGGAGACGATGGATATCATTGAAATTATATTTTTAACGATAGGATTTTATGATTTATTATGGATTTGCGATAGACAAGAAAGTGAGGAGAGAGAGAGTCTCCGCGAATGTAAGAGAGTCTATATGCTGAACTAAACTGTAAGATCGACTGCAAGTTTTACGGCGTATAGTTTTTTTGTGGACAGGATTGAGAAGCTGTTTGGAACTGAATAGCGCATTATGTCGGATTCATTAATGAGCACTGCGCAGCAGACCGCATCCGGTTTGGAACCGTCTGTAAATATATTTAAACGGTCGACGTAGTTTAATAGAAATCTTTTTAGAACGTACCTTTAATTACATCGAGTGTTGTGTGAGTTTTCCAATCTGAAGGAGAGATAAACCAATATGGGACCGACAAAAATCTGTGTAATAAAGCTTCCGAATGTTGCTGATCGATATGGAACTTAATGCCTCTAAAGCATACGGCTACATGTGAACTTAAAGTTATTAAAGTTAATGTAGATTCTGGTTCACTGGTCCGTTCGCGTTCTATATACGTTTTTGAAGACATCTTTGATTGACGATTTTCAGGTATTTTCTGTTTTCTTTCCACCCCAACCCCCCCCCCCCCCCTATATGTTTTTCTCAGATTTCTGGTATATTCTTGGGTTTTTTAGTTTTATTTTTCGGTTTTTCAATTACATTTGAATCTCTAGGTAGGGGTGCCGATGATGGGAGAGAAACTGATTATCCTGAGGATTCTGATGGTGCAGGTCGGAGGCGCGTTTGCAGAGGTGTAACAGTCTTTTCCATTATGAAGCTGTTGACTATCTGTAATGCTAGTTGAGGCGATAGACTTGATTGGTGCCGAGTTTATTTCGAAAATTTCACGCGAGTCTACATTTAGCGGACAATCGTCTCCCTTGTGAATAGGTTAGAAATATACGGTAACTTTTACCATCATATGAGAGAATAAAATAGTTAGGAAATTACGTATTTTGAGGAATGTTAGCATATACCCGTCTGCGCCAACTTATAGTATGACCGAGTTCTCTTCATGATGGAGCATGTACCTTCAGTAGCGAGATATGTAAGGTTAGCTGGATTTTAAGAAACTTTCTAAGATACTGTTTCGAATAATCGGGCTAACACATTTGATAAGATTATTTTAAAAGACGGGCCGTGTTCAATTTTCTCTCCCTAATGTTTTCCAATTCTTATTCTCCCATGCGCCTACACTCAATATCCATAAAATATTCTTATCCTGTTATTACTGACGCGTGAGGCGGCTAAATTTTTCTTTTCAATCTTTCAATAGTCGCTCGATAGCATTGAGGTAGTCAATTATTTCGAAATTCGGTAAGCAAGATAAAATGCTTTGTTCTTCAGTTGGATGCTTGAATTCGGTGATAGAGTTAATCTTCCTCTTTTGGTTTTATCCGCCTAGGATGGAGGATTATTATGCACGTAACGGTTCGGTTAGCGTGCGTGTGTTAGTGACGGTACAATGATTAGATGTGTTCGAATAAAACGGAATGGACTCACTGGTGAGTTCCATTGTTGCTGCATGGTACCGATGTTATCCGGCTACCTGCTGATAAGAACGAACTACTTTACCGTCGCATCGCGAATAATTGAATTACGATAACTGATAACGAATACAACGCTTAAACAGACAACTGTCGGAAACACGTTTATGTTCTAATTACCTTTTGACTTTTTAAAAACTACTATTTGCAGTAATTTCTGTCTTCATCTTGGTCTTCGTATATTACCTGTAGAAAAGTGTTTCTAAACGAGTCCGTGTTGAAGATATTTACCGCGTTTAAATGAGAAATATCCGAGTCTTTTTTTTTTCTCTCGAAAAATTCGTATTACTAGTTGTTTTTTTTTATAACAACTAAATTAATATAATTATACACGCACGCGGTAGGATAGAATCGATAATAATAGCTGATAAATAATGCAAGTTGATAATGAAGACATTACCGAATGGAGTAATTAAACGTTAACGAA
Source organism: Icerya purchasi (assembly GCA_039619475.1). Taxonomy (NCBI): domain Eukaryota; kingdom Metazoa; phylum Arthropoda; class Insecta; order Hemiptera; family Monophlebidae; genus Icerya; species Icerya purchasi. Next base: position 332,480,415 of record CM077115.1, on the reverse strand, counting down.
TACGTTAAACCGGCGAATGATGGATTATTAATTATTCGCTGTTATTCATTGAATTATCTGTAATACTTTTCAGTAATTATTCGCCGTTATTAATTGGATTATCTTTAAAACTTTTCATTAATTATTAGCTTTTATTAATTTAATTATCTTTAAAAATTTTCATATATAGCGTGGTTCCGCATAACTGAGTAATTTTTATCATTATTAATAGTTTCACGGATATCCAGATAAACTTTGTTGATTATAGAATATCTATTACCTAACTGGGTAAAAGTACGCTTATTACACGACTCCTCTTATTGCGATGAACATTTACACCAAATTCTGTTGTTGGGGGAAATACTACCATTATAATAAAATAATTTCGAAACTAACTGTATATCAAATATATTTATTCTTAACATTTCGAAATTGTTTACACACCTTATTTACAGCTTACATTTAACAAGCATAGCGGAAGGTGTGTGTGCTTCGGATTCGATCATAAAAATAGAGATTTTAGTCCCAAAAATTATTTTATCGCTGATTATTTCAAACTTTTAGTTATTTTACACTTATGTGACTGACCGGGGGAGGGGGGGGGGTATAACGTCAAAGTAAACTTGTGTAGTAGTATCGAGTATTACAAATACAGGATAAATTTGAAATTACACATCCACATTCGAATGCATTTGTGACGTCGATGATGTACCGAAATGTATTTCGTGTTGTATGGTTTCAGGAAAATTTCACATATCTGTCAGCATTACAATAATTCATCCACAGACATGTGCAGATCGGATCCGGATCCGCCAGCATTCGAACGACCACATATATTTCAGTTGGAAAACTGAAAATGTCGGAAAATTGAAAAACTAGCGCGGAATCTCGTAGGCGTGTTAACTCCGTTCACATCGCTATAAGGAAGGGACAGTTGCTAGCGCCTTTATTCTAAATTATTTGTTATTTAAACTAAGCTGGAAAAATGAAATAGAATAAAATTTTGACTGTCATTAAATGTTCTGTCAGATGATCGAAGAAACAATTGTTTAGTTCAAATCAGTTTAAAAAAAATTCATTATCGAGAGACTGAATGACGATAAATGACCGATAAGTGAGTGACTAAACATAACTTTCGTGACTAATTGACTAATTGAACAGTTTTAGTTTTGTTCATGACTGGCATTCGGTTTATTTTGAATAACCCGGGTTTCAATCTCGTTTATAAACTAATTTCGATTCTTAACAATTCAATCGCCTAAACAGCCGTAGTATTTAGTAATGTGCCTTATTTTACGGCCTTTAATTTCAGTAGCGCAGCTGATCAGAGGTAGTTAGTAATAATAATAAAACATCAAAATGCTTACACCATGCATTATATGATGTATGGAAAATTATAAGAATATCTTCTTCTTCTTGCCGTCCAGACCGATCTCGGTCATGGGTGGGGCCATCTCATCAATGAGCCTCGTGAATCCCTCGTGGAGATATCGTGATTCTGTCCATGTGATGCATAAAATGTCGCCACTGGTCTCCGTTGTGGGCCAATCGAACACGTTCTACGAAACTTTTTCCTACAGCTGTCCGGATCATGTCTGACCATCTGGTTGGAACGCGACCACGTCTTCTTATTCATAATACTTTTTCTTCCAGAATTCTCGTCTCCAATAATCCATTTGCTCCTATAGCATGACTAAAGAGTATTTCACAATATTCTTCTAATTACCGACACGATAATTGTAACACCGAGCTGTTTGTTCTTTTTTCTGTCCACGGGATTCGTAGTATTTGTCTCCAACACAACATTTCTAACGCATCTATCTTTTGGCCATCTAGCAAAGTCTTAATGATATTCTGGTACCGCTCTCTGTCGTACACGCGGAGTGTACCAACCACTCTATATTTAATCCTGTCCACGTCTTGATATCACAGAACCCTAGATACGTTTCCTCAGTGTCCAAATCTTTTTTTACCATCAATTTTTTCCATCAAAATGATTTTTATAGCAAGCTGTACCTTGTCCCAGAAGGGATCAAGTGTCCAAAATGTTTCAATTTTCAAATTTTCATTAAATGAATCAATTCGCGGTCTTTTTTTTTCATAACCGTGAGTATCTCTCCTGGTTGGTCTTCTTAGCTGTCCAGTGTACCATCGAAATTCTTCGATAGCATCACAATTCAAAAGCTTGCAATCGATTCACGGTATTTTCCTTCAAAGCCCACGTCTCACAACCGTATAGTAATAAGATGTATATAATACATCAAAATATTCGAACCCTTAATTCCGATCGTGGGTTGTCAAGGTTTTCCTCATCATCTTGTTGAATGCACTTCTCGACTGTTCAATCCGACTTTTGATTTCCCCACTTCAGATTTTCTCCCGTAATATTCAGCTGCGCACCTAGGTATTTAAACGATTCGACTTTCTCCAGGTTATTTTCATTAACGCGTATTCTGGGGCTGGTGTCATTTCCGACTACCATTTATTTTCTTTGCATGTAGTGATATTCCATACTTCCGACTAGTCTCATCTACCTTTTTTTCTATGATCAATTTCAGTTCTTCGGCACTACCACCAGCTATTGAAACTGCGTCGTCCGCATGACGAACATTATCGATATATATTTTCCACCTATTCTTATACCTATTGTGATATGTCCTCCAGAGCTTCCTTGAAGATTTGTTCTGCATAGATGTTGAATAGCATTGGCGACAAGATTCTTTACTCCGCGGCTAATATTAATTAGATTCGAACTGGTATTTTGATTTAATGAAATAATAACGCTCTGTTTAAGATACGTGGTTTTTGCTTATTCGACAATCTGCTGGATCCGATCCACTCGAATGATATCACGATCGCCTGTAATTATAATAAATATTGAGAAAATATTAAAAATAATGTTGCTGTCTTTTTAAGTGATGTTACAAAAACATTTTTTAAGATTCATAATGACGGGGGAGGCTTCTGAAATCGCCCTCCTGAGAACGTCACTAATTAAATTCGAGTTTAGTTCTCCATATAAAATTAGTTGTCGGTTAGTTTTGTCATCGGATTTGAAAAAAAAAAAAAAAATCACACGGAAAATGAACATATATTAAAAAGAAAATTAAAAGAAGAAAGGTTTTATAGAGCGGCGCTATATTACAATTATGAAAAATATCGAATTCAAATTGAAATAATCGATAAATCGATATACGCTCCTAAAATTTAGGCACCTTTCGAAACGAATAAAAACAAAACAAAAAACGAAAAGAAACTTTCTGTACTTCTCCGGGTATTTGAATTTTCTCCGTTTCGCACTCGACAGAAGTGCCGTTGCTTTTGCCGTAGTAGGTTTTTACGCGTGGACGGACTTTAATTAATTCGCAGCTCTTAAACACCGGCTGCTTTATAATCTGTTCCACTTACAAGGTCTGTTTTAAATGGTACACAGATTAAGCTAATTGCAATTTTTTGGCTAATTTACAGTATACATATGTTAGGTACATTAACGACCACTCTCCCAAAATGTGTCAAAATTTCACAGAATTGTGGTTTAAAAATTTTCTCCATTCTGTACACCTTTTTTTTTTTTTTCAATTCTAGACACAAATTAATTAATCTGTTGGTCAGTTAATTTCGCCGTGGGTTAATTAACACAGGAACATTGTGCGATGACGATTATGAGTGTGACTGCATTCGCCACTGCTGCTGTCGTCAGTGAATACAGCAATCAAAATAAAGTAATCAGTTTTAGCACATGTCCACAACAGAACTTGTATCTTGTATGCGACACATAAACGCCGTCAAATCACGCAACTAGTTTCGTACTCGAAATCGAAATCAAGTGTGGTAGAAGGTTATTACTATAATTATTAATCGTACGATCTATTGAAATAGACACAAAAATAGAATTACGAAGAATTTGTCAAGTGTAATAAACTGAATAATTTAAAATAACATTACAATCAGAAGGAGAAAATGGGAGAAAAGGCTTTTCGCAGATATTTTCAAAAAATTTCACGCATGCTGTTGTTCAAAAAGAATAGGTTCACGCAGGTTTCACGATATCGGTTTGTTAAAAGCTTCAGTTAGGTCAAAAAACCGCACCTAGCAGCAGCCCACAGTTAACTGATACGGCATTAATTTGCGCTGAAAACCGTTTCGACATTTTACTTGTTCCATTGAATACCAAAATTAACGGAAATATTTAAAACATTTTTACACATTCCGCTTTTTCTCGCCCATAAAAACCCTTTTTAACCCAGCGTCATTGTGGCGACCAAACAGAACACAACCGTTGTGGCCGGGTATATTTTACCCGAGTACATTATTGTACACTGAATCAATCCTATGTCAATATTAGTTTTCTATATAGTAGGGAAATAGGTAGTTATATAAATTATTTATGAAAAGTAAACATTTATTTATTATAAAATAAGCATATAATCATCAAAAATTGAAAAAAAAAACGAAACATTTTTCTCCTGAGATCAATTTGTGTTAGAACATAACTTTGAATATATATTCAAAAACAAAAAATGATAACAATTTGGATACAAAACATAAAATGGTTGTTTTTAACATGTTAACATCAAATTATGAATTATGTAAAACAAAGCTTATTTATTACTTACGATCAACGCAACTTTGGCATACTGGGATAATGTGTTGCATACAAATAGGATTGTTACATTTATCGCAATTATACCTTGTTTTTTTATTTCTGACAGAAGGACACAGTCTTTACATCTCCTATATGTTTTCGAACTTTCATTCGGAGGGTAAGTGTTTCCCCAACTTGTTCGTGAATATTAAACCTCTCGGTAAGTTCTTCATATTCTTCTTCACTCGTCGTCTGAATTGAACTGTTCACTTTCACTGTGGTACAAGCTTGTTCAAGCAAGGCTAGAAGTCGACTATTTCCATATGACGTCGTTCATAAAACTGTGAAAGAGGATATGCAATTCATTAATAAACAATAAAAAACAATAAACACGTTGTATATATAAATGTTAACTGGTCATTGTATATCTTCACAGACGTGCAAACGCTAGCCTCAGTGACACTAAATAGAATAGCTAATACGCTCAAAGAGGTCAATGACCGCAGCTACTGTGAGCGGCAAATAACGCGCCTATTTTGTTTTAAAGTAATAAGGGTTTTAAAGACCGTCGGGTATTAGATACCCGGCAACAATGACTCCGGGTTAAACTCGAATCTTGAGTAAATTATTAATACTAAATTAATGGCCACGATTTTTACTCGTGTATTTTTTTTTTTCGGATTTTTTAAAAATGGAAGGTATCGCAGTTCCACTAGCAGAGCAACAAATGAATTAGGAGAAGAATTGCAATAGCACAATGGGAGAAAAAAAAACTTAAGATCGAAAAGAAGTTAAAAATATACAACGATGAATAGTGAGGAAAAGAAAGAATTATAATTACGAATACAGTGGAGGAAGGTAGCGCGCGGTAGTCTAATGGTTAAGGTGCTTGACTATTAAACCAGAAGAATCTTAGGCTTTCGGGAGTTGTTTCGTTCCGGATTCAAGTTGCTCTCAGGTTTACCGAGCTTGAAACAATTAGGTGCCAGAGAAATCTGGGAAAGTAAAGGCAGATTCTAAGTAGAAAGGAACTGACCTCCCTACTCCCATTAGTGTCGTTGGACTTAGTACATTATGAAAAGCTTAATTTAAGAATTCATGATAAGGTATCAAGGATATATATGGTACTTACTTTACTTACTTTACAGAGTAGGAAAGTAGAGGATTGAAATCACGTGCGATGAAAGAGAAGAATAATAACGAAATCGGTTTTTACGAATGAAGAGTAAAAAGCACCGGAAATTATTCGGAATTTTATGTCAACAGTCGGCTGGGTATCAGGGAAGGAATTCGTAATTTGCAACAATAATCTAATACTTTTTTATTTCTTTTTCTACGATGGGAAATACATGCTTATAAATTTACCATTAAAAATTAATCAGGGTCATCTGAATTAATATCATTAATATACAGAAATGTATTATGTGTATGTCTGGAAATGGAAATAATGGTATTTCAAAGTGAGTCAAACCGATATATATATATATATATATATATATATAAACTCGGCCATTTTGGCCTCGCAAGGGGCTGCGCCCCTTGACCCCTCTTGCTTTCATTTCTGTCTCTTTCTCTTCTATACTTTGTATAAAATGATCAAAATTTACAACGTAATTCTTACTGGCATCAACACACACAAAAAATAACATAACCACAAAAATCCTATTCTAACATTTAACTTTCGCTATATAAAATTAAGACATTTTTTCCTTACATTTTTCGTTACATATTTCATTACATAAAATTGTGACATTTTTTAAATAACAATAACAAAAATCCAACAAAATATAACAAACGTTACATAAAACTGGAACATTTTTCTGGGACATTTTTCTGGGACATTTTTTTGGGACATTTAGCGTTACATAAAATTGGGACATTTTTTCGAATGGGGGGTAGCCTAAGAATTACGTTTTAATTAATATATATACATACATATTAATTACAACGAAATTCTTGGGTCACTCCCCATTAGAAAAAGTGTCCCAATTTTATGTAACGAAAAAATGTCCCAACTTTATATAACGTTTGTTATATTTTAATTTTTACCGACTTTATATATATATATTAATTACAATGTAATTCTTGGGCCGGCCCCTATTAGGTTTTGTAACGAAAAAATTACACAATTTTATGTAATGAAAGTTAAAAGTTAGGATAAGATTTCTGTGATCATGTTATTATATATTCATATGGACCGTTTTAGAATTACGTTGTAAATTTTGATCATTTTATACAAAGTATAGAAACGTAAGCAAGAGTGGTCAAGGGGCCACATAATATATATATTTATGTAAATGCAAAAATTAGTTGGAGCAGTGGAATACAAGTTAATGTATAGAAAAATGTTATAAATTAACATTAAATTATAATATCTAATAATTACCTATGCGCAAAGTTACATGTAGAACCCATACATGTATGCGGGTATTTAACATACAAGAGTTTTAATCACGCATACAATCGAACACATATTCCACGTACACACTCAACGATCTAATATATATATATATATAGGAGTTTACCACGAGTACTCACTAAAAGTTACTGTGAACAATACAAAAACACCTACATACACTTTCAAATGTAACACAAGTTAAGC